>QEOT01006693.1:172809-192582 GCA_003123785.1 Pterocarya stenoptera
AAAAAAAAAAAAAGCCGTAGAGAGAGAGAGAATTGAGATTTGTATGAGTAGAGTGAAGCTCTGTAATTCACTGTGTGTGATTGTAATCTTCTCCAGAATAAAATCTCCTGCAACTCTACCAACATATACACATTGCCGAACCACATTAATCTTCTGTGTCATGTGTGTATGCTTGATTCCTGTATTTCTGTAGGTATTTCACTGTATGTCTCATTATCATTGTGTGTGGGCATGGTGTTTTTCACAACAATTGGTATCAAAGCTTTAAGGTTCGAGTTCGGGGCTGAACGATGATTGGAAAAGATGTGAAGGTTGGAATTGAGAAGTTCGGTAGCACAGACTTTGGTTATTGGATGATGCAGATCGATGATTATCTCTATTGAAAAAGACTTTACCTTCCTTTGTTGGGATAGAACTTGGAGAGTATGGACGATGTTGAGTGGAATCTGTTGGATCGACAAGTTCTATGAGTTATTTGGCTCACCCTAACCAAATCGTGCACAACATTATTAAGGAGAGAACTACGTTAGATCTAATGGCAACTTTGTCAAGTATGTATGAAAAGCTGTTGGCGAGTAACAAAGTGCATTTAATGAAGAAACTGTTCAATCTAAGATGACATAAGGTTCGTTTGTGGCCCAACATATGAATGACTTTAATACAATCACATATCAATTGTCTTATACAAAGATTGAGTTTGATGATGAGATTAGGTTCTACCCTGAGTGTTGAAGATTAAGGTAGGGGACATAAAGGTCCTTGTACATGAGCAAGTAGAGATCTAAGCAGCACATCACTTGCTAAAATTGTTGCAACTGGGCCACATTAAAAGAGACAATCAGAATCAGAAACAGATTGAGGATGACTTTGTGAACGCAGGGGCTGAAGAAAGACAAGATGCTCTATTTCTTGCAGTGCACAATCTGGTTGATGATTGGTTGTTGGATTCAGGTGTTTCTTTCCATAGCACCTATGATTTTGGGCAGATGTACACAGCTAATAAAGACAGAAAAGTTCCAAATATGAAGAAAAGTTCAATCTCTGTGGGATTGCTTGACGGATGCGGTCATACAGTAGTGTTTTCTAGAGGAGTATGGATGTCACGAGGGGTGTAGTCGTCTTAGCGTGTGGTAAGAGAACTGACACTTTGTATTTGACATTAGGATCCAGTGATGTGCAAGAAAATACATGAGTGCAAAAAATCAAGCTTGATTTCGTGAATCAGATGGGGAAGCAAAATGGAGTCAGTTTTACTGTTCCTCATGAAAGCACATGGAAATCTTTCAAGAGTATAGTGTAAAGCAGTGAGAGACAGGGATAGAGCATCTAGTGTTACAGGGATGTCTACACCTACAGATGAAGCTCATAAAGCTTTCAGGATAACCAGACCTCCACGTTAGTCACCTACCTTAAACTATATCTTGTTGACAAAAGGTGGTGAGCCATGGTATAATGGGAAATATTGTGAGATAAGAGATCAAGCAAGTGGGAGTTAGTTGATAAGAAGCTGACTGGACTTCCAGGGGGGGAGCTAAGACTGCACAAGAAATGGGCACATCAATTGAAGCCAGAACATGTTAGTAGTAGAAAGTGGGATGAATTGCCCATATCAGAGAAGGGGACGTCAGTAGTGAGTTCACTGATGTTTGCCATGGTTGATTCGAGATTGGATATTCCCAGTGCAGTGGGAGTTGTAAGTCGCCCAGAAGATGTGCTGACTGAGGACGATGTACGGGATAGACTGGAGTCGAGTTTGACTTCAGTTCGTCTTCTAACTTGAAGATGGGAGATGCAGAGGTGATAGGACTTGTCTTGGAGACAATGATCGTCATGTGGAGAATCAGTATCCAAGTAGGAGATTGTTGGGTTATGGAGCCTGATTGGTTTTGTGAGTTGAAAAAGCGCAGACAGATTGTTTGCTCAACTATTGCTTGACTGGCGCTCGAGCAATGCTCAGGCAAAGAACTCGCTCGTGGTACACTCGATGGTAGCTCGAGCGAATGTCAGACAGTTAGTTTACTCGAGGCTTGCTCGATAGACTGCTTGAGCCAATATTGCATTGGTTGTTCACTCAAGCTCACTCATAGCGCGCTCAACGCTCGTTTGAGCGAAGAATCCTGTTTTTGCCAAATTAGAGTTTGCAACACTATACACTATAATTATGGTGTAGAGCAATACTGTGAGAGAGAGTTGAGATTTGGGTGAGTGAAGCTCTTGTAAATCATTGTGTATGATTGTAATCTCCTCTAGAATAAAATTTCCTATGACTTTGTAGATTTATGTACTTTGCCAAACCACGTTAAATTATGTGTCGTGTATATGTGTTTGATTCTTGTGTTTCTATAGCTATTTCACTATGTGTCTCATTATTGTTGCGTAAGTGTATCGTATTTTTCAATACACAAATTTGAGTTTTTCCACACGATTTATTTAATTATGATAAAATAGATTATTTATATTCTATATGATAAACTCATTGTGTATGAGTTTTTCCACACTTTTGATTTGGTAAAAATTTTCCATATATTTATATATATATAATAATAATATTTTTATGCGTTTAAATAACATGTATTGAATTAAAAACATAATTATCACTTATTTTTCAAACACGTAGAGACTTATATTTTTGGAAAACTTTGCTTTTAACAACAATATCAAAACCTTGAAATGGCAGCACATGAAGTTCAACATTAGTGGGCATCGGCACCTTAAGCATGGAGGTGGTAAATTATTCTTTGTTTGGATCATATATGTGAGATCTCTAAAATTACTAGTTATTTTATTTATTATTATTGGTTAATTTATTTCAATTTATTAGTTTTATTTTATTTTACTTGTTGTGCTTTTCATTTTATTTGTATATGTTTTTCGAATTGGGCTTTTAAATTGTAGTGTTTAATTGTTTTAAATGGTTTATATGTTTACTAGTTTTGTGCCGTGGGTGTGTGAGTCTGGAGGGGCCCAGCCCGTGTGTGATAAGAGTGACCCAACCCCTTGTGTTTTAAACCCAACCCGTGTGTGTGTGAGATGAGAGAAGCCCAGCCCCCTTTTTAATTTACTAAAGCTGTGCGTTTTGATTTGAGCTCTAGGGATTTATCTCTTTCCCTCATGCGCCGTGCAGCCTTCTTCTTCCTCTTTCTTTTTCTTTTCTTCTTCATTTCTTCTGGTTTCTTCTAGTTACAGTTGCTGCCGACGCCATTTTATCTCCTCCAATCAAAGCACAGCAAGCACACATTTTCTTCTTTCTCTCCTCACCGGCCACCTCCTTCTTTTCTCCACCTTCTTCTTGCATAAATTTCTGTGTGTCGCTCGGCATGGGACTCCGAAGCTAGCTGTCAAGCCGACCGATCTTCATGGCCACCACCACCTTCCACCTCAAGCTCCTCGGCATCTCCGTGTCGTTTGGTTGTGCATTTCGCATGCATGCCCTGCGCACGCGTCAAACACCGCACCACTTCACCTTCACGGCTAACACTGCCGTTTTTCATTTCTCTACCCATGAGCCACGTCTCCTTCAACTGCATGTAAACCGATATGCATCTGCGTGGCCGAACCGCCATACTCGGTCTATAAATAGACCGAGTTTCTTCAGTAATTTACATCTCTCAAATTGAATTCATCTCGCCCTCATAAAACCGAAATTTCAATTCCTATAGTTTTGTAAGTTTTGTCTCGAAAATTTGTGTAAAACCGAAGCCGTGAGCTTCACTTGTTTCTTAGTGATTTTTGGTGCTTGCCGAGAGTGCACCTTCACCCTTGTGATCTTCCAGAATTTTCTGTCTTCGATTGTGAGTAAATTTCTAAAATACGACCCACGAGATTTAATCAGCATTATTATAATTAATTGTTATTGTATAAATTGTTGGTTTGAAATAGGCTTTGCGCCGTTGATGTGTTGAGAATAAAATTGTAGTTGATTTGTGAAATTGTGATTTAAATGTATTATTGTAATTTTATAAATGAGTAATGTAATATGTCATCCAATAATTGTAATCATACATATTTATCGTCTTTAATAAATTGTGTTACGAAGTCACGCTGTCTGTTTGGAAATTGAGATTTAATCTGTGGGTGCGTGTGTATCGCGACCCCAAGCCGAGATGGGGGATTATCTCGGTGGAGCTTCTCTGGTCACTCGGGAGCGTAATAGACTGACGTGACTTCCTCTGAGTTGTCGCAGGGCGACGACGGGAACGGACGAGACGGTAACGCTCTCGTATCGATTCGGTGGCCTTTCGCTGGCGGGGTTAGAGGATGCTTGGCCATGTATGCGTTGAACACGGAACTGGGCATCGCTCGTTACGAAGTCTCATGCACGGACGTTACCCGTGGTATGACGAAGAAAGCCAGGGTGTGTATATGGTCCATAGGGGAGGCCGTAGTGCATGCTTAATAAAATAATGGATATATATTTATATATATATATGGGCCAATTGGGATTTTGGCGTGGTGATTAAATGTGTATTTTTGAGAAAAGATGTGGAAATTGTTTCTTCATGTTTGACCGTATGTGGTCGTATTGATTATATTAATGTATCTTAATCTCTTGAGTGTTATTTTGGTTAAGTACTTGCTGAGATGTCATAATCTCACGTGGTGTTTTACCCTGCGGTTTCGTTTTATGGTACCGTAGATTTTGACGCAGAGACTGATTATGAGCCTGAAGGACCGGCTCCGCCGGAGGCATGATTTGCTGTTATGTTATATTGAAAATATGAGTTTTGTTTACTCTATAATATCTTTTTCTATAATTTATCTTTCGGATGACTGTAATATTATTGTAAGGAATATTTTATGGTTTTGAACATTCTGGTACTTAATAAAGTATGACCTTTTTATTCCGCTGCGAGTATTATATTGTACACTCATTAATTGTTGTACACACTCTGAGCACCGTCGTTGGGGTGCGTGATCAGTGTGATCATCATCCCGGTGTCACGAACTCCACTAAAATAACACGTGGGGGTCGAGGGCGCCACAATATATGTCTTGTTTCACAGCCCGAGCAGTTCCACAGTAGCCAAACTCATTGGACCTGTACTTGAGAAGGAGAAAAGGCTCCGATGATGTCCGAGGTCACTCCGATATCAAAGTCAGTAGTGAATACTAGGGTGATGAAGAGAACTAAGTTAACTGGAAGAGTTGTAAGGTTCAGAGAGCCTTCGCGTGGGGGGAATGGCTCTTACTTATACCTGGTTTGTACTCGACTGTCGAGGGATCATGGGGTGTCAGGCCGGGCCTAGGTCAGGCCTGCTACCATCCCTACTGTGATAGTGTGTCAAGCTGCAGCTCACACTGCTGAGGGATTTCGTGGCATGTCAGGTCGTGCCTGGGTCAGACCTGTTGCTAGCCTCCTACCATAGCATGGTGTCAGGTCGTGGCCGATTCGTCGTATGGTACCTCTGGTAGCACGTTGTTGCATGTTGGGTTCCTTGGAGTGCAACGTGTCTAGTGCTTGGCATGCTTGCGATCAGGTCACCTGTCCAGCATGCCTCCTAGTTGCAATGCTACCTATCAACCTCTTGGGGTCACTTGTCCGACTCTCATCAGTTCGAGTTCCCGAGGCCACTTGTGCATTCAATGAGTGCGTCTCCTTGGTCCTCATGACTCTTTGACCTTTATTCTTCAACGATCCACCCGTTAGTTGAGTTCTCGAGGCCACTTACAGTTCAATGAATGCTTCTCCTCGATTTGAGATCTTGACAACTGATTGGACATGCCAATGCCACATTCTCCATGTCCTGGGACCTCATTGGTCCATGTCCCCCATGCGTCTGACACGACAGCTCCCACCAGTGCCATTTGGGATTCACAAGGCATTCTGTTTGCATCATCACTAACAAGTGAAATGTTTCCCAAGGCATTTCCTGCTCAGTTTCCTCCTTGCTCGCCGATATAAAGCCCCCTTCTGCCTCTCACTTCCTCCATTTCTGCCTTCCTCGAGCCTCTCCCTCCTCTCAACTGGTTCCCCTACCGTTGTGTCTTCCTCCCTGCCACAGCCTTCTACTTCCCTCCTCACAATGCCCTTCGTCTTCTCCACAACGCAGCCTTCTCCTTCCAAGCTTTCTACCTCCAAGCCACGACTTCATCTTCCTTCTTCAGAATGCCCCTTCGTCATCTCCAAGTCGCAGCGTTCACGGTCATGGCCCCCAAAGCACCTTTCGATACTGTCGCCCCTTATTTCGGGGGGAAACACTGGGTTTTGTCGATGACCAGCACAGATTTAAGGGCATTTCAAGCCAAATATGACATTCCTCTTCTATTGTTATGGAGATTCCTCAAGGGATCGAGCACACGGTGAACTCTCATAGCACGGCGTTTCGAGTGTCCCTTTTCCCGTTGATGTTTGCTAAGGGTATTCACCTCCAATTTTGCCGCCCTGTTCGCCAGGTTCTTAACTACCTCGGGCTGGCCCTGACTCAACTCCATCCCAATGCATGGCGGCTCCTGGTGTCTAGCTGCGTCATCTTCTGGAAGGCCCTTAGTGGGACTGTTGAGGAGTACCTCGACTTGATAGCTCAGGAATTCCTGTCGGTGTACCGTATCAACTGCCAGTTGGGGAGTATATGCAATTTCTAGGCTCGAACTCCCAATTGGAAGATCGCTTCACTTGAATAGTGCCATTTGAGCATTAGGGAGTGGTCCTAGAAGTATTTTTTTGTGGCGGGCTCAACCTGGAATTCCACATGGGGGAGGTGGCTCACAAGGAATACCCTGCCTAGGCGGTCTGGGGGTTTCTTCCTTCTTCGTAGAGTCTGGGACTCACACTGAACTCGAGGGAGGATGCCAGCCTAGAAATAGTGATGGCCTGGGTGAGGACTCATCCTGAGGAGTCACAGACCGATCTGGCTCTCTCTGATGAGAACATTAGGCACTACTTGCCTACACCTGGTCATTCGTACGCGGTCAGTAGGAACTTCTTGGGTGAAGTTCCTTCTCCCCAGGGGTAGAAGCATGCCTCAAGCTCTTCTGGCAGCCAAGGGAAATGGCTGAAGGTGCGCCATGATCTGCCCCTAAAGAGTCTAGGTAGTGAGGTTGGAGGCTCTTCTTCTTTTGGGGGTCGTGCTGGGGAGCCAAAGAGTCATGCCGAAACACCTCAGGCTTAGGAAACTCGCGAATTGAGGCCGCTGAGATTCGTGTGCCCGGAGATTCCAGTTCCTTCAACATGGAGGAGCACCACCTCATTTCCAAGCGGTTCACACCTCGCCGCTAGGCCCTTTTCTTCTTTGATAGGTCCCCAGCTTGCTTCTACTGGGTCATTCCACAACCCCGTTGTTCCTTTTTGAGGAAGAGGTGGAGGGGTGAGACCTCTAGGAGGCTTTCTTCAATTCCTTCACGTATCTTCCCCCCTCGTGACCTAGCACATCTGAGCCGATCATGTCTTTCAAAAACACTCTGAGAAGGAGAAAGGGGACGAGAGGACTCAGCTCAAGGGGACCTCCAGTTCTTCTTCCAAGTAGGAAAAGAACAAGTAGGAGAAGAAGAACAAGAAAGAGAGGTAGAAGGCGAAGGAGAAAGGGAAGAAGAGCAAGGAGGACGGGAAGAAGTCCCTTTTACCTCGACTGGGAACCCAGAGGAAGTTACCGGGTCCGCCTCTCCCCACACCAGGGCTACTCCCCCTCATTGATTGAGTGGGGCTAATTATGGGGAGGTTCCCAGGAATTCCTCCTTCGTCGTGGTGTCGAGCGACAACAACGACGACTCTGAGGCCACATCCCCGGTCACACCTGGACCGTGCACCTAGAGTTGGAGGTTGCTCCTGAACTTTTCCTAGTAATTGGCAATCACCAGCCCTTCCTCTTCTGCCGGGGTTAGGGGGAGGCAAGCCTGACCTTGAACCTTGACAAGGCTCGTGCTGCAGCCACAGAGCGGGCAGCGTAGATGTTGCAAACCTTCTTCGCTTAGGTAGGCCTTTCCTTCACTCTGCTTATTTTGTTGAGTCCTCTCGCCCCTTACCTCGACGCCCCTAACTGCTCTTTTCCTCATAGGCCACAAATCAACTGGCCGCAACGATTGGCGAGGAGGTGGGGGAGCTAGAGGAGGCCAATCGGGAGCTCGAGATGTTGGGCTGCTTTTGGTACTTCAAGATCAAGCAGGCAGCCCGAAAGATCAAGGAGCTCAAGACTGAGCGGAGAGCTTATCAAAGAGGTGGAGTACATGAAGGAGCAAAATGAGCTATTGGAGAATACCACCGAGAGGCATAAGCAGAAGAAAAAGGTTCTTAAATGTGAATTGCGCGAAGCTAAGGAAAACATCCTCCAGTGATCGTCGTCTCACGATCGCCTCGAAGAGTCGCACTTTGAGGTCGAGCAGAACTGGGTTGCTCGGGAGGTGGAGCTGGAGGCTACTTGGGAGAAGTTAGAAGAGTCTCAGCGGGGTTAGGCCTTGATCGCCGGGTAGCGCTCAAAGCTATTGTTCGGGCACTTCAAGCTCACCCAAGGGGCCCAACACCTAAAGGGGCAATTGCGACAAACGAAGGCACACATCGGTGAACTTTCAGAGTCGGGGAACCAAGAAGAACCTTGAACTCCTAGCCCGTGACATTGAGATTACCGGTTTGAAGTCCTAATTAGATAACATCACCCAGCATTCCAAAGAGATCAGATCCCAAATCTCTAATGCCAATGTTAGCCGGGACATGGCTTGGTTTTACGGCTACCGAGAGGGTCTCGAGTGGATGCACAAACACCTACTGCAGAACCCCAGGCTAGACCTACACACTTTGTCCTTGGCCTCCCTTCCTCTGAACACCCAGGCGCAAGCTTATGTCAAGAACTTTGAGAAGCTAGGGTATCCTCTGTATCCAGCTGGCGCTCCTCTACCTCCTCCTCCCAGTGATAGGCACAAGCTTTTTGCTTTGTAGGACCTTTGTATAGCACCTTTTTGTTTCTGTTTCTGTATGGGTTATGAAAGGTTGATGAAATGAAAATATGTTTTTTCTTTCTGACTACTTGCCTTTTGTCTTTTGTTCGAATTTCGAGGCTTGACCCCACTAGCTTCAAGACTCAGTTTCTTTGTCGAAGCACCTAGCCTTAATGAGGCCTTGACAAAGGCTCAGGACTGATGCCCTACCCCAACCCCACGGTGAGTCTAGGGACTTGGCCTTACCCCGCAGCGAGTCTAGGACTCGACTTCTTTGCGAGTCTAGGGACTCAGCTTTGTTGGATGAGTAGTCGGCATCAAGTCTAAGGACTTGGCCTAACCCTGCAACGAGACTAGGGACTTGACTTCTTTGTGAGTCTAGGGACTCAACTTTATTGAATGGGGGTCAGCATCAAGTCTAGGGTCTTGGTCTTACCACATAACGAGTCTAGGGACTCGGCTTTGTTGGACAGGTGGTCAAGGAGTCTAGAGACTTAGCCTTACCATACAACGAGTCTAGGGACTTGACTTCTTTGCGAGTGTAGTGACTCGGCTTTGTCAGACAGAGAATTGGAATTAAGTCTAGGGACTTAGTCTTACCTCATAGCAAGTCTAGGGACTCGACTTCTTTGTGAGTTTAGGGACTCGGCTTTGTTGGAAAGGGGGTCGGCGAGTCTAGAGACTTTGCCTTACCCCGCAGTGAGTTTAGGTACTCGACTTCTTTGGTTGCAAGGCCTTGACGAGGGCTCGGGATCTGATACCCAACCTCAACCCCACAACGAGTCTAGGGATTTAGCTTTATTAAATGGGGGGTCGGCGTGAAGTCTAGAGACTTGCCCTTATCCCGTAGCGAGTCTAGAGACTCGACTTTTTTGCGTGTCTAAGAAATAGACTTTGTTGGACAGGAGGTCGGCAAGTCTAGAGACTTGGCCTTACCCAACAGCGAGTCTAAGGACTCGACTTCTTTAGTCACGAGGCTTGAATGAGGGTTGGGGATTTGATGCCCAGCCTCAAGTCTATGGACTTGGCCTTACCTTGCAATGCATTTAGGGACTCGACTTCTTTAATTCCAAGCTTAGACAACAAAAGATTTGAGAGAAACATCTAGGTATTCTCATTCATCAAATAAGTTTATAGTCGTTCATACAAGATGTTGCCTTATGTTCCTACACATAATACTTCTTTAAATGTTCCGCGTTCCAGGGGTGGGGGAGCTTATGCCCCTGGCAGTCCTTCAAGTTATAGGAATCAGGCCAACTTCTTGTGGTTACTACATACGGGCCTTCCCATTGCGATCCCAGTTTTCCTTCTTTTTAGGTGGTTACTCCGGTCTGTTGTAGCACCAAGTCATCCACCTTGAAGGAGCGCAGCCTGACTCGTTTGTTGAAATATTGTTCTGTCTTTCGCTTGTTACTTGTTAATTGTAGTTCGCATAGCCGCCTCTTCTCTTCTTTCTTTCAGAAGATCCAATCTCTTGGCTAGCCTTTCGTTGTTGGTGTCCTTGTCAAAGTGATGGACGCAGAATATGGGCATTTTGACTTCCACGAGAATTACTACTTCGCTCCTATAAGTGAGGGCAAAAGGTGTCTCCCCGGTTAGGGTCTAGACAATCATTTGGTATGCCCATAATACACTTACGAGTTCTTCAGCCTATGCTCCTTTGTGTGGCTCGATGTTCTTCTTGAGGGTGGAGATGAGGGTTTTATTGGTTGCCCCGGCTTGGGCATTGGCTTGTGGGTATCCCAGTGAGGAATACTTCACCTTAATTTAGAGCTCTGCGCACCACTCCCAATAATGTGTGCAGTCGAACTGCCTTCTGTTGTCTGATATAAAGCTCTGAGGGATGCCTAACCAGCAAACTACTGACTTCCATAGGAACTTTGTGATGGTTCGAAAGGTAATGTTTGTGAGGGCCTCTGCTTCAACCCACTTCGCGACGTAATCAACAATGACGATCACAAACTTGGCCCCTCTTCTAGTTGTTAGGAATGAGCCAATTAGGTCCACACCTCCGCTTCGACCCACTTTGATGTTAGCTCCTCCAGCAAGCAATGTGGCACCAGCCCGTGCTCCAGACACTTCGAACATTTCTTGGCAAAGTCATCTGTATCTTTGAGGGAATGGGGCCAATAGCACCCGACTCTAGTCACTCTTGCAGCCAACGCCCTTCCCTCCAAGTGGCTTCCGCAAATTCCTTCGCAGATCTCCGCCAGCATGTACTAAGGGTAAACCAAGCCACTCTGTTCCTAACCTTTCATGCTTCTTCTGAGTCGCTTGGTAGCTGCCCTTTCTGTAGGAACTTCCGGATGGGGCGTCGACCGTTTTGACCACGGTATGTTCTGGGAGGGGGAGTTTTTCCTGTCTAGATGCAGCCATTGCTAAGCGGTCTGCCTTCTGATTCTCTCCTCTCGGAACTTGTTGGATGTGGAAGTAGCAGAAACGGTCGAGCTCATTGCAAACGAGCTGGAGGTACTTCTTCAACCTTTCTCCTTTCGTGGCGAACTGCCCCAGTATTGGCTAACAACCACTTGGGAGTCGGCCCCCACTTCTATCTCTTCTGCTCCTAGCAATTGGGTGACTGACATCTCAGCTAAGAGCGCCTCATACTCAGCTTCATAGTTGGTCATCTTGAAGGCAAGCTTGACCGCGTAGTTGTGCTCCTCCCTCTACTAGGTGCTTATATGCACCCCCACAACCCTGCCAACCCGACATGACGAGTCGTCTATGTAGACCTGCCAAGGCTTTCCTTGGGGTGCGATTGGGACTTCATCCGGGAAGCCGGTGAATTTTACAACAAAGTCTACCAGTACCTGTCCTTTGATCACGGAGGGAGGCCGATACTCTATATCGAATTCATTGAGCTCGATCACCTACTTGGCGAAGCATCTTGAGGTGTCTGGCTTCTGCAAGACTTTTTTTAGGGAAAGGTCGGTGAGCACTTTCATTGGGTGGGCCTGGAAGTGTGGCTTCAATCTTCTTGTGGCAACAATCTGGGGGAACACCAACATTTCAGTCTGCAGGTACTTGGCTTCGCGAAAGGCCTAGCTTGTGTAGTAGAAGGGTCGCCGTCCTTCCTTTGCATCTCAAACCAGCCCTGTGGACACGGCGTGTAGGGACATGACTAGGTACACAATAAGGTCCTCTCTGGGTTTCGTCTGGCTTAACAGCGAGGGGTGGCTTAGGTATGTCTTTAGGTCGGTGAAGGCTTCTTCGCATGTTGCATCCCACTCTGGGCCTTCCTCAAAACTTTGAAGAAGGGGAGACACCGGGCGATGAAGCGGTTCGGGGTGCTACCCGACCGGCCAGCCTTTGAACTTCACGGAGATAGGGGGAGGGCATCCCCAGTACTACTTCCACCTTTTCGAGGTTTGCCTCAATCCTCCTTTCAAAGACTATGAACCCCAAGAACATTTTCGACTTCATCCTAAACGCACACTTCAGGGGTTTGAGCTTCATTTGGTACTGCTAAAGGACGGAGAAGGCTTCTTTAAGATCTGTTAGATGTTGTTCGGGCTCTTTGCTTTTTACTATCAGGTCATCCACATACACATCCATGTTCCAGCCAATCTGCTGCTTGAACATCTGGTTGACTAGCCACTGGTAAGTGGCCCCAGCATTCTTGAGGCCGAATTGCATAGCTTTGTAGCAGTAGAGCTCTCGGTCCGTCATGAATTCCATCTTCTCTTTGTCATTCGTACTCATCTTGATCTGAATGTACCCTGAATAAGCGTCCATGAAGCTAAAGAAGAGATGTCCTGTTGTTGAATCCACAATCAGGTCAATGTGCGACAATGGGAAGCTGTCATTCGGGCAAGCTTTATTCATGTTGGTGAAGTCGATGCAAATTTGCCATTTTCTATTAGACTTTTTCACCAAGGCCACATTGGAGAGCCATCCTGGATAGTGAACTTCTCGGATGAACCCTGCCGCCAGGAGACAGTCCACCTTCTCCGCTATCGCAACATACTTCTATCTCAAGCATCTCATCGTGGCTCCAAGCAAACACGTCTTGGTGTTCGATAAGAAGACATCTCAACGCCTTTCTCAAATCCAGTTCTAGCTTAGTCTAGACACGGACCGTGTGCTTCGGTCTTTGCAGATCTTTGCTTCTCAACCCAAGGGTTCATTGGGTTCAACCTGCCGAAGGGCCTGCTCATCGCGGACTCCTTCGTCCCATTCAGTCAGAGCCGATGTTGAACTCGGCCTTGGCATCTCTCCGACGTTTTCCATGGCCGCGACTACTTTGACCTCGTGTCTCAACTCTTGAGTGTAACACTCCCGAGCCAAGTACTACTTGCTGCGAACTTCGCCCACCCCCAAGTTGGTTGGGAACTTCATTTTGAGATAGTAGGTGGACGTCACCGCCCTCAAGTTATTCAGGGTGGGGCATCCTAGTATTGCATTGTATGAGGATAGGGCTTTAACGGCTAAGAAGTTGGTCATGGTCATGGCAGTCTTGGGTGCCTTTCCTGCCAGGATGGATAGGAGTCGAGCGTAGTCAGTTTGGACTAATCCCTATCTTGACAAAGGCTTCCCAGAACAGGATGTTTGTCAAACTGTCGTTCTCAATCAAAATCCTTCGAGTTGTAAAGTTTGTAACTTGCATTATTACCACCAACGCATCATCGTGCGGGTGGAGGATTCCCTATTCGTCCTTTTCACTGAAGGTTATCATGGCTCTCCCTGGATGTTGTGGTATTCTATCTGTAATTCTCTCGGTGGTGAACACCTCTTCATAGCGTGCCCTCCAGGCATGTGCCTTTCGGGCCAACAAAGTGACCCATCCTCCTACATATCCTCCAGTAATTGTGCAAATCTCTTTGATGGGTTTGTCTTCTGCTGGGGGGCTCCTCCAGGCTTTGCTCCTCGCTCCCTGCCTTATCGGGCTCGCACCCAGCCAGGGGCCTTGACGGCCCCCTCCACGCTGTCTTCTTCCTCCCTTTTTGCTTTCAAGGCACAACAATCTCTAGTTCTGTGTCCGTTGGTCATGTGGTACTCACAGTACTGGTAGCCTTCTCTATCCCATGGTGGCTTTTCGTGGGCTCGGTTGCCGATCTCCTTCTACTGCAAACTTGTGTGAGCATAAAGCATCCGATGCGGCAGGGTTGGTGCTTCTCTCATTTTCTTCGTATCCAGTGCTTCTCCCTTCGAGGTCGTGACCTTCCCGCCTTTCGGTTTTCTTGCTCCATCTCGAACCGTCACGGAGCCATTCAGGCCTCGAGGGTGTCTTCCACATTCATGAATCCATCTGCTCGGTCCATAAACTCCCCCAACGTGGTGGGGGTCTTCTGCATTATCTCCCCCATTAATGGATTCCTAGGCCAGATTCCCCCTTAAAGGGCAACCAAGGTGATCTTCTCGCCTTGGTCGTTGGTGGTCATGCGTTCCAAATTGAACCGTGAGAGATATCACTTCAGACTTTCTCTGTCTCATTGTTTAACTGTTAGGAGGTAAGCGGCTGGGTGTCTCCTCTTTCGGCTTGCCATGAACTGCGTCATGAAGAGGCAAGCCAGCTCGTCGAGGTTTTCCATGGTCCCAGTCGATAGAGACCCGAACCAAGCTCGGGCAGCTCCTTTCAACATTAGTGGGAAGGCTCGACAGGCGATTTGTCCCAGGAAGCCGTGTAAGGTCATATGGGCCTTGAACATCTCCAAGTGTCCAGTGGTTGTACATTTCCATCTGGGGAATCTTAAACTTGGGTTGCGAGTAGTACCACCATAACTTCCACGCTGTATTAGAGGTCAGTGCTAACAAGTAGATGGTCTACAGTAGATGGCATGCCCATTCACTTAGCCATTTCTGCATATTTGTCCCCGAGCTCTTGGAGTTTGAGGTGCATGTTGTGCCTTTCCTCCATTGTTGTGGCATTTGTAAGAACCCGCCGCGAGTTCTCATCTTCGTTGCTGCTAGGTTCGCCTTCTCCAACTGGCTCCTCGTTCATCTTCCTAAGCGTCGCGTTTTCCTAGCGAATCGTCCCAGTTTCCTTCGTCAGCTTCCCTATCGTTTCCTCCATCTCAGCGAGTCTTGCTTCCATTTCTTCACACTAGTTTTCCTCCCTTCGCGTAGTTTGGGACGATGCTGTTGCCGGCATACGAAGTACATACTTTTATGAAAGAAATCTCACAGACGACGCCACTATTGATATCTTGTTTCACAGCCCGAGCAATTTCACAGCATCCAAACTCACTGGACCTGCAGCTGAGAAGGAGAAAAGGCTCCGATGATGTCCGGGGTTACTCCGACGCCAAAGTCAATAGTGAATACTAGGGTGATGAAGAGAACTAAGTTAACTGGAAGAGTTGTAAAGGTTCAGAGAGCCTTCCTGTGGGGGGAATGGCTGTTACTTATACCTGGTTTGTACTCGACTGCCAAGGGAGATCATGGGGTGTCAGGCCGTGCCTGGGTCAAGCTTACTACCATCCCTGTCGTGACAGTATGTCAAGCCATAGCTCACACTATTGAGTTAGATCATGGCGTGTCAAGTCATCCCTGGGTCAGACCTGCTGCCACCCTCCTGTTGTGGCATGGTGTCAGGACGTGGTCGAGATGTCCTTTGGTAACTCTGGCAGCACGTCGTTACATGCTGGGTTCCCTGGCTTGCAATGAATACAACGTGTCTCACGCCTGGTGTGCCCGCGACTGGGGATGCCTAGCCAACTGTGTCCTGCGGTGATAATCTGCAATGTACCTCATGGTAGGGCTCAATAGTTCTCAGAGCCCCAAGGCAATCACTACCCTATGGTGGGCTCCTTGGCATGGCCGAGTTTGGTGCCAAAGCCTTATCAAGATGGCCTTGCGACCGTGGGCTTGGTATGTGACACCCCGGTCTAGTCTCCTGACTTGCCCCAGGTCCCCTTAGGTGTCTTTGGGCCTGAGCCCCTCCCTCAGAGGGGTGGCCCCTCACAGAGGCTATGGAGGAAAGAAAAAACCTTCATCTTTTCACTGGTCACCATCGTCCAATTGCAACCAAGTAGTCAATTAGTTTCAAAGATGATCTTGTAGCGATGGTAATGCCTCATTTTCATGTAGGTCAACTACTTGGTAAGCTGAAATTCCCATTCTTTGAAATCCTAGGCATAATCCTTTGGAAGGGCATGCCAAACTCGATGAGAGATCTTGAAGCCGAAGACCAAATGAAGCAATTTTTCAAAAAGAATATCAATGATCCAACCATGAAGCAATCGGTCTACCTTGTGACATTGCACGTATGTTGAATTGAGTTGTTTTTTTTTTTTTTTGATTGAGAGAAGTAGCTTCATTTCTGATGAGTTCGTGTTAGGGAGAGAGGCAAAGTCGATTAGGTGGTCCACGACGTCTTGGCTCTTGATGATGGCCGCAACTTGCTTGCACTATTTCACCAGAAAGGAGAATTTTCTTGGGTCAATATTAAAGTCACAAAATTATTTAGGGAGTGAAATGGAAGCCGTTGGGGGAAGGCTCTCTTCTCTTGCCCACATTGGATAAATACCATAAAGACAAATTTAAAGCAAGTGCTTGTGAAAATGTTTCACACAACGTGAGTGCAAATTGAGAGCCTTCTATTATACACATGTAATTCTTTTAATATTGCAGGTTGTGTAGTTTCCATATATACAATTGTATTCATTGAATCCTTGATTGGCTCATGTATTGTTGCATGCCCATGTAAATTAATTTGTAGCAATTGGGTATCATGTTTCTTTGTTTTGCCTATGGAGCTTGATTTTTGTTCTAGTACCTTTTCTCGTATTGTTTTATTTGTGTGTTGAACTTTTTAAATTCAAATAATTCGAGGCATAGCTATAGCTAAGCAAGCAAATTCGACCCTTCACCTATTCAACCGTAGGGGTGAGCCTGTACAGTTTTTCCATAGCTACCACCTGGGTTTAGGGTCGGGTGGGGCGGGCCACCTGGGGGGGGGGGGGGGGAAANACAAATCACGTGCTGGTCTTTTGTAAAAATGCGGGTCACACTCAAAAAGTAGAAGTTTTTTAGACTTTTTATGGTGGGGTCTACTTTTTTACAATGGGCTTATACAAGACTTGTCTATTGGGGTTTGTATAAATTATTTCTCAGGAGACATTCTCTTCGATCATGATGCCAGTTCATTCGGTAAAATATCTTAATAATGTAGAGTAAAAACAATACTTACATAAAGCTAGGGTAACATGTTTGAGTTTAATAGAAAAATTAGGTTGTTAAATTGGGCGATAAAAAAGAACTTTTAATCTCAAATAAGCTAAAAAGTGCATTTACTCAAACGTGTTTTTCCGGATAATGTGAAACATAATTTGAATTTTTAAAAGACTGTCAATAGACGAAAATACCCATACAATTTTAAAATAATTACAATTTTCAAATTTTCAAGGAAGTAATCATAATTTTTAAAAATTTAAATAATTATCAATTCTACTTCAGAAAGAACTTTTTAAATTTGTTTCTAAACAAACGTAACATATTTGAAAATGCTTAAAACATATGGTTACCAAACAATAAATAAGCCCTAAAGTTATACGCTATATTTTTCACCGCAATCCAAAACATGCACTTAGTATAAAATGTATTTGCGTTTTGAGGTTAATTATATTATAATAATTCTGATTTTGGAACTTTTAACTTTTTATTCTCACAAAAATTCCACAACAAACGTTCCTCCCCAAGCATTTTCCTGATCAAAGAATCGCCTTCTTTTACCCTAATCAGTTCTCCTAGAACCAAACAATAAATCCTTCTCTTCGCATTGGATTAATGGTGACGTTGCCAAAGGGTTGAGATTAGAGGTGTAACTGGTCAAATTCGATCTAATTTTGGACATATTTTATAACCGAACCGATAAAATTTGAAGAATCGATACCGCACTGGTTACAACCCTAAACCGGTACTATATATTATAATTGTATTACAGACTATAGTGATATATTATAATATATAATATAGTGATATATTGTAGTTTATTATAATATATAGTAATATGGAATTAGTATAACTACTAATAATATCGACAACAGTGATAATATATAGTTATTTATAAAGGATTTTAAAACTTAATGTTATATTAATTAGTAATTTAGCATATAAAACAAAATTATTTTATATATAATTATATATTAAAAATTAAAAATTATATATATATGAACCGGTCCAGTCATGTTCGGTCCCGTGTTAGAAAAAAGAAAGATAGAATTGATACCGGCCCAAACCAGTTTAGAAGCGGACCAAACCCACCAATTCGATTCGGTCCAGGTTTTTTTTCACCCCTGGTTGAGATTCTGCGGCATGCTAAGATGCTATTGCTAAATTAATTAGGTGGTGATAGCATTAATATTAGAACTTTTTCAATGATACTTGTGCTTACAAAATGTAGCAAAAAATGTAGTTCGAACTTAAGTCTAAAATTATACAAAGATCACTATCTATATATATATTGATATCATGTTAATGTAAGCTAGCTGCAAGATCTAAGATCTTATAATTTCAATTCGGACGATCATGATCATCAGTAGATTCAGTATTGATCTTGAGGAGGCCCTTCAAGACGAAGGTAATCATACATGACCCCTTGGAAAGGGCTTATGCTCCTTGACTGAGTGAGATAGATTGTATTTTTTCCTATTTGGAGAAGACTGTTTCCTACATCAATGCTATACAACCAATATAAGCCATGGATTCCGTGCCTTGCGATGGCATTGTCTCCACCAATGGGGCCTGTTGAAAAGTGAGGAGGGTTGGCACCCAAGTCGTTGAACCGAACCTTACAAATAAACCAATCATCACGAGAACCCCTTTAATCAAATTATTAATATTATATAATATATTAACCCAAAATAATTAGAACGAAAATTCAAGAAAAATTAAGCTCTAAAATTTTGTGGGTGTAACCTGCAATTCAGCTTCTTGAGCTGAAGCCAATGCTAATTGCAGTGTGTAATTGCCGTTGTCGTTCAGAGTGTCAAGTCCAAACACGATCTGCCATGTTGTTGCTTCGTATGTACGATTATTAACATTTCTGCAATAAAATATTAATACTAAAGGAGAAGAATAATGTTATGAATCATAACTTTTAATTATATTATCATACGACTCATATACCTCGTGACATGGGCGAAAAACCAATCAGTATGATAATCGCCATTGTTAGTGGTGTAGATGAGATCCTGATCGGGATATAAATCTGCATACCGTTCCCATAAACCATATTGTCTGAACCTGCGATCGAGTTAAGAAGTATATATAAACATCATGATCAATGTGTGTTCATATATATATATATATGTATGCATATATGTTTGACTAACTTTTCTAGATGATTGTTGTACAATCGGTTCATGAGTGTCGGGTATGGATCAGGTACATAGAACTCTCCGGCGGTGCGGTCGGGGATGCCAATTTCCCACACAGTCGGACCATGTCTTGGAGGCTCGTACACCATTACATCCAGTTTGATTTCACAGCCTGCATGCATTAATGGATGCATGCGATCACTATATATTAATTCTAGATATATAACAAGTAATTGCAGAAATTAATCCAAACGTTACGCTAAATTCTCCGACCATCCATAATAAAAATCTCGGTAGAATTTGTTCATGACAAAAAATTATTTTCAAGGAACATTAATGAAGTCACCTGAAAGCAATTCAAAAGATTTTTCGTTGCTTGATATTTAATTAGGGAGATGAGGCAATGATACCTGAACTCTTTCCTAGCAGATAACGACTGCATAATTTCAAAATCTTCCAAAATGTTGTATCTTTTTAGAACAATTCTATAGTCACTGCTGGTAGCTTCCGTTAGTTATTTTAATATGTTTTTTTTTCTATTTTTTTTACATGTATTTTTTAACACTTACATATAATTTTTAAAAAAATCACAAAATTATTAAAAAATACTTCTTTAATTACAAAAAAAAAAAAAAAAAAAAAAAAAAAA
>QEOT01006694.1:0-32101 GCA_003123785.1 Pterocarya stenoptera
ATTTTACTTGAGGGGCATCAAGGATTTGCCCGTCGAGCTACTCGGGAAGCCTGTGGAGCCCAACCGAACCATCGACCCCATCCTTTACTATGCTTCCCACTGGATACCTATTTTACGTGTCCTGCTCTCCAAATATTTTGCACAACCAAAGCTCGTTTCCAGCGTTGATCAGAAACAAAATGTTTGACTTTGCTGTTTTGCTCTTCGTAAAATTGATCATGTAATTGAGTTGGATAAGCACGTCTTTGATGTTTGCTTCAGATTATGGTTATGGATCGATTTGACTCAATATTCCCTTGTGCTTTTGCTATTTTGAAGATTCTTCTCCGATGTTTCTTTGTTTTTTTAGAGAGATTAATGTCTTGTGCCATGTGCTATGGGTCATGCTAAACGAGTATCGTCCATTGCCTTTTCTGTCAAACTGACTACAAGGGATGGTGCGTTGAGAGCGAAAATCTAAAAGTTTTAGAAAGTTAAAAAATAAATTAAAGCGTTATGTTCACAAAATTACAAATTAATATAATTTTATATTATTTATTAGAAGTATTTTATAATAAAAATAATTTTATAATATAATATATTATATCAAATCACGTCAATTTATAAATTTATTTTTAGATATTAAATTACTTTTAGGCTGCATTTGAATATTAAGTTAAGTTGAATTCTTTAAGAATAATAATGAGTTGAGATGGTAGAGTGAGTTTTGTGAGGCTCACCTAAGATGTATTAAGATATTAAGATGGATTTATATATATTTATAAAAAATTATAAAATATATGGTCTCACCATTAGAAGTCATTCACTTTACATGTTATGTCACAGTCTGCGCAATCATATAAAAAAAAAAAACATGATGTTTAGATAACAATTCGATTTCCTTTCATTTTTTTATATTACGGTTTCCTTTCTTCTTCTTTTAGGTTCATATTACTGTTTCCATTGTTCTGCAATCGTAACGAGTTAAGATGTGTCGACAACAATAGTTAGCTTCGATTTGTGGTTGGTGGTGGTCGAAAAATCGTCAAAAATGAGAGACAGGTACAACGTTTGAATGAACCCCAACTTGGCTTCAGTTTCAATCGACAATTTCTATCGATTTTTCAAGGTCTGATTTGTGAGTTTTGACATTGGAGAAGGAGGGGGAATTGAGAGGAAAGAGAAATTAAGGGATAGACACACAAAAAAATAGAAAGAGAATATGATGTTTGTTAGTTGTAAAGCCCTAAGATGAGTTCAAAATTGGACTACAGTCAATACAGGTAAAATGTGTATTTGGATATTGAGGGCAATCTAAAAATGAACTCATCTCATATGATTTCAACATCTAAACAAGCCTTTAATGTCTCTGTTAATAAACAAATAAGCATATTCAGAATTGATTATTACCATTCCATGATAAAATTTTGTTTGAACTAAAAACTTTGATGTGAGATAAATAACATAAAATGCATTTTTACAATATTTATTACAGATATATTACTCCTTAAAAAGCTATAATTTGATAATAAAGTGTCTGTTAGTAAACTAGAAAATATGATTACCAGCCACAGCTTTGTTTTCTTACTTCTTCTTCTTCTTCTTTCTTTTTTTTTTTTTTTTTTTTTTTTTTTAAAAAACGAGGACAATTACATATGAAGCACAACGCACGTGGTCTCGAACACGAGGATATTTATAATTTCATTTACATGTACAGAAATTTGCACTTGGATATTATTTTTAGAATTTTCCTTACTATTAATATTAGCTACAGCTTTTGAATGTTCCCAAACGTGCCGCGGTATGCTATACCACGAGGTCCACGATCCCACCTGTGGATGGCATGCAGCGCCGACCATTCGTACACCACGAGACCCACGTGCCCAAATCCACCACGTTTCCAATCTATAATATGCTGCTATCTATCAGTCACCACCTTAATTTCATTCTCCGCCATCTTTTTCCTCCACCAATTGTCCATTGCTTTACCGAAAACAAGGAATAAAGTTTCTCCAATGGCCTGCTCAAGCTCTGCAAGACCAAGTACATATTTTACACATTTTCCTTTGTGTCGTGTTTCTCGCAAGTTCCTTTGGTGACCCTTTTGCCTGTTTTTTGCAGCCAAAGTTCAGGAACTGTACGTGTACGAGATCAATGAACGTGATCGTGGAAGCCCCGCCTACCTCCGTTTGAGCCAGAAATCCGTCAACTCTCTCGGAGATATGGTCCCGTTTAGCAACAAAGCATGTTCTTCGATCCTCATCTACTTACCTTCTTCCTTTTTAAAAGCAATATTTCTGTAATATTCTCTCTTATCTTTTCTGGTTTGCAGTTATATGCGGGAGACCTACAGAAGCGGCTGGGAATAACAGCGGGTATGTGCATTCTGATCGAAAACAAACCCGAAAAGAAAGGTGACCGGTACGAGGCGATATTCAGCTTTTATTTCGGGGACTACGGTCACATATCGGTGCAGGGACCGTATTTGACCTACGAGGACTCGTGTTTGGCCGTGACGGGTGGCTCTGGTATCTTTGAAGGGGTGTACGGACAGGTGAAGCTGCACCAGATTGTGTTCCCCTTCAAGCTTTTCTACATTTTTTATTTGAAGGGCATTGGAGACTTGCCAGAAGAGCTTGTTGGGAAGCACGTGGAGCCGAGCCCAGCTGTTGAGCCGAGCCATGCGGCTAAGGCTTGTGAGCCCCAAGCCACCATCGCTAATTTCACTCGTTGAAGGAGTATTATGAATGTCGTTGTTGATGACAATGGCATTGATAGGCAATAAATTATTTGCATATTGTATTTTTCCCCGAATGTGACTTTCTTACTTCTTCAATTTTTAAAGACTTGTTATATTCTCGGTGATTATAACCTATTAATGTTAGATGCACGTTTAGAATATCCAAATCTTGTGCATCATATACATCTATTTAATCAAATATTAATTTGTTATTTTTATCTTTATATTTAAATACACATATTTAGATATTAAGATAGAATAACAAAAATAATAAATTACATATTGATTAGACGGAATTATGTGAGATAAGACTTTTATGTAGAATTTCTCGATAAAAAAAATTGATTCTTTCTTGTAGATTCTAAATTTATCTATTTCTTTTTCAAAAAGAATACGTTTGGCTTGCATATCCTATGAGTGCAAATATACTTTATCATCAATTAAATAATAATACTAAATTTGTAAAATTCAAATGTTAAATTTTATCTTTTAAATCAAATAATACTATATAAACACTTTAGTGAATGTGATCTACAATATAAATTTTCTTCCCAAAAAGTGACACTGTTCTTGATATCAATATCGGATCCAGATTTCTTAAAATTAGACGACGGTATGTTTGATGTTGAAATTCGTTCACATCCAATATTTAATGAAGGAATATCTATAAATTAATATTTATCACCTTTTGCATTGTGGAGAATATATCAAATAAATAAGAATTTTAAAAGGATCTTACTCCATAATTAAGTTGCGTATACTCCCTTGAGTTCAATTCAGATTTAGACTTCTTTTAACATTTAAATACTTAATTTTTTTTTTTATAACTGAGATCTAAATACTCAATTCTCAAATCACTAAATTAATTTTAACTCAAAATCTATTTACATGTGTAACTCGTAAACTTTTTTAACTCAATATCTATTTACACGTGTGACCCATAACCTTTTTTAACTTTCTATAAATATATCTAAATTTATATTAATATTTAAATATATCTAAATTCATCTTAAATAGATCCCACAGAACTTACTCTACCATCTCAACTCATTATTATTCATAAAGTATTTAACTCAGCTCAATATCTAAACACAATATTTTCTTAGTAATGAGATCATGAGTCAAGTAAATGGTTTTCGCAAACCTTGTATTTAAATTGGCTTATTGAAATTGAATGTACAATTATACCTTGCTGTATTAAACTCTTGTTTTATTAATGAAGTCGCTTAAGAAAAAAAAAAAAGAAGATATTTGCAGTTGTAGAGTGTGGAAGGGCCGAATAATCTCTTTTAAAAAAGTGAGTTAATACGGGACCTATATGAAAAAAAAAATTAATTTTTTTAAAATAGACCCCACTATTTTCAAAATGATTATACGACACTTGCGCACTCCACGACTACGTGTAGTATTACTAAAAGAAATATTAAATTTGTTCCGAACGTTTTTAAATGGACGTGGCATATTCAGATAAGAGTAATATTACATGCAGTCGTGGAGTGCGCAGGTTTCGTACAGTTGTTTTAAAAAAAAATAGAGTTTACTATAAAAAAAAATTAATTAATTTTCTTGTGAGTCTCATATTTATTTATTTATTTAAAATAATTACGCAATACTTACACATAATTGCGACTATCATTTATCCTAAGATAAAGTGTGCAACACGAGGAGTACAATGGAATTGTTTATTGGATATTCCAGACACATTGTGTGAGGCCTATTAAAAAAAAAAAAACACATTGTGAGAAGCAGTCCACCTATCTCAAAACTACGCTGGATTTAATGAGCCATTAAAAGTTGAATTATTGATTTATTGATCGAAAATGACTAGAAATTCTCAATCATGTTACACATGTTGAAATGCATGCTAGGGCTGCAATCCGACCAACTCGGCCTGCTTTTAGCCCAATCCGACCCGACCCGGCATGCGGACAGAATATGACAGCCTGAACCGACCCGACCCGACCTGCATTTTATTGATTGAAAATGACTGGAAATTCTCGATCATGTTACACATGTTGAAATGCATTGCATGCATGCCATGCTTCTTTTTTTGTAACAACTTGGAAGTTCTCCAAGTAATTGTTTTTGATACCGTAGATGTTACTTTTGACGTGTTTCACGAGGGTAATAAAGAAAGAGGAGAATAAAACAGTTGGCTTTTATAGCAAGATCATTCTATCTCTTATTTATATGGATTATAATATTATATATGTTTAAGAATTCTAAATTCCGTATACAGTTGTAGGCTTATGAACAACAATGATTTTACTGTTCATATAAACAGTGATTTATCGATTATGAACTTGTAAATCAATAGTACGGAATTCCGTATATTTAACATTTTCCCTATAAAATTGGTGATGCCCACTACAAAAATGAATTATTACAACTCGTTTTCCCATCTCAAGAGCGTGTCAAAATCACAGTCATCATTCACCAATACCAAAAGCGCACCGACCCACATGGAACGTCGGAACATGGCTAGACGCGTCCGAAGACACCAAAATTTCCTTCACATTTTTCCTACCAAACACCAAACCAGCCTTCAATTGAAAGGAATTTCTTCCTACCTTTTCGAACTTTCCAATTTTCCTTGTGAACAATATTAATGCCTCTTTCGACTAGACCATTAATTTCTACCGTCCGTCCGTACACCCCAAGAGTTATTATCACATGATTGAAAACTCGGTCTTACCGGCCCAGCCTAACCTTTCCATATAAACAGCCAACTCCCCTGTCGTTCTAATCAAGTTCCGTTACTTTCTCGCTGACCAAGCACAATCTGAAGAACTTCACCATAAGTAAGAGCTCTCCGCCACTCACCAATGGCCTACTCAAGCTCTGCTTTGATAACTACCTCTTCCTCTGTCAAATTTGCCAACCCCAGATCACAATCCCGTACCACTTCTTCACCAGCCAGCAGACTCCTATCTTTCAAGCTCTCAAATCCATCCATCACCCAAAGCCTCAAACTCCGCTCAAATCCAGCACAATGCCTCAGCCTTTCGCTACCCAGAAGATCATTCACTTGCAAAAGCCAGGCCGACCTATCGGGCTCTGCTAGGCCCTGTAATTATTTCTCACTTTCGCCCCTCCCTAGTTTTTCTATTACGAAATCGAAGTTTTTGGTTGGATCATGTGTTACCCTTGGCTTTTCTGTCTGTTCTGTTTTCGCAGCCAAAGTTCAGGAACTGTACGTTTACGAGATCAACGAGCTCGATCGTGGGAGTCCTGCCTACCTCCGGTTGAGCCAGAAACCCCGTCAATTCCCTTGGCGACCTAGTTCCTTTTAGCAACAAAGTAATTGTCCAAGACTCGTCTGCAATAAAGTAACTTTATGTATCTCAAACTTTATATGTACGTTATAATAGGTGTATACTGGAGACCTGCAAAAGCGGGCGGGGATCACGGCGGGAATATGCATTCTCATCGAAAACAAACCGGAAAAGAAAGGAGACCGGTACGAGGCGATCTTCAGCTTTTACTTCGGGGGATACGGTCACATATCAGTGCAAGGAGCGTATTTGACGTACGAGGACACGTATCTGGCCGTGACAGGTGGGTCCGGGGTCTTCGAGGGAGTGTACGGTGAGGTTAAGCTACAGCAGCTTGTGTTTCCCTTTAAGCTCTTCTACACGTTTTACTTGAAGGGCATCAAGGACCTTCCAGAGGAGCTCGTCGTGAAGCCGGTCGAGCCCAACCCAGCAGTCGAGCCCACCCCTGCGGCTAATGCCTGTGAGCCAGATGCCACCATTTTCAACTTCACCAATTGATAGATGCCGCTGATGTCAAGTGCTGTTTGCAAATATCTGTTTGGAAGAGTCGGTGCTTGCTTGCACGATTGGAAACCAAAATCTATTTGCTGTCTCCCATTACATGTATCTCTGTGTCTAGTCCCACCGAGAGTCACAACGGCATTATCAAAATAATTTTTAAATAGATATAATCCCACGATGTCGATGTTTTTACTAGGATATCGGCTGGCATTGGATTGGTCATAGATCTAGCAAGTTTTTATTTTTTATTTTTTATACATATAGATCTAGCAAGTTAAAATATGGCTAACTTGATTAAAAAATCGTCTGCATTGGTATGCATGGGATATGCATCACAACCTTTGACTACACTACTTTTACATATATTTTTAAGTGTATAGTAGCTTAGACAATTATTTTTTAATATTAATTTTCTCATCCCAAAACTTTTTTCTTATCATTTATCAAATGTATTATATCTTTTTTTGTTGCCACTTTATATAGTCCAAATGCATTCTAGTATATGTTTATTTTTTAATCCGTTTTGACGCTACTTTTATTTCAATTCCCCTTTTTAAATGCATACTAATAAACATCGTTTTTTATTGTCCATGTATAGCATTATGATCAGTCTCGAATATAAATAGAATATGCAACAATTGTATGAGTACTCTCATAAATTGAAGAGTTTTTTTTTTTTTTTTATTAACAAAACAAGGTAAGACAAAAAAATATAACCATTGAGAATTTTAGTAAAATAAATAAAATTACATAGAATGACATATGGAAGTGATAAAATGAATTAGGCCTAGAGTGATTTTCAAGGTCCAGTCCAATGGGAGATCTTCTTATAAAGGAAGTGATAAAGGAAAAATGAATGGACAAAATGCTGAGAATGGTGTTTGGGTGTAGGAGGAAATGAGACATAAAGGAGACGTGATAGGTAAAAGATGGGTTAGGAGATAAAAATGAGAGAACTAGACAATTCCAAATACTTTTGGTCAAGCTTCTTCTCGGAGGCTTCTTTAACCTCACGTTAGGAGTTCCAACAACGATATCTCTATCGGAAGGTAAACTTTCGATATTTATTGAAGGACGAGAGATTATGAGAGATTGTAAAACAAATATATTATAGTAAATTCTCCCCCTCAAACAACCCGTGGGTATAGGCATCATGTTGAACTACATAAATATGTATGTCTCTCTCTTTTTGCTTTCCATGTATTTATTTTCCTTTCACTGTCATAGATATACATATTGATACCGTACAACCGCATCAGATCACTGTTGGAGATTCTATACCATGCCGATTGAGGCCTAAATAGTCTCAGCGGGCTGAGAGTGAATCTTTCTCTTATTTCAACCTGTTGCACTATTTTTAAGGGTTAACAACATATATAACCTGTTGCACTATTTTTAAGGATAAACAACATATATAACCATTAGATTCTAAAAAATAAGCCTCTTGAAAAAATATTTGAAAAAATTATAATAATTAAGTAAAAAAAAGGTCACCATTAAGTACAAGTATTAAAAAGGCAAATAATAAATAATAAATAAACAATGAAAGCAACATTTTATTCTGAGTTAAATGGCTAGTGGTTAAGTTTTGAATGAGATAATGTCAAGATCTTTTGGATCAACTGACAAAACTTTAGTTTATCTTTAAAAGAATCAAGGATCGAATCTCCCTTTCCATGTAAATAAAAAAAGAGTAATGCTATTTATTATCTAAATTTTCATCATTTCATTATGTGTTATTAAATGATTAGAAATGATTTATTATATTTTACTTATAAATTTATCATTTAATATCACATCATGAGATAATGAAAAGATAAAAAAAAAAAATGATAAATATATATATTTTTTTAAGTTTTAAATGTGATAGTATAAAGTAAAAAGTAAAAAGTGACGTATCAGTTAAAACTTAAAAGTTGCCTAAAATTTCACCTATCATCTGTCATGCATGCAAGAGGGTAGAAAAAATATTTTGTCAAACTTGTCTTGCTCCAAAACAAACGTGACCATTGACACTTGCCCTTTGATCGAAGATGTTTTATTTTATCTTATCTTATTTTATTATTATAATTTTTTTTTAAATTTTTATATAAAATATAATAAATAATTTAATTTTTTAAAATTTTAATTCAATTTTTTTAAATCGTAAAATAATAATAATATTAAAAAATAATATTCTAACAATAATTTTTTTAATTTTTATTTAAAACAATTTCATCTCATCTCTAAATTCAAACCAATCCTAATGATAAATTGCTCGTGGCCAACGTAAGTTGTTAATTAATTGACCAGCTGGTTTCTCCTTTTCCACCAATGATAGCAATATATATTAAGCAGTACTAGATATACGTGTTACACGATTTTTGCCGAAAAATACAAAATAAAAGGTTTATGTTTTTTCAAATAGTTGAATAAAAATATATAAAGTTAAAAAATTATTTGATTATTATTTTTAAATATTATTTTTATTTAGACAAAGTTATATTATTTTTTATATTTTATTTGAAAGTTTGAAAAATTTATATTGGATTTTATATTTGGATAAAGTTTATTGACTAATCAGCCTCACACATTATATTTATTTTTAATTTTTTTTTCTTTTTAATTTTCTTCTTTCTAAACCAATTGATTTCTTTTACTCATCATCCATAAATTATATATTTTATAAAAATAAAAATAAAAATTTAAGTGTTGTGTGTAGCGTAACAATAATGAGTTTTATTTAGATAATAATTAAATAAGAAAAAAAATTTAAAAAAATTATATTTAAATAATATTAAAAAATAAAATATCTTGTGACAAATTAGCCCTAAAAGTTAAAACCCCGTCCCAATCTTCTATAAAGATTATCGAGTACAAGCCCAATGCGCGCCCCGACGAAGTCCAAGAATAAATCAACATGGTCTCCGCGACAAATAAATAAAGGCCGAAACCCACGAGTCTCGAAAGTAACGTCTTTCTTTTTTCCTCCCACGGCATGCCGACCAAGCATTCTTTATTGTTCTGATCATTACAAATTTATATATTATTTCCCTTAATTAACTTAATTTATATAGTGGGACTTATCTTTGGTTGAAGTTTTAACTGGCTCTGATATCCATGCTTTTATGCAGAAATTTAATATCATAAGTCATCACAACACATTGCCCTTTTTTGCTTTTATTATGCTTTGTCTTATGGGTCGGATTTTTATCTGTTTCTGCCCGTTCATGTTTTTTCAGAAGGGTCCACCTGCGACCTGCGTTAAAATTATTTTATAAAGCACTTCTAAGTTAAAATATAAGGCCTGTTTGTTGTTGCGGTAATAATCTTAAAAAGTATTTATCAAAAAAAATAAAAAATCTTAAAAAGTGTTTAAGTAGTTTAAAAAAAATTATAATGAAAAATTTAGATTGTTTGGGTGTTATTAAAACACTTTTAATCTCCAATAAGTTAAAAAGTACGTTTTTACTTTTCTGCAAACGTATTTTTTTAAATAACTTAGAACGTAATTAAATTTTTTTAAAAATTGTCAATACACAAAAATACATATACAGTTTTTAGATAATTATAACTTTTAAATTTTTAAGGATAATGTCATAATCTTTAAAAATTTAAATAATCGTAATTTCTATATTACAAAACATTATTTTAATTTGTTTCTAAACAAACTAACATATTTGAAAATGGTTTAAATGTATAATTACTAAATAATAAATAATTTTTTAATAATAAAATTTATTATTTAAATTATAAACTGTAAGTCTTGAAGGTATGAGCTAAATTTTCTATAGCAATCCCAAATCTGCATATAATTATATAAAGCGTTGCGTTTCCATCGTTTCCCAGTTTAACCAAACATTCAAATTGTTAATCCTAATAACTTTTGTAACCACATTCAAGAGGAAGCTGGGCCACCTGCAGAGCATTAGCATGTGACTTGGCATGGGCATTTTAGGATCTTAACCTAACATATTGACTACCCCGCTCCCACCCATTTACTAATTATAATTATAGACTTCAATTAGGCTTGAAAAAACTTTAAAAACCATTAAAAAATTTCTGGATCTCCTACAGTAACAGGAAAAAAAATAAAGGAATTGTGGAGAAAAATGGTGCATTGAACAGCAACCAGATGCGTTTTCTTCTAACTCCGATTCCAATCTCAGTGGCTCCAAGTCTGCCTTTCTAATGGTTGTTGTCCAAGCTTCCAAGCTGAAGCTCCCCAACCCTCCCCTCTCCTCCTTCCCGCCTCCCATAACCTCTCTCCTCTTCGAACCCCACTCTCTCTCTCTAGCCCTCATGCACTCCGACTCTTGTTTCTCTCTTTACCCTTCTCTCTCCCCTCTTTCTTTATCCTCCCTCCCTCCCCCTCAAACCATCATTCCTCCTCCTTCTTCCTCCTCCGCCTTCATTCTCCTTCAAAGTCAAAACCCTAACCATAATCCTAGCCCTAACCCTACGAACACGCGCACTCTTTTTGTTGTATCGGGTCCGTACAGAGGTGGGTCCCAGGTTCTCCTCCGGTTCTATGTTCTACTGCGGAAGAGCAAGTCGTTCGCCAGAGCCCAGGTCGTTTGCAATCAGAGAGGTTTTCGGTTCGATGATAAATTGGGGGTTTTGGTCGATGTTAATCACGGGGTTTCGGTTCGGGTCTCTGGGTCGGTCAATTTCTTTGCTATATACTCTGTTTCGAGCTCGAGAATTTTGGTTTTCGCGGTAAGAACTGTAGGTGAGGATGATGGGGTGGTTGTGAAATTGATGAGGAGCGCTGTGATTGAGTGCTCCAAGCCCGTCTTCTCGATTAGCATCTCGTTTGGGTCCTTGATTTTGGGGGAGGAAAACGGGGTTAGGGTTTTCAATCTGAGGCCCCTCGTAAAAGGGCGGGTTAGGAATTATTCGAGTTCGGATATGAATTTGACAAATGGGAAATTATTGAATGAGAAATCGGAAGGTCGAGGATTGCATTTACCGAATGGCGAAATTGGGGATGATAATACCAAGTACAGAGGTGGCCAAAGTGGTGGTGAAGGAGCTTCAAGGGTTACTAGGAATGGCTATTTGGATGGGAGGATTGATAAGCATTGCGAATCTGGTACGTGTGTGAGCTCTATACATTACTCCGAGAGAGAAATATTGCTCTATGTACTCCATGTTGAGTGGTGTTGCTAATTTAGAAAATAATTGAGTAGCTCTCGTTAAGTAAATTTGATTTTTATTGTAGAACTAACTATTTTATTACATCTCAATAGATTTCAGTTTCATACATGGCAACGCTGATTTTCCAATACGTAAATTACGTGTGCTAAATCCTGTAGTTAGCCTTGAAATCCAATAAGAACTGGAAAATACTAGTAATATAATCTTAATATCATATTCATGTATGGAAAGGGAAAAACCGTACTTAATATTAGGAAAGCTTTGGGTTCAGTTTCTGTTTCTCTAAAGCTTGAATAGAAAGTATATAACAGTTGAAGAAGCCTGCTATATATACACACGCACACATATATGCATGCACATATATGTATAATTATGCATATTTATTTAGTACTCTACAAGTCTATAGGATGGTATTACTCGCGAGAAAGAGAAGGAGAAGTCTATAAAATGGCTAAAATAAAGTTTCTGGAATTCCATGACGGTCTAAATTCTAATATACAGCTTCTCATTTCTTGTCAAAATAGATCCCGCGATCCTTTGAAACTGAGATTTCAATGGGAAATATACTACTTCGATGGAAACAACTATATATGAAAAGAAAAATCATTGGGAAAAGAAAACAATTGCTTCTTCTTACCTTGCTAAATAGCAGAGATTGATCTTGATATTCCTCTTTTTGTTGCCATCGTATGCATTGAACAAAGTGTTTAGAGATTCTATCTGTAACACACCTGATAATAGGTGTTTGGATGACTAGAAAATAGAAGAGAAAAGATAAGAAAATTGGTCAGTTCGAGGTGACCTAGCCTCCAAGAGAGAAGAGATAGAGAGCAAACTATAAAACTCGTGTATTAAGATTCTGGATGTTCATTACAAGCCCCTCATCCTATTACTTATATGACCTCTGTGTTCAACTCTTGGGCTGCAGGCCACTTACTCCAATGGTAGACATAAAGCCACAATTACAACTATAACTAACAATAAATGGGCCATGGCCCAACTCAACAAACTCAAGCAAATAAAAGAGATGATGGCTTTGGGCCATAGGCTGAGCCCAACTACTAACTCTTATTAACCAACCCAAACACATTATGAGTTTGGTCCCTATTGACATAGTCATAGACGTGTGACACTATCATATTGTAATTTTTACAGTACCTGTTCTTTGATATTAACAAAATTTTACGATGAAAAAATGTGAATGATGGGCTGCATAAAAGCACAGGAATATAGGTTGGTTGCAGGAGATCTATAAATAAGCAATGGGTGGGGGAATTTGAGAGTTGATATTGCAAAGTGACTCTTTGGGTGTCACATGAGAGCCAGAGGATTTTCTATTTTTATTTTTAATTTGGGTTTATATCAATGATTGTTCTTAATATGGAGAGAAGGCATATAAATGGATATTTGGCTTCAAAAATTAAGTATCTCTTTTGAGATTTGCTATCAATATTCATGTGTATACTGGTTTGATTGAAAGGAGAAAAAAAGAAGAAAAAGGATTGGAAGCATGATAACTGGCAATTTCCTTAGTATGCCAAATTTCAAATGCGTATCAATATCCATAAAATATAACTAAATTTTCAGCTTTGGGGGGGGGGGGGGGTTTGGGTTAATCTAATAGTCTTAGTTTCACCGAAAGCATATCACTTGCAACATATCCTGGTTTTATTCCCTTTTACTACCGCATTTAAGTGATGTGATTTGAAGAACCTTAGCATCATTATGTGCGATGTTTCTTCTTATGCTGCGGCTTGCCTGTCCTATGATACGGTTTTACTGTATCTTATGGCTAACTAAGTGTGGACAACCTGCTGTACATAGTTGTGCACTACTTGCAGCAAATTTATCTTTTCATGTACATTCCGCTGACAAATTGTTTTTTAGGTATTTTGACCAGGTACTACCTAATCAAGGTGCTGTTCTATGGTTAATACATAAGGATGCCTCTAGATGGTAAATTACTGATTGTTAGAAAGAAGACTTTAATTAGGGGTTATCTGTCATGATTTTCTTATTCAAGTGGAACCTCTAGCTAGTAGACGGGTCACTAAATTCTTTTTCTTTAGTATTTCCATGAGTATTTCTTTAGTATTTCTTTAGTATTTCAGCTAATTGTGCATTTTAATCTGCAGTGAAGCAGAGTTCCATTAGATTGAGACAAGACTCTAGTGAAGGAGGTGCATGTTTTGTGCCATTCGCAGCTGATGAGGTTGGATCCTCATCATCCACTAGAATGCTACTTATGTTGGTAAAAGCAATCTCCATCCAGGCGTTGTCTCCAAAAAAATTTGTAATCTTGGACTCGGCCGGAGATTTACACCTATTGCACCTATCCAATTCTGCCATTGGATCTGATACTTTTCACATGCAGCAATTGCCCCACATCATGAAAGTGCAAAAGTTGGCTATTCTTCCTGATGTTTCTATAAGTACGTTTCAATTCTTTCTTTTGAATTGTCTCAGCAGATATTTTCATGTTAGACTGCTTTATTACCAAAGTTGCTATGATGTAGCTGTGATTTGAGGAAGGGGAGGGGGAGGAGGTTGGGGACATTTGCAACCAGCAACTGAGAGAGCCAGGCACTCTACATGTTAAGGGGTTGAATTATGAGTAGTCTGGCCTTTGTGCTTGGTTTGTATGAGAGAGAGTGAGAGAGAGAGAGCAAATTTTATAGCACACAGGGAGGGAAGAGCAGAGAGTGAATGCTGTAACACAGGGTGGTAAGGGGGGGGGGGAGGGGAAGAGAGAGAGAATGTTATAGCACACAAGGAGGGAGAAATAGCAGAGAACAAAATTATAGCACACATGTGTGTGCTCTCCACTGTTAAATGAATGTGTCGTCACTTTGCAGGGACTCAAACTGTTTGGATATCTGATGGATATTATTCCGTGCACGCGATGGTGGCATCTGACATGGACACTGCTGTGAACGAGAATGAAAGAAAGGAAAGTGAAGAAAAGTTAATGCAAATCTCAGGTTTTCATGATTCCATAATTTTCTGGTTACTCGGAATGATATACTTGCCTTTTAGGTATTTAGAAAATACCTGCTTATTTGTTTGCCTAGGGTATTCAAATGCTTTGCAATGAAGCATTTGTTATCAATTTGACCCTCATAGTGGAGTTGTATGATGTTGAGAACTCATTTTGATGGGCAGTGCTATATACAGTCCCGGAGTGTGCAGTCCCCGTGTACCTACTTTAAAAAAAAGTGGGGGCCACCATTAAAAAAATAAAATTTTCATGTGGATCCTAGATTTACCCTCTTTTTTCAAAGGGAGTACGTGGGAACTGCACACTCCAGGATTGCAAATATCATGTAACGCCGCAATGGAAGGCCCAAGCCTATGACATATACTCCAAAAAGACTAGTCAATGATACAATTGGAGCTCTATTGAAACATTATAAAGAGCAAGAACTTGTCCTTCCCAAGCAATGCGGGATCATATACACCACCTACCTTATCCTCTTATCATATGGGGTATCACATATCATTTCTTATATATATATATATATATATAATATTAGGAAGAGGCAAGTCTAATTATTTTCTGTTTGTCTCCTAGTTAGTCAGGCAATTTTCACCAGTGAAAAGGTAGAAGATGTTATTCCTTTAGCTTCGAATGCGGTTTTGATTCTTGGACAAGGTAATCTCTGGATTTCTTACTTTAAAAATAATCTATAAAGAAGAAGTGCCATACTGATCTTTGATAGTTTGATTTCATTCCTGAAATTTTTTAACTCTGAGCAATTTAGTCCTTTTGTCACTAAAACTTTTTTATAAGTGAAACTAACAGTTTCATTACAAAAATTGATTGTGGTCAATATGCAAAAGAGTCATGTCATTGTCATCAACTTTTGTGACGGCATGGAATAAAAGACTATTGCTTACAATTAAGGATTTTATGGATGAACTTGGAACCTTTTTTTTTTGGGGACTGAATTAGAACTTTGTAAATAAACCAAATACGGTATCAAACTATATGGGTAACTGTATAGAAATGCGCCCAATTGCCTAACAATGTTTGTCATGGAGTTTTGTCTGGTTAATATACCTGGGCTATGCCTATTTCAATATCCATTAAATATTTCTTATAAAAAAGAAAGTTTTTTCTTGTCAGTAATTTCTGATTTCTGCTCTGCCACATGCTGCTGTAATCCCTGCCTCTCTCTCTATTTATTGATTTGGCTAATGTTTGTCCATGTTAACCAGGAAGCTTGTATGCATATGCAATTTCCTAAAGTTGCTCAGGTTCTCAGCGATTATATCTTTAGTGGTTAGTAGCTTGACCTGTTTTCCTGCCCTATATTATATTTTCTCTTATTGTTATGATTTAAGCTGGTTATTTTCAGGAAAGCTATGTTCCAGGAGCTAATAGATGATGTCTGTCAGTTTGAGTGGGTTCCTGGATCAATTGTTCTGTGCTCCCGGTAAGTCTTTTAAATTATAATGCAGGTTTTTCGCATATTTTCTGTAATATATAGAACGACCTACCCCTGGTTTAGAATTTGATTCATGTTCTTCTGAATTTCAGTTGATTTTCATGCATCCTCTGATTACCATGGTTCGCTTTCATTATGTTGTTGGGTCACAAGCTGCAGCTGCCTCATTTATTTATTGGTGCATGACACCTCAACATTGCAGAGCTCTTGAAGGTATGCATGACACTCTATTTTCATTGTATCAGATGTTTTATGGCTCTGGAGTTGTTTATTTGAGTGACATGTCAAGAAATACTTTGGCATGCTGTTTGCGGTATATAGAAATATAAAAAGGTTGTATCTATATATGCATACTGATGATAAACTAAAGGAATTGGTTTCAACCTTGTCATTTTGACTGAAGAGTCACATCATGTCCAAGTTGGCGGTAACTCTTTTTTTGGCAAGTAACCATTTTATCAAACCAAATTACCTATTATATGTTGCTTCATTATTGTTGCTGGATCCCAAAAAGTTGTCATTAATAATTTCTTCTTAGCTTCTATATAAATCTTTGGAAACATGAGCTATTGCAGTAGCCACCTCAGCCTCTGAGGCGGGTTTTATTTTGCCAAGTGCTGACGTATTGGATGTTTCCCACTTTTATCATCACTTAATTGATCATTAAAATTAGGTTTTATGACTAATACAATTGCCTGATTTACTTCCAGAATTATCCTTAATAAATGGTTCCATGAATGGCTCTCTCTCTCTCTCTGTGAATTCAGTGGAATGGTTTGTATCTTATGCCTGACTTCATTAAATTTTATGAGGATTTTTATTATTCCTACTACTTTTAGGAAGTATAGAATCATGGTAACCAGTTGGATTACTCGTCACGGAGTTCTGAGGATCAAGTTTTATCACAGCTCAAAGCCACATGCTACACTTCCTGCTTCCGTGAGCTGCAAGACAACTTCGCCCCAGATGTGAACTTGTCGGCAGCAGTTCATCTCTTTTCCCCTATTTTGGAGCTCGCATCAAGTCTAAGATTGTCTACTGGAGGACTGGCGATGATATGATCCATCATAAGTTGCTTTTATCTGTTGCAAGATTGTGTATGATTTGGATGGAACTCCATAATATTCCTTTACACTCAGGTCTCTAAAACTCTTTCGGTTTGGAATTGTTTAAACTAATTGGCACAGATAAATGGGGGGTGGTCACCCGTTTCAATGTGGTAGTTATGCTTATAAATTGTAATGCCGAATGGCATATTTGGTAATTTTCGAGTAACTTATGAAACTATGATCAATTATCAACTTTTTTTCCCCTCTACTCTTTGCCGTTGAGGTAGCCTGTTTTACGAAGTGTCATGCGACCGTGTTAGATATTTCTTTCCCATAATTGAAGATGAAGGCAACTTGCATTTTAGATGAAAACCCATGTAATCATTCATAGCAGCAGGTTTCTTCAGAATATTTAACATTTGTTAGGTGAAATCCAGAATCATTTTCTTCCTAACATGACAATGGGAAGTTCAGAGAAAACGTGAATGAAAAATTGCCTGAGTTGACATTTCAGCAGATGATATACAAACTGTGACATGATAATGAAGCCCAGAGAGGTGCGTTTTCACACTCATGGAACTCACAATCAGTATTTTCCCCTTTCTCGTTTTCACCACTTCTTTTTGTTCTCTGTCGCACTCTCTCCATCTATAATGGAAGAGCAAATTGCAATCTTGTGAAGATCGAGAAGAACAACATATGAGACAACTACCTAGGATGGTAGGGGATCAAAGAATAAAGATACCTCCTTGGAAAGGACAAAAAAAACTAGAAAATAGAAAGTTAAATGAAGCAGATGGAACCGATCTGACACACTACGAAGCCAGTCGCTTTCGTGAAACTTACCTTGCATACGCATCGGACAAAGAATGACGGCCATGATGATCCCTAGTTAGGACCCCCTCCCCCCCCCCCTGCCCTGCTTCTCCACATAATTGAAGCACCTCCTCCCCCACCCCCCTCACTTTTTTTCACAACGATGATGACACCCACATGCACAAGCATAACCCCAAAAAGTCCCCCACCTCCACATCCTACTTATTCCACTCTTTTTTCCTGTTTCCAACCCACACTGAAAACAACCCAACAATAACATCTACTCGATCAACTTGTCTTTTGAGTTAGACGATATCCTCAAAGAGCGGCAATCAGATGGGCTCTCACCTCTTTACTGATTTTGCCATGTGTCAAGAATCTAAATGATCACGTCAAAGAGTGAAAGTATATATGCTTTGAACTTTCTGAATTCATTATTTTTAAGTTCTATCCAAGATAATGTGGGGTTCAGCTTCGTAATCACAACTTCAAAACTTGTACGAGCTGTCTTCAGGGACCCCTATCTTTGTCTGGGACTAAAGTCTGTTGGCTTTGGTCTCAGTCTGTTGCAACTTGAACATGTTGCCGCAAAAGATTGTTCCCTACTCACTCAGTTAGCCAGAAGAACCACTATCTTTGTTTTCTGTAGTTTCTTTCAATCCTTATTAAGTGTATGGATGAGGTCATTAGAAGCAGTACATGGATCACTTTGTTAAAGCTGCTCTCTATGTATCCATTATAAGAATAATGTTAGGCGTCTTTCATTTTCCAAGTAAAAGATTATCCAATTGCAGAGAATCAAACCTTGTATGCAACTTGATTGTTAATACTGTCTTAGATCGACTCTCCTCTGTCAATTTCTTCAATGAAATGCCCAAACCCAATCATCTTCTCTCCTGGTACATAAAAGGAGTTTCCTAATAAGGAAACGAATATTATATCATTGCAACCCCCAAGTCACAAGATTTGAACTACATATACAAGTATGTTGTACATGGATGATGAGTAAAATAACTCAATTAATTCAGTAGGAATAAAACTAAAAAAAAAACTAAATAATAATAAAAATAAATGTGGTGTGTGTGATGATGAGTAACAAAACTCTTTTTTTAAACAATATTCACGACAAAAGTTGCGTCCTTTCTAACGTGAGCCTTGTTTCTGCAATTTCACAAACCTCACGTTTTATGCAAAAAGTGAATGACCCTGCAACAGGACGCATTTGAAAATGACCCTAATTTCTCTTCGAAGCATGCGGCATGCCACTTGGTCGCGATCAAGTCACGCGTAAATTCGGAGAAAGGGACTAATATCACTCATAAAATTGTTACATGCAAATATTAGCGACGTGGAAACTATAAACTAAAGTGAAAATACGATTTTTTATTCTAAATTTTGTCATTCTCAATTAAATTTGGCATGTGACATTTTAGCGAGTTATCATTTTAAATGGTATATATATATATATTAAACTACTTAAAATGTGTCGTATTAACAAATGTAACGGTAAGAAGATCTTAAGACCGGTAAAAGTACCATCACTTGAAACAGTTAAACCAAAACCTTAACAATTATTTGAGGTAACTTTTGGAGACGTGGCAAGCAGTTAATATATAAAGGTAATGCACCTAGAAAACTAACCAAACTGAGAAGTTGGGAGAATGTAAGAGCTTTGAAAGTCTAGTCATAGCTCACTTTCATGGCCTCCACCACCATGGAACATGCCCCTCGAAGAGATGAATCAGAGTTCAATTTGAGAGAATGGGACCTTAAGGCCCGTATCAGTCGCGAGAACACTCTTTCCAGAAGAAGGTTTTCAGCATCGAATATCAGAAGCTTCAGAGAAGACACAAGGTCTTTCAGATCAAACTTAACCATTTCAAGCACTACTTCTTCACCTGGCCACACCTTAAAAGGTATATACCACTACACTCTTTTCTCTCTCTCATGAAGAACTTGGTTTTCATTTACTGTTTCTCTCAAATCCTCCATTTTCTTTCTCGCAGATGAAATTGACCCTTCGACATATTCATTTACCACTGCCCTTAAAGGTACGAATAAACTGATCATGATAATTCTCAAGAGGTATATCTTTCTTCTTCTTCTTTTAAAACGACTACTTCGTCTGGGTTTTTAATACATGATCTGGTGGGCGGCTTTGTGCAGCATTGCAGGCAAGGTCGGGCTATTATAGTTGGGAGTGCTTATCTCCAGACGGATTTGCTTTGAACTCCAAGTGGAATGAAGCAGAAAAGTATATATGCAACCCATTATCAGGAGAGGTTCCAGTGGAGTGTTTGTCTGCTAAAACACTAAGTGGAAGATCATTTCGTAACTTAACAAACAGAATCACCATGTCTGCGCCTCTAATTCACCCTTCCCATTCACGACAATGCCAAACAAAGCCGTCAACTTCTGAGAAAGAAGGTTTAGTTCTCCAATTGCCAATTCCAGGTTCAAACACCTTGCCTTTTTGTGCCTGCATTTTCTTGTTTTTGTGCTCAGAAGAGATTGTTTGAGTTGGATTAGACAGATAAATCTTTACTCTCTTTCTCTACCCAGAAAACAGAACAGAGGGTACGACAAGAGATGTAGGGACTCAAAGCACACCGCCTGATCTTAGTTCAAGCAGTCCTAGCCCTGTTTCGACCCCTTCCATCATAGAGAGATCGATAAACCGACATGGGCTGGAAGGTGCTGATTCACCTCATTCGAATTCAAAAATAAAACCTAAGCAAGAGGTGTGTTGTTGTAGATTTTTCATTTGAGCTTTTTAACAATTTATAATTTGATTGTCAGTGGTTTCATTAATGAAAATTCTTATCATCAGCTACTATTCACTACTCCACATTTCCAAAAACATCCTCACACCTTATAAAAAAAAAAAACTATAAGTGAAAGGTGTGAAAGTAAATAGCGGTTGATGCATAGAATTCATCTTTCATTAAATATAGGCCCTTTTTTGCCTTTGGTGGGGGCTAGAGGAGGCTGGTTTAGGAAATTTTGGATCCACTATTTTCTCGGCTACCAAACTGGTCAGTAGGGACAACGAAAATCATAACATAGCATGCAAACTCTGTAGTCTCTTTTTGGCTTTGATAAAAAACTAGTTATTGTATTTTAGGTTAACTTTACACATTATCAAAAGAACCGCAGAAATTGTTAGCAAATATATGGGATACTGTAATTCAAGACTTGGAAATATCAAATTTTGAACTTGGGACACAGAATTATTACCCATCCTTCTTTAAGATATGTGTCCTAGTTCTAATGATCTGCTTCCTCCTTTTTCCACCCCCACCCACTGAAAAGAAAAAAAGGTTTTTCAAAACTAATGGTGCGTTTCTCAAGATGGGGACAATCAAATCAGGATTTTTCTGAATGGTGTCATATAATTGTGCTGTACCCTTACAAGGTGGGGGTAGTACTGGATGATATAGGTCCTTTAGTTTTGACGTACATGCAAATGTCTCTCCAGTTTAGCCCCCTAGAGCCAGCTTTCCAGCCATACAGTCGTGCTTGTCTGTCTTTGCTAAACATTGTTCTGGCAATGAAAGTGTTTCTTCAGATGCCAAAAATCCGGATGACCCGGCTACATACTTTTAGGGGAAAAAAGAAGAAGGAAAAATACATGACACAATTTCCATTTCAGAAACAGGTATATATAATAAAAGAAATTAACCATTTTTAAATTTTACTTTTTACCATTGTTTTGAACTCCGTGTTCATGTTCTATCCCTTCCCTTTGTTTTATGTGAGCCACTGGAGATTCTTTGTATGCAAATGAAAAAGGACTGCTCTGCTCGCTCTTGTTCCTTTCTTCTCTTTGGAAAACAAGTCAAGCGTTCAGGGTAGTGCATTGAAAATGATTGTACTGTATCAAACCATTTAGGGCATCATGGCAACTGCATTCACAGTATAGACAAACCATTTGGGCTTTGACACTAGATTGAAGTAAAAATTGTACCTCATACTGAGTAGATTTTGTCATCCATACAGTCCTAGGCTAGGCTACGTACTGCTGCAGTAAATTATGGTTGTTTTGTTCAATGACTATAGAGAAAAACTGGCAACAATATCGCATACCATTTTTATATACCTAAGTTGATCGATCAAACAAATACAAAGTGAAGTTTGCTTGTGATTGATTAATATATATGATTAAAATCTCAGTTTGATATGCCAGATACAAATGTTTTTAACTGTTTCTTGTACATGACTCGCTTGGTTGTTTGTGCAAAAATACATGAAAATAATTTTATGTGTTGTTTTATCATAAGTGAAAATCTATATATATATATATATATCATCATTCTGAGTTGACTTCTGTTTCTTGGAAAGTAAACAATACTATTAAATGTTACCTTGTGTCCTCATGTTTCTCACTCTTTAGTGTAAGCCACATAAAAGTTGCAAGTCATTAGAATTGGGCTGTTCAAAACTAAAACTAAGCTCATGCATGCAAAATTGCATGGATCGATCTCAGGCTTGAGGGCTTGGAGTTGAGATTTTACAGAAATGAGAGCTTAGGCTGAGATTGTGTGATATTTATATTATATTTGAGCCTAGAGTGGGCCCTGACTTTACCTAACGTAACCCTAGATGAGCTTTGATACTTATCATTCCCACACACCATTCTTATTTTATTTATTTAAAAATTTTATTTTTGTTTTATTCTTCCTAAATTAATTGAATTCTTCTACTCATCATCCATATATCACACATTTGGTAAGAGAAAAAAATAAAAAACTATGTTTGGTGTGTGGATGATGAATAAAAGTTTTCTACAACTCCAAGATTCCCAACTAGCATGGGATTGAGAGCCTAGCTAGTTCAAGTGGATTCGTTGATTGGACTTTTACCTTGCCATTCCAACGATGTAACAACAACATAGTAAATGGACTTTCCTAAATTTTTGTGGATAAGTTCATGTTAGTTCTTATATTTCCTAACTTACCCAAGTATATGAGAACATTTAGTCCAGAAATATACTATCAAATAAGGCATTGATTTGAGTGCACATGGAGTGCAGGTGGAAGTGAAAGAAACAAGAGCCAAAGAAGAAACGAAAGGAGAAGAGGAAGAGGAGGAGAAAAAGAAGAAAGGGGGGAAAATGAGCAGGCAAACTGGGTGCTTGTCATGGATGATAAAGAAAAGGCAGAGAGAAAAACAGAAAACAAGAACGTATAATACTTGTCTAACACATCTGAAAGCTGGGTGGTAAAGAAATGGCTCAAAAATGGTGAGAGAATATGTGATGAGGGAGGGGAGAATTTCTTTCCTCTGTCTCTATATCAGGATTTAGCAGAGTCGATGAGGGTGACTGATAGGAAAAAAGATTGATCGCTCATGTGGAGGGATGATTGATGGGGTCTATGATGGTTTTCTTCTTTTTGGATTTTTTTGTTGCTGTGCGTAGTAGTGGTGCTAGTTAGTTTTGCTGTGGTTAAGATGCGCTGACAACTTGGGATTCACGTGCATGCTGTTGTTTCTGCCTTGGCAATGCCAGAATGGTTCTCAATGCGCTCTCTCTCTCTCTCTCTCTCTCTCTCTCTCTCTCTCTCTGCCACGTACGTAGAAGCAAATTTAACAAGATAAATACTTCACCTGAAATGTTCTTTCTCCGATCATTACATATGCTTTTTTTTTTGTTTTTTTCAGTGTATTACATATGCTATTAGTAGCCAGGCATGTGGTTGATGAAGATGAACAGTTTGGCGTTTGGACTCATCTTAATTCACTAACTAAAACTTGGACTGTTTGTTAACGATTTAACCATCCAAGTTCCAGTTTAATTTGTTTTAAAGAATTTGCATATTAATTATAAATCCAAATCCTGACAGTGTGAAGTGTTAACTAATTGATTGATTGTTTGTGTACTGCTCAATTATGGATTTATAATAATAGGTGTAAACCATCGATTACTTTCTATATATCACTCATTCTTCATCGGTTTATTCGAATCTCATTCTTTCCATGGATGAAAATCTTACCAGTTCTCCTCTGAAAATAATGTTGTTTTTTATTCAATTTTCGCAACTGTAAGATAAATATTTTTTTTTTTTCCTGGGACTTTTTAAAAATTGACCTATATCTTTTTTAGGGGAAAATATACAAATCTCCCTCAAATTACCACCTAATTTGAAATCACTCCAAACTATAAATACTACCATTCTCTCAAATTACTAAAAAATATTAGGCTGCCACCCTCCATACAAAATATGACATAGCTATCCTCGAAACAAAAATTGAAATTAAAAAAACTTCAACTCTAGGATCGACTCAAGTGGTAAAAGCCTTGGTCTTGCAAATTCAAAAAAGAAAAGAAATTCAAAAAAATTCAGAAACCTATCTTTTCTTAAATATATATTCTTATTTTCATTTGGAAAGAATAATAAAGGCTATCACAATAAAATGCCAAGCTACTTTATACTCCCCCAGGGCCAACAGCTTGTACTCAGCCGATTAATGATCCCACCGATACCGATGGATGCGGCTCAAACTCAAAGCCCATTCTCCCTGCGCTCTTTCCCGATTTCCATTGACAACCCCCCCCCCCCCCCCCCCTTTTTTTTTATCATTAGTTGGCTAGACATTATACATCCAGACATATCCAGAATCTCATCCCTTATCACTTGAGAGAGAAAATCCCTTAAAAGAAAATAATAGGGATAGTTTATGCATCTTAGATTCTTACAACTATGCAGTGTTGTATAAGTTAGTAGAATGAGTGAAGAAAGTACCACAACAGTATCCAATTACAGCCAATGTCATCCATCTTCTCAGCTGATTTTATGTATTTCTCTCTTAAAAAACTTTTAAGATCGTAATAATATTAATGTAATCCCATTGATTCTAAACATTATACAAATTGTACAAGGGACTATTGTAGTGCAATGAGTGAAGCGAACCATATAGCAGAGTTAGATTAAATCCGTCATACACTGCATTAAGGAGATCCATTGGAGTTTGTGTTGGAAATAAGTCGGACTTCATATAGATTATCGCCACTCTTTCCTGCAAGCAGAAGTTTATAATGCATGAGAAGGTTTGCCATGCAACAGACTTCGTGCTCTTCAAGCCTTGAATGTTTCCTTCTAAATCAAAGTATTTAAATATAATGTGCTTACCAACTTCAGCTGTGATTCCCGGTCCAAAGAATGAAGCAAATTTTGCCTAAGCCCATAAATGGAAATTAAGGTTTTAGTATGCCGTTATACTAAACTGTACTTGCATGAAGGATTACAAACAAAACTATGATGTGAAAGGGTCCAAAGATTTTAGATCCTGCAGGCTCCACTGCATTATTTACCTGTCTTTTTTCAAAATCTGACAACTCCAGAGCTTTCGCTTCAAAAACCAGGACTAAACAGTATTTACCATCTTCTGCAACCTAAGACATGGTAGTAAAACAAGGCAGCATAAATTGGTTAATCGTCATTATGCTGAGATGCCAATCAATCAAAAGCCCCATCTAGAAAAACCTGATCTGCTAAGCAAGCTTCTGTGAATTCGAGATATGAAAATTTGAGGACCTTAGACAACTGAAGGCTCTACATTTCATTTATACAACCGGGTAACCGGAATGGTAAACTCTTGCACATGATATGAAAACAAAAATAAATGGTAATGCATAAAGAAGTAGCCACCACCACCAAAACTGGTTTTCATAAATTTTAAATGTAAGGCTGAGGCAGAAGAGAGTTAATCCTTTTAGGAAAAAAAAAAAAAACAAATATCCAAGTAATAAGTATGCCTACTTCACAAGTCACATTAATTTGTTGACCGATAGTACCACGACCCCTAACTAATAGTGCGAAAAAACAAATATCCAAGTAAGATAAGCATACCTCTTCACGAATTGATTGTAGAATTGGAGCACTCCTCCGTGGAATTCCTCCACCCTGAAAAGTACAGCAGGAAAAAACAAAACAAAGTCAAAGCATTCCTACAGGCAACAGTATCAAGGAAAAATCCATGACACCCACACTCATGACGCCAACCCAATTTGCCCTTCATGGGTAATATGATCATTTTTTATACTAGCAGAAGAAAATCTATATTACATATTAAAAACCCCACATTAGGTAGTCTAACAGAATGTTAGAAAACATACCTGACCATACTGGAAAATCCGTTTCAATGCCTCTTCCAAATGCTGCTCATCCCCATAGCGATATCTTATAACATCATTTCTGACCTATTCAATGTGCAGAAAACGAATATAAAATATAAAGAAAACAAAGGCAATGCCAAGCGGATAATAATACAAGGCTCACTGAAGTGATCAAAACACACACGCACACAATAATGATACAGCGTAGCCAGTATAAAATCAAAGATTGTGGGGAAAATAAATGTGGACAAGGCTAAGCATTGCTACATTATAGACCACAAAATCATTGCATACATTTCACTGAAAATTGATTGAACAAAGGGTCTTAAAGGGTCATCTTCCTGAATGTTTATGTTCAAAATGACCATTTCCTCAAATGACATGCTTGAGTAAGCGAAGAATGGTGATTTGATTTAAGTACCTGTTTAAGAATCGGAGTGGCGCATGCTTCTCTCAACTTCTGTGCATCTGAATAAGTTAAGCATGGCACTGGTTTGAGTTCTGCATACTGCAAAACGGACAAAAGGCTGTATACTATCATGGAACCACAAAGAAGCATCACTTGACTGTCATCACCATGAATCAAGATACAATACTAGATTCAAATAAATGAGGGCATGATCACAATGCCATCCTGGAAAGGAATTCGAGCAGACCACAAGAAGTTTCCTTCCTTACTTTTCTTTTTGAGATATGAAGCGCTAACAAATTAACAATACAAATAAACGGAATAAAAGTGAAGAAATTAATATTATAAAATGTTTTTTTGTTATTAAATGTAAGAAAAATAAATTTACCTTGAGAGCCATTCCGATAATCGCAAGAGGGAAACCATAGGTTAGCATTATCGCTGACCATTCAGATCCTGGAAGGATATTAAAATAAGCCCCAAAGCCGTACCTATAGATTGAGACAAAGGATATATAAAATTGAAAGAAATCCACAAATACACTAACGAGTTGAGCAAAAGCTTTGACACGGCGTGCTGCACAAATTATAAGTCTTTAAGTACTTGGGGAGCAAATAAATAGTGGGTCCAACGATTCAAGATAATGATGACATTGATGAGGTCCATCATCATGAAAGATAAGCGAATTTTGCATCGGGAGCATTGAATTATTTTTCCGGCAATGCAGCGCCTGTTATTAATAGGGCATGAAGTTTTTCTATCAGAACAATATCTACAAGAAAAGAAGATTAATAAATTACTCACGATAAGAGTGTAATCCCAACTCCTAGGCCAATAACACCAAATGAAACCTGCAAATTTTAGCCACAACAAAATATTATTGATTTTCCGGTGAACTTGGAACAATAACGTTAATGAAAAATGGTATTCAATATTAGTTATTCCTATTAATTTAGACTTTGCAAACTACTCACTCACCCACTTCAATACTAGCATTCATCATAAAAAAGCCCTTACCAAGCGAAAAACAAAATATGAAAGCAAGAACGGCGTGAGTAGTGGCAAGTGCCAAGTACCTTAGCAAGAGAGAAGTCGTCATCGGCGACGACGGTTTTGTCGGCGGAAGAGGAGGAGAGCGAGGCGGCCTGGGTTGAATCAACGGCTCTGAGGACGAAACGAAGTGATTTAGGAGAAATGGACAAGGAGTGACAGGGTGGTCTAGAAGGTGGGAGGTGGAGACTAGGTGGGGAACGTGGATGGACTTGGAGATGGAGAGATAGAAAGCGGAGGCTATTGCAGAGAGTGGAGCTGTTGTGGGAGGAGTGGAGGATGGTTCCTCCTGATCTGGCCGCAGATATTGCTTTCATTCTCTCTCTGTCCCCTTTTAACTCTTTTATCTCTCACAGAGCAGCCTCGTTCTGAATTTAATCTCAGAGATTGGGAGAGAGAGGGTGCTGTTTCTGTGGACCAACAACCAATTGCCGTTTGGGCGGCTCTCAACCGCCTAATGTTTAGATGACGTGCCATTTTATATATCCATATCTATTAACCGAGTAATTACAAAAAATATATATATAACATTTTTAGAATAATGCTCCATAACAAAACTCGTTTATTTAATCTTAAAAAGCTTGGAACACATTTAAAAAAAAAAAAACTTGGAACACCGTATGATTGGTGGGATTGACAAAATCGCATCTAACATTCAAATAGTATAATTAATGTGAAGACATTCAGATAAATTACTAGAACATGAGAAATGAAATTTTGATACGAATAAATTAATAATGGTCATGGATTATATAAATAATCTACACTTCTTTTAAAAAAAATTGAGATTTATTATTAAAAAATTAAAATTTTTATATAAATTTTATATTTATTTATTTTTTTAAAAAAAGCATAAAACACTCACACAATCTATAATTACAAATATTATTTCTCTTTTAATATATAGATCACAAATAAAACTTTGGACACACTAATTGTTTTCTTAAATATTCGGAGACTTAAACCTAGAAGCCGAAAGAAATTCCCCTTAACACAAAGATTGAAATATGATTAATACGACAATTAAAAAAAAAGGTAAACAAAAAGACGAAAAGCGTACAAATACAAAAGAGGGAACAGTCACTGGAGTCAGACGTAAATGGATATAAAAACTAGTTATAAAATAATCTAAATCCATCACCGATTTATATGAACAAACCTCCTGCGTTACATTTACACATCTATATCTTCAAAATATCGGACAAAAGTGTGCATTCAGCGTATGTAAGAAACCAAATCTCTCACATTCTTGTTAGCTGCCTGCTCCCAAAACAAAAAACAGAAGAATTTGGTCAGTCTTGTGACTGGGAATATAGCAGGCAATGTCATCACAGATAGTTCGGGTCGGCAGGCAGCCTTGAAATGCATAAAACAGATCCACTAATTCACCTAATATCAATACTTCGATATGAGTTACATGAAACGGCTCACATTTTGGCCATCCAAGTCAGGAAATAAGCAAGTAATCCAACATTGCCCACTAAAACTAAAAAATCTGGTGGGTTCCAACTTTCCAATGCACTACCACCGGGTCCACCATTAACTAAGAAGTTTTGAAAACAACCGAGAACATCTCAGATTACCCCCCGCTTCTAATGGTTTTCGGTGTCATAATCCATGCATTAGCTATATGTCTGTTTCATTACTTCCATTTGGGGTAGTACGAGCAGAGTTTTGAATCCGTAGCCTTTGTGCCCTACAAGCAAAGCACAAAGCACGTCAAAAATGGTGAAGCACCTCGGTAACCAAACAAGAACAAGACCACAAACTACAAAGCCTTGGCTTCTGGCATACATTTGGATACTTTTGATTTATCTCCGAATGTAATTTTTTATCTTCTTTTATTGTCACAAATTAGTATAGGTCCCCAATTATCAACAGCAGGTACTTCTGGCATACTAATGTAACTGATAAAAGTAACTTTCATGATATCAATGTCTCGTGGTGAATCTTATCTACACCACTCTTTACAACTGTCTAATGAACTTTGACCAGTTTCAAGAAAAAAAAATATATATATATGTATTTATAGACACTTGTCATTAAAAGGATTCTAGATTACTGACAGTCCCTCCTGCTTATATTCTCTTGCATATGTTCCAGAAAAATATCTGCTTTAATATATATGTATATTGACCCCCTTCCTGGACCTAATGAATTTGTTTAATAAACACCTGATGATAGAGAAAAGAATCACCAAACCCTCAAGTGGAGCTGTGGTAAAACAAAAGGTTCAACTGCACAAAACCAATATCATCTTGAAATGTAAACAAAAAGTGCACTTTACCTCGAGTAAGAAATGTACTCCTCAACTGCTTGTTTCTGTTCAGCTCCATAGACAAACCATTTTTCATAAGATGCGACTGCCTCCACTGCCCCCATATCTTTATAACAAAACATAATAGTTTCAGATGTCTTGGAATAATATACAGCTATAAGTGCAGATTCATACAATAGTTTGAACATTAATGTTATGATACATTGTCTCAGATGGCGCTAGATATCTGTCTCTGTACACAATTGGATTTGTCTCGTAACAGACGCCACTAATACTTTTTTGTAAGAAGAACTAGACTCACTAATCGGATTTTCTATTAAGTAAATTAGAACTGCAAAATGGAACCAACAAACCTTGAAGTAAAATTTCCTGGTCCCCAGCATAACCTTTCAATTTCCAAAATGCACGGCCATTAACATCCAAAGAGAGAGCCTCAGTTCTAATAGCATCAGATATTTTCTTCCCTGTAAGTATTATAAATAAAATGAATGTCAAAATAATGTTTTTGAAACGAAACATTCTCATAGAATTAATGAAGTATTATAATATAGATAGGTAAAGCACACACAGATTCGATAATTAGTGCAGCAATAATTAAACTACTAAAATTTGGAATAAGATAGTAGATTGCTAAGGTAACAGTTCCTCCGTCTATCCACGCGCTTGCTTCACGTTTTACTAAGGATACAATTGCTCAGTCTACCCATATGTTGGCTTCAGATTTTACATGAGTACATTATATGGCAATATGCGATACTTCCAGCAACTCCCTAAAATGAAGTTTCAAAATATGATATATTGACCTTCAATACTCTGCTTATATTTTCTCAAGATAAAGCATCATATATGATATGCCAAAAGACCAAAATGTGATCAGTCATTGGCCCTTTTGAGAGTTGTACTGAGGATACTTGCATCAAAGTCCTTTTCTGACACTTTTTCCTTTAGATGAATTGCCAGACTACCATTAAGTTACCAAAACTCGAAATAAGAAGATAGATTCTCCATAAAGAAAGATCCCTTGTCTAAATTTTACAGCATTGACTAGAAAAACTACGAGAGCTTTGAATATGAGTTAGATGAAAATTGAAAGCTATATAAAATATTGTTAAAATATTATTATTATTTTGGAATTTAAAATTTTGAAATTGTTTATTGTATTTTATGTGGAAGTTTGAAAAAATTATAATAATTAAATGAAATGAAATACTTACAAACATAGCCTTGAAAGGAAAAAAAGGTCCTGCTAATATGTTTAATTAAAACACAGTATCTAGCATTCCTTAAATTGTATAATCTTCAAAAATTAGAAACCATAAACTTACTTTTGGATACTATTCCCATGGCATCAAGCATCTCAGAATGAGCTTGAGCCGCATCACGTTTTATTCGTGAAACAACAGCTTCATATTTTCGGATTGAAAGAGGAGCGCCACTTTGTGCAATAATAGCTTTGGCTACCTCATCCTGCAAGTTCTGCTTTAGAAGTTTTTCCTATGCCAAAAAAACAAAAGTTTCAAATTACAAGCCACTTCAAGAAGATCATTTATTTTTTCCTTTTTTAGAGAGAATATTGTCTGTAAGCTTTAAAAGATGTATGCCTTATTTTTGTTACCTTATCCTTTGCAGCCACAAGCTTTTCTTTTGCTTCCTTCTCTTGTTCAATAACTTTTGTATTTTGGTCGTCAATCCAACTCCTTAATTTTCTAGAAGTATATTAAAGAACTTTAACATCATACAACGCCCTGAACTAGTACATTTTTTGTAAGGAAAAAAAGTTACTAAAAACACTAGTTAAACTTCAAATCCTTTTTACTTACTCTGTGCCAAGAGCCTCATCGCAAATAAAATTTAAGATTTTAAGTTTCATCGAGAAGTCTAACTTATCATATTCATCAACACCTCTATCAAAACAATCTGAGCGCAGCTCTTTCGATGCGCATTGGGATTCAGAGATGCAATTCCCCAGAGCTTTCCACCATGACTTTCTTCCATTTGTTGGACTCGGCGAAACAGACCTAAACAGAAAATGTGGGCAGATAATAATTCCACTGCATGCAAAACTTTTACAGCTAAAACAAAAACAATGAACTTCTATAGAAATAGTTATTGAGCAAAACTCGTACTCTTTCCCTGCGTCCTTTTGTATTAAAGACAAAAGTTGGATCTGAAAATGAACCGTCATTGAATATTGTGCTCGACGCCCACGTCGCCCATACCTTAATTCTCGAAGAAAAGATGCAGCTTGTCCTTTTTTAACATCAAGAACCTAAAGACATAATGGAAAAGTCAGTTTACCAA
>QEOT01006694.1:33243-44384 GCA_003123785.1 Pterocarya stenoptera
ACTTCTTTGTTCTCCGAGGAGTGGGCGGGAAAACGAATTCCCGGAATTTGGGATTTTTGGGGGCTCATGGAGAGCGCCAAATTAAATTGTTTCGTGTTTATTTAGCGGACAAATTTGTTGTAAAAGATAAATTACAATTCAATAATTGGTCACGGTCACACAGATTAAATTCTTAGTGTTTTTACATACCAGTGGCTAAGATATTCTTTTATTTTATATTTGTTTGAAAATGAAGATAATTCATGCATTACAATCGAACTTCTTTGACATAAGGTAGAGATGGTGAGTCGGTGACACGTATAATGCAAATTATACAGCTATAAGCTACACATGCATATGTGTTTTATATATATATATATAGTCCCTACTTGATTCACGAAATAAAGGTTCGAAAAATCGAATAAGGATTAATTAAATATATCTAACTACTCAACACTTGGTCATGACAATTTTGAGCCTATTATTTTAATATTGATTAAAAGTATTAAAAATCATATATATAATACAATTATAGCAGTTAATATCATATTTAAAAGAGTATCAAATATAAATCCATTGACCAATTTCAATAAAAAAATATGATATGAATCTATAGTTTTAATAAACATTTAATTTATGCATTTAATTTCAATTGCCTACATTTTTCTGCCACGTACAAAGAAGATAAATGCCATCAAATTATAAGCACATAGCAAATATGGTATTTTATGTACAGACATAAATTTAATACAAATACACATTTATCTCTTAATTTTTTTGTTCAACTGTAGAAAATAAAGAACCACGTGTTTTATCTTTCAATTTTTTTTATGATTCTTATTGAATATAATAATGGAAAAACTAATATATGTTTTGTTCTGTCACATTTTTATAGAATAATTTGTAAAAAAATACATAGTTGTTAAAAAGAAACACATTTTTAAATCAGTCTAAAATCGACTATAATCAATATGAACCAGTCAATTAAAATGATATATTAAACAATTCAAAAAATTCACTAAAATTACGATTTATTGAATTTGAATCAAACCGTTTTTCAGGCCTTCATTGAAATGAAAAAATGTATTCCATAAAGGTTGATACATTTCAATACGTGTTTAATTATTAAATAAAGAGCAGTGCACTTCTGACCGGTAGAGTAACACTACTCAAGCATATGTGTTTTATTATTATAACACATTTTTTAAAAATATAAAAGAAATCAATACACTAATAATAACTTTCCTAACTATTCAATAAAAAAAATTAAAAACAAAAATAAAATACATATGATGTCAAAAGGAGTAGACAAATTAACATTTTTCTTAAATAAAACGGCAAGTTTGTCTTCTTCTTTTTTTTTTTTTATAGTCCGAAAAACGACATTCCACCTTTTAATACACTTTACTGGACGATTTCATTAAAGGACAATATTATATGTACTTATAATTTAAAATTTTATGTGCATAATTATAGAAGTTGACGTGAGTATTGAAATGATGAAAATTTTAAAATTTAAATTTAAAATAAATGATAAGATGGAGAGAATACTCAATGCATATTAGATTGTGCATAAAGTTATACATACATATAGCACTACTCTAATCTTAATATGACTCCATATAACCCTATCATGGCTTATTCTCTATAAATTAAAATAGAGTAGAAACTAAACAAGAAATAAAAACGAAGAAGATATTGGATTTTGATGGCTACATTTTTATTATTTTTTATGACTTAAATACAAAATATAAATTATAAGAAAATTACAAAGCCATGAGATAAAAGAACTCTCTAGATAATTATAAAATCCAAATACTTTGATAGAGATTATAATCAAAGAGTAATTCTACATAAAAGCCACTGTAGCGGTGCACTCGTTGCACTCACTGCGTAGCTGTCGTTAGATTTTTTTTTTTTTTTCATCTTCTCTATGTGTGGTCTAAATGATGCCACATCATGTGTGTAAAATGGCTTCTCCAAACAGTGGCTTCTATCTATATTTATTCATAATCAAATCAAATCTCGATTTAAATTTGATTGGATTTTATCTTTATTTCTAACATGATCTAACATGGATAAGGATAAAGTATTTCATCTCATTTTATCATTAAAAATTTTTTTAATTCACATAAAATATTATAAATAATTCAATTTTTTTAAATATTAAAATAATAATATTTTATTCAACTTTCAACTCAATCATCTAATTTTAACTCACTATCTAAATTATATCTAAAAATTTTACATAGAAGCATATCGATTCGAAAGAGGGCGGTCACTTGCGAATGGTAAATAAATATGTGTGTGTATCATTACTCCCATGCCAATAGCCAAACAAACCCGACCAATGAGACGCATAAACACATTGGAATTAGCGACAACAAAATTGAAAATAGATGCAGCCGCGTAGACAAAATTGCCTATGAGCGCATAATATGGTATTTCCCCTCCCGACTTCTTGGCCACCCACAGTATACCGGAAAATCCCAGAAGCTCACGCACCGCCAGGAATAGACGAAAAATAAACAGAGCCGACTCATTCGTTAGATCGAAGGATGGAAAGTGCTTTTTCAAGAAGAGAGGCAATGAAGCCACAGCATCTACGTGCGTACGTACAACAAAAACAAAACAAAAAATCATCCGAAACATGAAATACAAACGCAATTCGCATTAATTAAAACGAATGAATTAATTATATCGGTGAGTGCATTACCTGAGATGCCAATTAGGTCGTATTCAAAAATCCAGCAGGCCAAGGCGGCGACAAGGCAAGTTACCCGAACATGATAGAGAGTGATTTTTCCGAGATAGTTCCTAAAAGTACTACCATTAATATTTCGTTGATCGAACCCACCTCCAGCCATTGCAGACAACACTGGCTACTACGAAGAACCAGAAAGACGAAGAGGAAGAACAACGCACGAGAGCGATAAATAATGAACGCAGAAAACAAGGAAGAAATGCAGAAGATTTAGAGAGAGTATTGATGAGTCTAAAAGGATTGGTTTTTATGCATTTATAGAGGCGAACTTACGTGCCGATCAATAAGGCTCCATTCGAAAATAAGAGTCCTACAGAAAGATCATTAGAGTCCTAGTTGAATCGTTGCTCTATCTCAATAGCTTTGGAATCATATTCAAACTCGTACTCTTGACTAGGAGCCGAACCACTCGTATGGTTGGGGGATTCAGCTCCAAAAATTTTACAATAATAAATAAATCTTTGAGGTTTTTTAAAGGAAAATTTTATGAAGAGCAATGCTAGCGCACTTTATTTAAAAAATATTTAAAAAAGAAGAAGAAGAAGAAGAAGAAAGAAGAAGAATTTTACAATAATAAATAAATCTTTGAGGTTTTTTAAAGGAAAATTTTATGAAGAGCAATGCTAGCGCACTTTATTTAAAAAATATTTAAAGAAGAAGAAGAAGAAGAAGAAGAAATAAGAAGAATTTTACAATAATAAATAAATCTTTGAGGTTTTTTAAAGGAAAATTTTATGAAGAGCAATGCTAGCGCACTTTATTTAAAAAATATTTAAAAAAGAAGAAGAAGAAGAAGAAGAGAGATTTACTGTTAACAAATTTTTTTTTTTTTTTTTTTAGTAATTCTAGGGGCAACTGGGGTTGCACCCCTGTATGACATGCAGAATGCCACATCATTTTTTTTAATTAAAAAAAAAAGGAACATCAAAGGTGGGAAGAAATAAAATGGGTCTCATTTTTGTGCGAAGACAAAATTTCGAGCTTCGAGCTTCCTCATCTAGTCTCTACTTAAACCATTAATGATTGGTTTGATTCCCCAAATTCTAATGTTTAACAAACCTCGTCTTATTACATAAATTGAGACCCTTTTTTCATTCTAGACAAATAGATCTCTCAAGACTCATCTTTCATTATTTCACATATCAACATGATGAAATTATTAAAGTGTCTATTATTTAAATGTAGAGAAGTTCAGTTACAGAATTGAAGGAAAAGCTAAGCAAAATATAATGCGTAGGAGAAGATCTATATTCCATTTGATTTGAGTATATTTTTTCTTCTGGGAAGGGGATAGTAACATTAGAGCACAGCAACCATTGGTCAAAAAGGAGAGCACCAAATTGAAAGGAACAACAAAACCACAATCAAAACCATAAAATCAAACCAAACCATTATCTTCTACAAACTACAGAGCCACTCAAATCAACAATACAAACCCAACTAAGCCTTGAAACCCTTCAGTTCCTCCAGTTACCACAATCAACACCGCCGCTCAAGTACCTGGACCCACTGTCACCATACCCACGGTCACGGCCACCACCATACCCGCCACCTCCACTGTAGCTTCTGTCACCACAGCCATACCGGGCTAGTGTGGAGAAGACGAAGGGAATACCGGGCAAAAGGAAAGGACCAACTGTTGTCCAGTGGGTTCGTTTCGTTGACGAAGAGAGGTCTGTTCACAACTTGGAGAAGACGAGTTCTAGGGATGGAGAAGAAGACAACGAAATATAGAGTTGAATCTGAATAAAACGAAATCTCGTGCTTGCTCTGCTGAGGAGAGAGCGATGAATATGTAGAAGAGAAGTTAGGTTTTTGGAGAAGACGAAATAAGATTTTGGGAGAAGAATAGTGGAAGAGAAAATGGAGACGAGGAAGACCGAATGATGATGGAGAGTCTGAGACGAGGGACCCTTAAAGACCAAAACCCATTAAAATGGAAACATCATTGTTTCCATTTTTACCACGTTGGACGCGAGGCCGCGGTGAGAACGCGAGGCCGGTTGTCCCAGCATTTTTTTTTTTTTAATATGAGTCTCAAAATGTGTAAATTCTACATTTTTTTTTTTTAAATAGAGTTCATTATTAAAAAAATTAGTTTTTTCATGTAAGTGGGTATGCAATCCTACAAACTTTCTTTTGAAAGAAAAAATAGAGTTCATTATTAAAAAATATATATTTTCATGTAAGTGAGTGTGCAATCCTGCACACTCATTTTTTTAAAAAAGTATATAAATCTGTAAATCACATATAAAAATTAAATTTTTAATAGTATAATTTTTTTTCTCTAAGAGAATGTACATGTTTGGACACCTTAAAACTGTATTTAATATTACGCTAAAAACAAATTGCCAATTGCCTTCCTAATAATATGTCTTTATAATTTGGCCCGCACATTGAACTTTCTCATTCTACCGTTATTCCTTTTTTACATAGACAATCAAGAAGTTCATTCACAAGAGAATCACAAGAGAAGACACAGTCAAAGTACATAGAAAGTCTACGGGAGAAGTAGCTGAATAGAGTTTAATACTTAAAGTAAAAAGTCAGGACACTCAGTTCATTAAAATCAATAAACCCCGCCCGCAGTGGCGGAACTATGAACTTTTATGAGGAGGGCTAACTCTTTTATTGTGTGACACTTTCATATAAAATAAAATTATAAAATTATATTTTAATAATTTGTTATATATACATATAAATAAAATTTTAAAAAATAAAACTTAATATATATTTCAAATTTCTAACGATAATGTTTCATAGAATAATATTAATCTATAATTATTTTTGTAATGAAATATTTAGAATTTATTTTCTTCATAAAAACTATTAAGTGATTTTTTAAAGTGTCATTTTTCATTCTAATATGTAAGCTAGTTAATCAAGTTTCATGTAAAATCTAAATATTTGTGTGTCACATTAACCATATAATGGTATAATGTGACCTTAAATAAATTTTTTTTACTCAATAAAGTTTGGAGGATAAAACCTCTCAACCATTTTTCATGTAAATCATCAATCTTAATTTATTTATTTTTATTTTTTTATTTTGGATTTCATATTAAGAAATCTAATATTATATAATAAAAAACAATTGAGATCCATATTAATAAGTTTATTATTATTTTTAAATCTAGTTTTAATTTAATTTTGGTGAGGACATATCCTTAAAAGTAAATAATATATATAAATTATACAAAATTTCGAGACTATATGAAAAAAATTATAGAAAGACATTTTTAGATATATTGGAATTTTAGAAAATTTTAAGAAACATATGAAAATTGTAAATTTTTAAGAGGGCCATTTGCTATATTTATAAATTTATAAGAAAAATATAGGATATATTTTGAATTTTTAAAAAGTTTGGGGGGCCCCCTGGCCATAACGAAGGTCCGCCGTTGCCCGCCCGCCCGCCCATAAGAACATGCAAGTTTTTTTTTTCAAAAAACTTTTTAAGTTCATCCATTATTCTCTCGTAATTCTTGAAACTTCTATAATTTCTCTTCCATCAAATGCACTAATACGTACATATAAGAGCCATTATCCAGATTGGTGCCACTTTTGATTATCTTGAAAGCAGGGGCGAATCTAGAGGGGGGCCAAGCCGCTCCCAAAATTCTGACATTTTTTATTAATTTAATTTAAAATTATATAAAAAATAAAAAAATAAAAAATATTAGATGTGCATTTTTCTAATCTTAAATATATTTTATTCTCCATACATCATATATATGTTCATTGATTCATTATGTCAACTCAAAATTCTTAATTTAATTTGTTATGCCGTGCGTACGTTTAAATTAATTTTGAATATCATGATATATATGACTTTTTATGGGTCATTTTCTTTACATTTTATTTTAAAAAATTGAAGTTAAACAATATAGATAAGCCAAAAACTTCAAATCATAAACGTTGTTAAGATTATGTGTAGAAATAAAAATAAAATGAACTTTTTCAAGTTTTAATATCATCGAGATAAGGTTTCGAAATAAAATAAATGACCACTTTCTTATAAATTATTTGTTGGTCTATATTGAGAAAGAATGTGATAATTAATCATCTTTATTATTTGAATAGGCTTTAAGATCAATTGACATGTTAAATACTTTTATTTTGGATTTTTTTTTTATATTCAAACTTTAAACTTATTTTTAATAATGCTATATATGTAAGCACCGTATAATTATTTAAAAAGAAAGTGGTTTATGATTAATTTTTTTTTTTTTTTTATTTAGATCTTATATTTACTTATTTTTTTTAAAAAAAAAATTACACAACACTTACATACTTTATACCTGCAAATATGATTTCTCATTCTGATTTCATCCCTACTTGGAGGCCTCTCCCACTTGCTTGGAAATCCAACGCTTACTAGAAAATCCACTGCCGGCATTGGCCATGATAATCATTGTGGATAGTGGATACGTACTCTTTATTATAAATATTATACATAATGGATACATATAGCGCCAAGGGAAAAAGAACAATTTCGCTTTGGAGTGGTCGGTCTATCGTGTAGACTTTGACGGCCTCCAATAAAAGACTGCCACGTCAACAACTTTACACAAATGAACATTAGACTATTACGCTCGATAATTCCTAGATTTCATTAGTGTCTTTGTTTCTCGTTCCATCGCCTAACAATCATTTACTATCTAATACTTTGGAGACTGTCGCCAGTGCCAGATTAGTAGACTGTGTAATACACCGGAGAGTTGGTGTTTGGGTGAGTAGAAAATGGAAAAGTATAAGAAAATTAGTTAGATTCGAGGTTGACCTTCAAGAGAAAAAAGAGAAAAATTAAAAATATGTTGTATTAAGCTTTTGGACGATCAACTCTAAGACTCTTAGTTCGTACATAAGCAGGATGACTCTTACATGGGCCAAGCTACAAAACTATTTGCATAAAGAGAAAATAAAACTATGGGTCCAAACCCAATAGTCCAAATAAAATGCTGAATTAAAATGAAGGAAATTGCTAATGAAATTATGTGGCCCGTTTATTTTGTTTTTGGACTATGACATTTCGTCGCAACCACAACTGCACAACGGAGTTGCCACACCTAGTTCCATCGCCAACCAAGGTCTGTCGACCACCAAAGTTCGTAGTTGCAGGAGTCCACAGCATTGATTTAGCCACCAAGTGCTAACAGTTGGGAGTTGTTTATCACCGTGGTCCACAATAGTGATTTAGCCACAACGATCACTATCAATTTCAGCAGTCACTTCCTAAAATGGCCCAAAAATGAACCTGCACAGACCCCAGGTCCCCAAGCATGCACCAGCCACCAATTAGGATACAAGTTTTTGTTTTCTTTCTTTTGAAAGAAGGCAGATGTAAGAAAGTCTATCCGGTCCCAATTTCTGAAATAAAAATATGATTTGAAAGTGACAGTCCCCGCAGATGAGTGGTTAGGTTTGAATGTTAAGAAGGAAATTTTTAATTTGAGATAATGGTTAAAAATTGAATAAAATATTATTTTTTAATATTATTATTATTTTAAAATTTTAAAAAATAGAATTATTTATTATATTTTATATAAAAATTTAAAATAATTTTAATAATAAAATAAAAATTTTATATTTAAAAAAACTTCCAAACTTATATGGTAGTAACTAGCACACAGGAACAGTCGGTTTATATATATATATAATGCTAGTATATATATATTTTTTATTTTGACCATTCTGTTTAATTTTTTTAATAATTATTAGTATATTGATATATATTTTTTATATTTTAAAAATATTTAATTATGTTAAAAAATATTAAAAATAAAAAAATAGTTTTAACTAAGTGATACGTCAAGCAATCTGGACGGCAGCGGCAGCCTAGCAACACTCTCACACAGTGTCACAGATAGATAGATATAGAAAAATGACTATTGCTATGCATAAACCTACACATCACATATTAATATATATTTTATTTTATTTTAATTTTTTTTTTATTTTTTTTATTTTACTCTTCTTGAAACATTTATATTTTTTTATTCATTATCCATATAATACACATTTAATAAAAAAACAAATAAAAAAAATTATGGTTTGTGGTGGGTTGACTGATGCAAAAATTAATTCTAGAAAAATATATATATATTTCTCTTTCATTTTTCTATTTAAACTCAACAAATGTACAGTTTTTTGACACACACCAACCTCTCTCTATCTCTCTTTGATTGTGGGGAGGGCTTCTGGTTGTGGGTTGAACTTGCGAGAGAGGGGGAGGGTCACGAGTAAGGAGACAACGCCGGTGCTGGGTTTCGAGAGAGGGAGAGAGTCCACGGGTGAGGGGGGTTCGCCTCGAGAGGGGGGAGGAGGATTTCTGGTGGGGTGTTTTTTATGTTCCCGTGAAAGGCTAGTCTGTGGTGCAGCCAGCGGATATGAAATGCGACATATACGTGGCATGCTCTCGTTGGAGGGCTAGGAAAAATAGACGGACCGGTTGGAAGCTTTTCTCGAAAAAGAAACGTACGCATGCAGCTCTTCTGGCGGTATCTGCTGCTAGAGTTGCCCAATTTTTTTTCGTTTATTGTTTTGGAAATCAAAAGCTCAAATCATTATCTGCTTGCATGTCAGGTGTGAAACCAATTCATTAGAATTTAGGTTTCAGGATGGGCCAAAACATCCCACGTGATAGCAATTGCGAGACTGGATTCAAATCTCTTAAAGGTCCTCAAATTTGAGTAAACGAACGGTAATTAAGAAGATCTTTCGACGCCATTTTCTCAGATCGCGACAACTCTTGAAAGAACCAGTGGGTCCATGCAAATCCTTATCGGTAGTTTCTCGACAGGCGTGGCGATATCTAATTGGGCCAACAGAGATAAGCCGGGAATATTTGGATTTCAGCAGCTGGGGGAGTTCTTTTAAATCATTCAGGAATATTGGGACTATGAAAGCACCCAGGTACAGTACCTTACCAGACAACTTCTGCAATTTTCTGGGAAGTAGTAAGTGTAATTTGTCTTCTCTTCCGGTAATAAACTGCCTACCTTTCTGATCTTCATGGCATTCGTAACTTTATCTTTCTGGTTTTCCTTTTATAGCTTTCTGTTTTTGTAAACTCAGCTATATATAATTACTATCGTCTTAGAAAGTTGATGGGAAGGATATAGATTAACTTCGAAACGGATCTTCTGTGTGTTTGCGTTGTCTTCGATCGTTTATGAAAAGAACCGACTCAGTGCTTGTCTGTTTTACTTAGAGTAATTGTTTTGTTTTCTTGGGGACCTATATATGGAGGAACCAAGATTTAAACGTTTCGACATTTTCCCTTTTCCTACACCTCCTTGGCTGTCAAATGATGAAGATAATATGTTTGATGATATGTTATCCTTCTTCTACTTCTCTCTTTTTTCTTTTGGGGAGCAGTGAGGAGGCCAAGGCGGGCGAGGGGGCCATGGCCACCCAAGCCTCTGAGAAAAAAAATCATAGTAACTAATCTTTTTTAATCTTTTTCTATTTTTTCAAGAAATTAAATTAAAATATAATATTTACGTTAGATTATTTGTTTTTTAAAGATTATAATTATTTGGTGAAACATATTTAATAAAAATCCCCACGATCACTCCTCGTTTGTTTTCAGAAATGAGATGAGATGATATGATATGAGATAAGATTAAAATTGAAAAGTTGAATAAAATATTGTTAGAATATATTTTTAATATTATATTTGTTTTGGAATTTGAAAAAGTTGTAATGATGGGATGGGAGGTTTTTAAAATTTTCAAAGTTTTAGATTTTGGTCTTGAAAACAAACAAGGCCTTATGGCTAGTTACGCAACATGTAATTGTGCTGCTTAATTTTTTTTTAAATATATGTTAATGCATTAATACATGATGATTATTGAGTGAAATAAAAAACTTAGTTTATAGTTTATATATATATTACATATTTCTTATAATTTCTATATTGATCGCTTATATAATTCAACCTCACCTTTTAATTGCAATATATGATAAATTTAGAGGTAAAATTGTCAGTATTCATGAGAAAATATGAACTTGAAATTTATTTGTTTTCTTTCTTATTTATATGTATTTTTATCACTTCGTTAAAGATATTCCTAAAAAATCTTAATTCAACTATTTTTTTTTTTTTTCTAATCAATTCAACTATTTATTTCAGTTTTGAAAGTATCCAATCCTGTCTTGTCCCTTTGGGGAGGGTGGGGTGGGGGAAAGATATGTATCTTCTACTATTGCGTGACTACCCACATGACCGTTTCTTCCTAAATTCCACGTTTTTAGTGGGCCAAGCCGAAGGGAGTTGCATTTGCTTAATATGAATAATTGAAACATACTGGTTCTTTAGATTAGTGTTCATGTTCAAGGTTTTTCTTGTGTGTGTATGTGTGTGTGTGTGTGTGTGTGTGTGTGTGTGTTTTTT
>QEOT01006694.1:57178-79679 GCA_003123785.1 Pterocarya stenoptera
AGGGAACGATGTCGTATGGGGAAAGCAAAATGGCTTAAAAATTTCGTGCGCAACTTTCCGTAATCCATTTTCCGCCGTTCCAAACAAAGGCAATCAAATATTGGTATGGTTTCCAAATCGAAAACTGTATATTAGGCAGCATTCAACTTGACGAAGGTGACATTTTGTACCCAAAACAAACGCGCTTCCAAGCTGCGCTACATCCCTTTCCATTGGTCGACAGTGTTATTGTAAAGAATACCTGTATTGTTTTCCACATCTTTATTTTATCTATTCATATATAAAAATTGTCATTTATTTTATTTTTATCTCATATCATATAACATATTATCAAGTATAATAAAAGACTTACATACGTAACATATAATTAAACAAGCTGTAAGAAGAATGAATATAATATTTTTCGAGAATGTTGGGACATAAAAGGGTGTAATTCCAACTACCAGAATTCAATTTCACGCCAGGAGTAGAATTCCAAACATAGCAAAGATGGATCATGGAATATGATTCTCTCCTTTTACTCACCGAGTTTGCAAGTATTATGACCGATTTCGTATACGCTTTATTTAAAAGGATGACAATTCAAACTGGAGATGCCAAAATATTGGAGCATCCATGATATTTCCAGCAGTCGATGCTTCAACCACCCTCAATTTCCAGATTCTAAGCAAATTCGTGAGAGACAGAACGAAATTCTGATAAGGATGGGTCTACAGTCACAGCTGGGAGCTTCCACTGGGACTCCCACTAATGTATTCTCTGTTTTTTTTATTTTTTTAAATGATTTTTTTAACATCTTTAAATATTTTTAGTAAAAAGAAAATTCACAACATTAATTAAAAACACTTACTTAATCACAAAGTAAAAAAAAAAAAAACCATCAGGAGCTCCGAGCGGGGAGCCCACAGCGGTACGCATAGCTTATTCCTTCTGATAAATACACGGGGACAAGGTAAAGTCTTCAAGTTTTCAACAACCAATGGCCTATCAAAAGGCCTTTCGAAATTCTCTTCACTTCTAGCACCGGGAAAATCTTCAGCCTTTCTGAACTTTATTTCCCTTTTTCAGTTGAATATGGCTCTTGTAAAATCTGGATTTCGCTGTCTGAAACTATGCTGAAATCTTGATATGAAGGATAATTCCAGCCAAGAAAAGGGCATAAACAAGATAAGCAAAAACAGAACGTAAAAACAAAGGGGCCAAAATTGCCATGCACCTGGTACTCAAAAAGGCACCAATTTCAGCACTTAATCATTACCACATAACTCAAACACCAAACCACATTCTTCCCATCAATAAATAAAAGCACATATTCATATCTGCTGGAACAATTCAATCCGAGTGCTGCTGTAAGCACTCAAGATCATCAGTTGGTTACGAAATCCTACTACAACCCACATGCCATCTAGGTAGAAGGTCTCAAGATTCAAAGTACAGGGTACATTTCCTATGAACTTATCACTGCGGCGGCTGCCCCTCCCCTGACTCACGCTTAGATGCTTCCTTAATCTCGTCCCCAGTATCATCCTGAAAAATTCCGTACACATGTTAAGGAACAGTGAAAAACCAATAAGGAAAATTGAAAAGGAAACAATAATATGCAGCTGCAAGTATGCACCCCAAGCAACCACTCCAAATGGATAGAGTACGACTTGGGTAGATGTGTACAGTGACCAGAATCACTAAAAANGTGGTTTCCAAATCGAAAACTGTATATTAGGCAGCATTCAACCTGACGAAGGTGACATTTTGTACCCAAAACAAACGCGCTTCCAAGCTGCGCTACATCCCTTTCCATTGGTCGACAGTGTTATTGTAAAGAATACCTGTATTGTTTTCCACATCTTTATTTTATCTATTCATATATAAAAATTGTCATTTATTTTATTTTTATCTCATATCATATAACATATTATCAAGTATAATAAAAGACTTATATACGTAACATATAATTAAACAAGCTGTAAGAAGAATGAATATAATATTTTTCGAGAATGTTGGGACATAAATGGGTGTAATTCCAACTACCAGAATTCAATTTCACGCCAGGAGTAAAATTCCAAACATAGCAAAGATGGATCATGGAATATGATTCTCTCCGTTTACTCACCGAGTTTGCAAGTATTATGACCGATTTCGTATACGCTTTATTTAAAAGGATGACAATTCAAACTGGAGATGCCAAAATATTGGAGCATCCATGATATTTCCAGCAGTCGATGCTTCAACCACCCTCAATTTCCAGATTCTAAGCAAATTCGTGAGAGACAGAACGAAATTCTGATAAGGATGGGTCTACAGTCACAGCTGGGAGCTTCCACTGGGACTCCCACTAATGTATTCTCTGTTTTTTTTATTTTTTTACATTTTTTAAATGATTTTTTTAACATCTTTAAATACCTTTAATAAAAAGAAAATTCACAACATTAATTAAAAACACTTACTTAATCACAAAGTAAAAAAAAAAAAAAAAACCAGCGGGAGCTCCGAGTGGGGAGCCCACAGCGGTACGCATAGCTTATTCCTTCTGATAAATACACGGAGACAAGGTAAAGTCTTCAAGTTTTCAACAACCAATGGCCTATCAAAAGGCCTTTCGAAATTCTGTTCACTTCTAGCACCGGGAAAATCTTCAGCCTTTCTGAACTTTATTTCCCTTTTTCAGTTGAATATGGCTCTTGTAAAATCTGGATTTCGCTGTCTGAAATTATGCTGAAATCTTGATATGAAGGATAATTCCAGCCAAGAAAAGGGCATAAACAAGATAAGCAAAAACAGTACGTAAAAACAAAGGGGCCAAAATTGCCATGCACCTGGTACTCAAAAAGGCACCAATTTCAGCACTTAATCATTACCACATAACTCAAACACCAAACCACATTCTTCCCATCAATAAATAAAAGCACATATTCATATCTGCTGGAACAATTCAATCCGAGTGCTGCTGTAAGCACTCAAGATCATCAGTTGGTTACGAAATCCTACTACAACCCACATGCCATCTAGGTAGAAGGTCTCAAGATTCAAAGTACAGGGTACATTTCCTATGAACTTATCACTGCGGCGGCTGCCCCTCCCCTGACTCACGCTTAGATGCTTCCTTAATCTCGTCCCCAGTATCATCCTGAAAAATTCCGTACACATGTTAAGGAACAGTGAAAAACCAATAAGGAAAATTGGAAAGGAAACAATAATATGCAGCTGCAAGTATGCACCCCAAGCAACCACTCCAAATGGATAGAGTACGACTTGGGTAGATGTGTACAGTGACCAGAATCACTAAAAAACTTGGTCAGTTTTGACACTTAGAAGCTAATGCACTGAGTAACAAATTTGAAAGCGATAAAGTTTGCGAAACATTTCCATCTTGGGTACCTAGCCCACCAGTAAACGTGTTGACTGGGTCTTAAAAAGGGTGTATTGGTTGAAACACTGTTTGGTCAAATCTAATAATGATGTTTTTCACCCCAGTACAATTGAGGTTTAGACAAACTAAACCAAGCTCAGACCAGCTTACATTTCAAAAATGGAAAATTCAGAACAAATCAGAAAAAGTACCAGTTTAGTGCACAAAATTTAAGCTGCTAACAATGACAGACGATAGATTTCCGATTTATGTTCAGGATGATGGCATGGCAGGTTTGGACATCGATGTTTTATGATACGTATAGACACCCACTTCTTAGACAAGGTGAGTGACACGTAATAGGCATGCATGCTGGCACACAATTAGAGAGAGAGAGAGAGAGAGAGAGAGACCGTGATGTCAGAAGTCCACAAAGTCAGATTGTCTCGGAGAAGTTGCATGATTAATGTACTGTCCTTGTATGACTCCTCACCCAATGTATCCAATTCAGATATAGCCTCATCAAAGGCCTGCCAAATATCAGGGGGAGAGAATGAGAAAAGTTTTTAAAAGCACAGATTAAAACAATTTGGTAGCCATCCAACCTTGTGATTGGATTTAATCCTTCATGTCAAGATTTGGCAAAACTTCACACATCCAAAACCAAATTTTACAAATGCCATGCAACTTAAAATCAAATAGAAAGTTGTTAAAAAAAAAACCATATAGAAAGTTCAGAACCTTAACAGAAGCAAGAGTCAAGACTAACAAGTGGAAAGAGAAAATCAATACAAATACATTCAGACAACCAACGTGCTAAGGAGGACCAAAATCATCTAGAGAAAATCAACGGATATCCACAATGAAATGTGAAAAAAAAAAAAACAAACTTTCAGTTCCAAGCACAGCTATTAGCTACCATCTTTCACACCCTAAAATACAACCAAAGGGAAAGAGGGTACAAAATATAACTACTAACTTATTATGAAAGAAAATAGTTAAATCAACAAGCTTAGATGAAATTTAAATGATGTTAATAGTTTTTATGGAGGATGTATCAGCTATAGTTCAGCCTATTGAATTTGTGGATTACATTCCATGATTTCAAATGAAATGTTATCTTTTGTCCAAAAAAAAACCACAGGGAAAATTCAAATCTAAGGTCTGCATTTCAACAAAGAAACTTGGCATTAGAACAATTGGAACAACCTTAATCTGAAAAGGTTATTACCAGATTGCTTTGGATAGAAGAAAACTCAAACCAAACAGAACTGTTAGACCACGTACAGCAATAAGAACAGTCAGATGAGTAACTGCAAGGAAACCATTGGTTTAACAAGGCATCATGTGTGTCCCACCCATCTGATACCATGTCAATTATACAAATGGGATTCCATCAAGAGAATGGATATTTTACTAATAGTGAGAAAAAATCCACATCAGGGTCAAAATAATTGAGCTCCACCATCACCTGCTAAAATATGTATTGGAAGCTTATACCCAAAGTGACCAACAATTATAATAAATTGCAACTGCATCTAGGAAAGACAATCATACACATTCTAGTACAGCCTACACAAAAACAAACAACTGCAAAACAAAAAATAAAAACAGCTGAGAAAAATTACCTGCTTTGCAAGATTGCAAGCACGATCAGGTGAGTTGAGGATTTCATAATAGAACACGGAGAAGTTAAGTGCAAGACCCAGTCTTATTGGGTGAGTAGGAGCAAGCTCTGCAAGTGCGATGTCCTGCATCGAAGACAGGAGCAGGTTCAGAAATCACCATTACAAAAATACACTAATGTACTAAAATAACTAGAAAATGAGTAATGATTATAAGAGCCTCAGCCAGGTACCTGTGGTAAGCTAACAAACCTAGCTGAGTAGATTTGTAAGCCAACAAACCTACCAACAGCAAAAAACCTACCTGCGCAGACTTGTAAGCCAACAAGGTGCTCTCAGCAGCTTCCTTCCTTTCAGCTCCAGTCTTAAACTCAGCCAGGTACCTGTGGTAATCACCCTTCATCTTGAGATAAAACACCTTTGACTCGGCAGATGAGGCTGATGGGATGAGATGTGACTCAAGAAGACTCAAAATGCCATCACAGATCTTGCTCAGCTCGGATTCGATCTTGCCCCTGTACTCCTTGATGATTGCAACATGGTCTTCATTTCCCCTACTTTCCTCCTTTTGCTCAATGGAGGAGATGATCCTCCATGAAGCCCTTCTGGCCCCAATCACATTCTTGTAAGCCACAGAGAGAAGGTTCCTTTCCTCCACAGACAACTCTTCAACGTCTACTGTCTTTGCAACTTTTTCCATGAACTCCACCATTTCTTCATAACGTTCAGCCTGCTCGGCCAACTTGGCCATATACACATTATCCTCGCGTGAAGAGTCAGCTGGTGACATCTTTGCTCCACCAAACAATTGCTTTAGTCTGCAAGTCAATCCAAAATAACCTTGATATTTTTTTTAAAGGTAAAAACATCATGACCTAGATATTACAAAGTCTAAATCAAACACTAAAAAGTTCATAACTACTTCACAGACGACTATATCTTTTTCTTGATAGGTAAAAGTAAACTTTATTGATAGAAACAAAGTACTCACATAAGACTATATCTTCCTGGTTGCTAAAAGATATTGGGAAGCAAAATAAAATAGAGGAATTGGAATATTATGAGACCTGTTCCTATGTAAAGAAAAATTAAACACGACCCTAAGTTGCAGACATAAATCGAGCACGATGATGATAACTATGGGTTCTCCGAAAAGCCAAATCTTCAGATTCTCAATCATTGGTCAATGGACATTGCATAGCAATCCATTACCATTCGTATAAAAATGGGAAGCAATAATAAATTACTCGCTGTACGGTTGCTGAATCATCCGAGAAAGAAAAGAGAGACATTCTACATTACCAACAGTTTAAACAAATCTGCCTTTCTTTCCTAAAAGTTTCAAATCCTACCAGAACACGTTTATTTTCTTTCCTAGCCTCAAATTTCCTCGGCACACAACCAGATCGGATTACACTTAGGGTAACCAAATTAGTATGCTTCTCCAAAGAACGAGAAACTCACAACTATTCCAAACAGTCACGTTACGCTCACTTCAGTAAGGGTGACCATACTCCCTATATCAAACATTAATGAAACCGGTTACCGAGATTCATCCGGTTTTTTTCCTTTTCCTTACACCTTCCTCAAGAACCAATTCAAAAATAGAAATCACGACCATCCTCCGGTAAAATCACGAGCACGAAAAAAGTTCAAATCTTACAGATCCAACCAAAAATAGCCTAACAACAAATGAAACCAAAGCAAAGAACAAATCCAGTGGAAAGTAAAAGTAGATCTCGAATTACCAACCTACAAGAGGCACGTATATACGAAAACAAACAAAAGCCCACCAGATCTAATCCAAACCCTAAACCTACACAGGAAAAGAAACCGATCAGAGCGTGAGGGAACGTACCTCTCGAGTTTGCGACGAAGACCCTCTCAGTCTCTCTCTCTCTTTCTCGGCGCGATAAATCAGTGAAATAAATGGAGATGAGAAAGCCAATAAAGGGAGGGGTTGTAGTTCTTAAAAATGGTCGCCGCGAGAGAATGAGAGAGAGGAAGAGTGGTCCAATAAAAACGCGACATGTGGTCGCTAGCGGAGAATCCGTGGTAGTTTTTTTAAAAATTTTTTTTTTAAATGAGAGAGATGGCTAGCATGAGCTTCTTTGTGCGTGTGTCTCGCGTTAGTGTTGACCACACCACGTCATCGTTGCGTCCTTTTATGGAAGTTGGAGCGGAAGGCTAGCAAGTGGCGAGGCAAGTTGCACGCGCTGACGATGTACCCTTGTCTGAGCCCAACCTCCGTATTGACGCCGTTTTCCATCTTATTTTTCTCTGTGTTTTGTAGTGAGATATAACTTAAAAAGTTTATTAATAGTTGTATCATTTATGATGTTATTTGGGAATTTGTTTTCCGTTTGACAGTGAATTATTATATTAACTTAATCAGCTAGACGTGACTAGTGAATTAAATTTCAATTTAAATTATAAAGTTAAAAGGAACATAAATTTGTAAAATATGATAACATAGAGTTAAAATTTTAGATTCATATTATTATTATTATTATAAGCAACTTTCAATTCTTTATTTTTTTGACAAATAATGTGGAGTTTTGAATCCAAATTTTTTATTTAGAGAATTAGATCATATGTCATTAGGTCATTAAATTTTTGACAAAACCTCGTAGATTACAACTGGGTTGTGGATGATTTGGATTTGGTCCTCCCTATAAGTTACCATAAAAACTAAATAGTTTTCCATTAAAAAAAAAAAAACTGAAGAGTTTCTTTCCAATTAATCATGTTTTGGTTAATAACAAATTAACAATCGACAAAATCCACCACACTTTCACACGAATATTGTAAAGGAAAAGTGGTTGAGGCTTAATTTTCAATAAATGATCAGTTCAGAGTCATGCCATTGCATTAATGTGATGATTGCGTTGGCAGTTAACAGCATTAGTTGGAAGGCACCCAATAAAGACAAACATGATAATGATAATAGAAAAATGCTATTCTTACCGTTCAAGTTTACCGTTGGTTTTTACCGTTTTGATTTTTTAAATTTTTATTATTATTATTATTTATTTAATAATTAAGTAAATATTTTTTAATAATATTATGAATTTTTTTATTTTTTAAAAAATATTTAAATATATTAAAAAAATAAATATAAACAAAATATAAAAAAAATAAACACTACAATTTATACCAACGGTAAGACTGAGCGGTGGCTCCCAGCGGTGGGAGTAGCACCGCTCATGATAATAATATGAAAAAATATATTTTTTATTGCAAATATTCAAAGACCAAGTTTTCTTTCAAATTGCCAAGATTCTTTCTCTCAACATGTACTATTAAATTAAATAATCATGTATCATTGGATGTGATACAGCTCCCAAGCTATTGTAACTGCTTTTTCCTGCAGGTTGACGTGTCCATACGTTTTTATAGAAAAAGAATAGAGATATAATTATTTTTATAATTTTTTATATAAATATATATTTTATATTAAGGATATTTTTATAAATTAATATTATTTTACAAAAATATTTTTATTTTAAAATATAATTATATAAAAAAATATAAAAAATATTGTCCGTATATCATCATGTTTACAGTCCAATAGTCAAAACTGGGCATGATCAGAAAAGCAAACTGCCCAAGACTTTTTATTATTTTATTTTTAGCTACAATTTGGTTTTCCCATGTAGAAATTTTGAAAATTTGTTTGTTTTCGTAATTAAAATCTAAAATTTTGAAAATTTTAAAAACTTATCATTTCATTATTACAATTTTTTCAAATCTATATATAAAATAAAATAAAAAATTTAAAATTTTCAAATCTCAAAACAAATATAATATTAAAAAATATATTATAATAATACTTTATTCCACTTTTTAATTTTAATCTCAACTCATCTCATCTTATTTTCAAAAATAAACGAGGTCTTAAGATCTTATGCCGAATAATTAAGGGTTAGTTTGGATAGTGAGATGAGATGAAGTGAGATGAGTTGAATAAAATAATATTTTTTAATATTATCATTATTTTGAGATTTGAAAAAATTCAATTTTCATTATCTTTGTATGAAAATATTTAAAAATTATAATGATTAGATTAAGAGAAATTCTATTTGCAATCCTCATTTAGAGATTGCATGTGCATGCCCTTTATTAAATGAGAAAAAACATTATTTTAGGAAGAATATTTTTGTAATTTTAAAATATTTTAAAGATAAAATTGTCTAGACTTATATTACAATCTCTAAAATAGAGACTGTACGTAGCATTGCTCTTAGATTAAATAGTTTTTGTTTTCTAACCCTTTTTTTTTTTTTTTTTTTTGAATCTTGAGAACGGATCAGAATTTACGAAGCCGGAAGCACCAAGCTTTTCAAGTTTGGGTTTTACTGGATGGTCAAGTTGACGGAACATTCCGGACCCGTACACGGCCCAAGTATAATAACTAATGATTGCTTGGCCCAACTTACACAGCCCAATATTACAGCCCAGTAAAAGGGGCACTAATCTTACACCATTGAACTGAAAACTCGAAGACCCAGCCATCTTGACATGGCGAGTATATTAAAAGCTCTGTACTCGGCAATGGCGAACGAACAGGTTAGGCCACTGGCATTAGAAACCCAGAGGAGTCGGAGGAACGGAGCAGCTAAACCTTTGAAAGCTTTCTTCCTCAATGGGAATCGTACAGGAGGCACGGGAGAATCACGTCAAGAAGAAAGTAGAAGAAGGTAATGAATTCTCTTCACGTAAAACCCTAAATCCCCCCCCCCCCCCGGGGGGGGGGCATTTGGTTGCCGAGAGAAAAGATAATGTAGGACAATATTATCGAGGAAAATTAATTCAATTCATTATCTGGATTTGGAGACAAATGGAGCGGTGAAAAGATTACTTCAGAACTCGCGATTCTCCAAGTCTCTCACCGTTCTCAACAACCGTACATGCGGTTTTCACTTACAATGATTTCATGGAAGCTCAGTGAGCTCTGTTACTACATTTACAACTGTAAAAGCTTTAAGAGCAAAAAAATGCAAAATTTGCTATTATTTAGTCTTTTGTTATGCACAACTGTTCCATGAAATAACCAAGGAAAACGAGGTGAAATAGTCTACTGGTTTTTGCTTTATTGAAGAAAATTTGACGGTGAATATCATATGTAATACAACTTTTTATGCAATTCTTATTGTTTATCGGATTGTTATGTTTGCTAGAGATTTCAATTTGGAGCTGTTTGTTGTCATGATATAGGCGTTAACGAGCTAATAAGTGTCTGTTATGCCTAACATATCAGCTTTAAGAAGCAAAATGAAGACGAAGGCGCTTAAGGAATGTGACCAATACACTTCGAAGTATGCTCAATGCGCTGTGGGAAGAACGATATCTGTTGTTTGGCTGTGTCGGAAACAAGCTAAAGAATTGAATGACTGCCTCCATCATTAGTGAGTGAGATTTCAGATATCAGAAACAAGCTATTTGTATCGCCATTTCAGTTCATTGCTTTGAAGTTTTTTGTATTTATGCTATTATCCTTTGGTTAGAAGAAAAATGAAAATGGACTGATAAAATATATTAATACGTACAAAAACGCCTTTCTCCTTTGATTCACTTGTTTGAATATAGTGAGCTTAGGGCCCCATTATAGACCTGCAAGGGAACACTTGAGTTGGCCCTTTTGAGTTAATGACATCGTGAGGGGTGTGAACCATGACCCTTATTCTGACGAGTTCAGATTTTGTGATTATTGCAGTCTTCTGTCAGTGGATCGCTCATTTGATCAAAAAAAAAAAAAAAACTCCGGATGTGACAGTGAATGCTGGCATGCCTTGTTGAATTTCATAACCTCGAAAGTTACCTTTGAACCTGTTCTGTGGCCCTTCTGCGATACATGGCTTGCATTTGTGACATGTATGGCTTTCTTGCCATTGCCTAATTTTAATTGAGCAATAGTTTTTCTCTTTAGCAATTCGTACATATTAAAATTTCAGTGCTTTTCTAGATACCATTTTATCAAAAGAGTACATAGTGGCTTTGATGCTAGAAAAGTGATTCTGGTTGTTGGCACGACACTGGAACTTTCCAACTTCATAACCTCCTCGAAAGCTTTCTGATGGAAAAGAAATATAACCAGTGGTCGTTTATGCTCAGGAAACTTTAGCACTGGTGTTTTGGTTTTGAAAGTGATCTAACAACAGGTTGGTGTGTGACCGGGTGAAATTATTTAGAGGAAAAACAATATAGACGGGCCCCCAAAAAAGGGTCCACTTTGCACTTTTTAAGCTGCAATTTGTAATCAATTTTTTGGAAGTTCAGACAAGCACCACCACATATGCTATGTGCATTTATAAGGATGGTTCCTCTGCGCAGTCAAAGTTAACGAGTTCAAAATCAATATTCTAGTCTCAAGTAATCTTTTTATTTTTTCTCCATCTGGCCAATTCTTCATAAACATCAGTATAAATAAAGGTCTGATGAGTAAAATTCAGTTGATATTTGTTAAATGATGATTGATATGATGTGGTGTTGTTCCCCGTCCATTTAGCTTTTGAAGTTGGCCAAGGTACATGAATGCCAACTAGTTGCAACTGGCTCTCGAATGCATTAGTTAGCATGAATCAAAACCTAATTCAGAACTTCATATTCTAATATTCATGACATCTTTATTCTTAATTCAATGCTACCTGTAGAATCCTAGATTAGTTTATGGCTTCCATTCACGTTCTAATCGTCCTAGTTGAGCTTTCAAGCTGTCAGTTTTTTAGTGACAAAACCTCTTAATTTGTAACTAGATGCTCTTTTTCATGTACTTCTTGTGTACTTGGATTTATGCCTGTATACCGTTTCAATAAATTTTATCTTATCAAAGAATTTTTTTTAGTGACAAAAGCTACTGGTTGTAGAGACCCTTGGAAGCGTATCTCTCTGTTATAGTTACTTTTACAAGTTCCATTCTAAAGATTCTTCAGACTTAAAATGCCAGTGCCAGCATTTCTTTGCTTTAGTTCACACTTGAAAGCCGCTGTATGCTCATGCAGAAATCATTTGTTGTTGTTTAGATAATTCTTGTAAATAGCAAGAATTGAATTGTGTGATTCAGAATATATGAAGGATAGAGATTTGAAAGAAAAAGTCAGAAGTACTTTGATGTTTGTGACTATAAATTTTCAAATATCTTACAGCTTTAGATTTTGCAGCACCAATGATGCCGTTTTAGAAGAAATGAAGAGAGAATACACGCTCCAACAGGAGGCCAAGGGATCTGCAGGAGTACTCTAAGCTCATTCTTTTCAGTAACGCCCTTTTAATGGTATTGCATTTTACACCCTTTTTTATCGAATGCGGTGATGCATATTTTGCTGCAACTGGGGTTTGTTTCGCATATTTACTAGTTGCTAGGTTTAATTTTGTGCCGAATCCGTTTGGCCGGAAAGTACGAGGTATTAAAACTTCATGTTTGGTTACAAGTTACGAGTTACAACTAGGAAACGGTGCTGCTTATAAGACTTTCTGACAGATTGGAAAAGGTAGCAAATACCTTCGACTTCTCTCATTGATGCCCGAAATACACATTTATGAAAGCGCCTGGATTGTTTCCCTCTCTAGCCGCAGTGCTCTTTCCATTTTAGAACCCTTGATCATTTCTCTTGAACCAACACAGATTGGTTTTATGGAGTATAGCCTACCGAAAATACCGTCTTTTTAAAGTAGCTCTCACGTCGTTTCTGTGCTTAAAGCACCGGAACCCAGCAAATCCACTAAACATAAAATCGTGAAATTTTCCAATTCAGATATACACACTGATTCTCAATGTACAGATGAAATGCTAATAGGCGATAAATGAAATGCGTCGATTTTCATGTTGAATGCGTTTCTGTCGACTTCAATCTCAATCTCTCTGATAAACCTTCCAGATCTTACAATAACCGATGACATTTTTTAGGCCTAGATTAGTTACACCCTTCAGATAAAATAAAATGAGATGTTTTTGTTAAAAATTAAATAAAATATTATTAAAATATAAAATTTTAATATTATTTTATTTTAAAACTTAAAAAAATTAAATTGTTTATTATATTCTATGTGAAGTTTGAAAAAATTGTAATTATAAGATGGGATTGAAATAGTTTTATATATCCAAACCGGACTTTAATGAATAGCACAAACAAGCATATATACCGATATAAAGCATCGATAGCTCAAATGAAAGTGGTGCCATTCTAGACAATGAAAAGTCATAAATGATAGAAGTGCCCGTAATACATTACTCGTGACAGGCACCCGTTACAACAGCAAAACTTTCCGAAATGATAGTTATGGCACGAAGTCCACCACTCGAATAAAAAAAATCCCACATCAGATGTAAACTGAGACTCGCTAATAAAGATCCTCAAATAAAACACAGCCTCCCTTCACATCAAGCAAATTCCAAAATTCTCAAAGCATATCACGAGCTAGTTTGGCTTTCGCATATTACGTCCAGCACGAATTACTTCATCCACCAGTAGCAACTGGGATGCGATTACAGGCCTGCAAGCAGAAGAGCAGCATCGCATTTGTTCATGTGGGCAGAAAACAATGGACAAAGGCGGATTGGCAGCTTAAAAGAATTCGGGGAAAAAAAGATTTTTCAATATGCTTTCATCTTTGATATATGGGTCATGATTTTGGTGGAGAAAAATGCTACCGTTCTTCTCAGGTAATATAGCTCATTAGGTCAAACTATGAACAAGAACTCGTTAATATCCCTAAAGGCTTCAGGCATTGTCTTTTTCCCAAAAAACATAAAAGTGTAGAGAAAGAGAGAGAGATTCAAAAGAGGCGACGAAAGAGAATAATTATAGCAGCAAAATCCCAATAATAACTCCCACATACCCTGAGTTTATGATCTGGCGCTTCACAGAGTAGTTATCAAAAATACCCTCCATTTTGGGGTCGATAGGTTCTCCCGTGTGCTGGTTTAATCCCACGATATTTCCATGATCGTGCTCTCCCTGAACATGCAGATGGCATGACAATGCTCAAACATACTTATTCTTCACTTTCCCCCTTCTTTAATAAAGGGAACAAAAAGAACCTAAATAATAAATTTCAAAGCGGGTATACCGTAAGAGCAATGATCACATCTTGAGTGTCAAGTCCAGAGTTCTCAGCAAGTGTCTTGGGAACCACAAGAAGAGCATCAGCAAAAGCTTGAACACCAAGTTGAGCACGCTGATCCAAGTTTGTAAAACCAAATATCATTAGAAGTAAATTTCTTTTCATAGGTAAACCACACGTTTTGAAAGAAATTCTATGATTTAAAACATTTTTATGATTAGGGGAAACTTTTGGAGACATTTTGTTACCCCTTGAACAGTCTTCTTTACTTCATTTACAAGGTATTGGCTGGCTGCGACTTCAAAAGCTCCAGCACCCTGAATAAAAGACAAAAAAAACACCTTAAATTATCTTAAAATATAAACCAGCTGAATATGTAAACCACATTTTCTGACAAGCAAAAATGTAAGGATGGGATAAAGGTTAGCCTTAGAAGCTAAGAATATCCAAAAAATGACCGATGCTAACACTAACAGGTCAATCAGTGCCTAACAAGCAATTAAGATAAACATTTTGTGTAGTTAGCATGGACATTAAGATAAACACTATCCAGGATTTTTTTATTTTATTGGTAAACAAAATTTTATTCATAATAGGCAAAAGCCCAGGTATAACTATCCAGGAAATTAATAAAATGCAAAATCCTAGAATGTCCATGATACAAATAACCTAGAATGATATTTATTTGTATCATGGACATTAAGATAAACACCATCCAGGAGATTAGTAGAACGATTATTTATTAAAATTAGTGTGATAAAAAGTTCAAATCTTCATGCAAATTCTAAGAAACTTCTATAGAGGCAACTCACTAAGACAACAGCTTTGTCTTCAATAGTATTTTTCACTGCCCTCAAGCCATCACGAACAGCATCCTTTATTTGCGCAATAGTATGGTCGTTAGGCCCTGAACATTATAGAAGGCGATGAGGATTAAATAACAACTGAATAGCAAAGGCTAAGAAAAGAGCATGTCACTTCAGCCTCCAGGTCAAGTGGTTACAAAAATAGTTCAAGTACCTTTTATTAAGATCGTACAAGAAAGTGGGTTCTTCACATTCTCAACGAAGGTATACTTCTCCTCCCCAAGGATATGTTCGTAGACCAGTCCAGCCCAACCAAGGCAGTCAGGAGTCAAATCATCTACAGAATTTACAGCCTCACCTCCACAGGCCAAAACCAACCGTTCCATATTTCTCCTCTTTGCTCTTCGGAGTGCAATTATCTAGAAAATCAGTGGATTTAACAAATACAAAATAAGTCTCCCTCTTTTTTCACTAATATTCATTGAGGATTACATTTAGTGACAAAAAGTAATAATTACTAAAGCATAGGCTACCTTTAGACACTAACAGAGACCAATCAATACATGTTGAAAAATAATATAAACATGTTAAGACTTACCCCTGCTCTTGCAAGAAGGTCAAGTGATGGGGGATCAATTCCCTTTTGATTAATGACAACAAAGTTATAGTCATTACCAGCACAAACCTGCATAAACAAAAGTTACAAACCGTAGATGCAACGTACCCACATTTATATCCTTAAAGGCATTCTTATCACAAAATAAAAAATAAAAAAAAATACTGAAGTGACAACCTTATTTTTCAGGTCAATGATTTTTTGAACTCTTTCATCAACCTGACGCCTTTCGGCTGCAACCATTGCCTCTCTCTGCTCTGCATTTGAGTAGAAAAAGCCTGCATTTATTTCACTGAGAGGCAACTATTATTTCAACGTGTCCACACACATATATTGATGATATCAAGTGATATTAACTTATTACTTGTGCAAAAAAAAAAAAAAAACACCTACAACCCCAATCAAATTGTTGATCAACAAGAAAAAAAGAAAAATAATATATGCATCATCAATTATATTTTCTTTAGAGAGTAATATACATTATATTATTTCTGAGGAAAGATGACATGACATAGCTATTTCTACTTGTTAATTACCAAAACTTAATTTTATCTTCTTGATAATCTATGCACACCTAACATTTATAAGTAATCTAAAAACTAACAACATTGAAATAAAAAAACCAAATCCTCCAAAACCTCAACATATGTAGTTTGATTTCCTTAATTGAATATACGTCTCCATATTCACCTTTTATCATACTCCAAAGAGACATTGGATGTCAAAATGTAGCAATTCTCAGCTCGTCGCTTCATATCAGGATGTCTGGAGCCATGATCAAGGACAAGACCCTCAACCTACAAAAGAACATGATTTGAGACGGGAACCTGTATGATATTGAAATGTAAATCATGAATAATATAAACGAAGCTATTGTTAAGCTTACACCGTATAAAGATACCATTCAAACCTCTTTTTATATAGGTAAGATACCGTTCATAATTTTTTTATATAGGTAAGATACCGTTCATAATTTTTTTATATAGGTAAACCGTTCATAGATTATATGGTAAAAGAGCAATGGAAGCCTTGCGACTGCCAAGTGTCTTCCTAATAATGTGAGAAAAGGCTTCAGCCGCAAAAAATAATAGATGCACCATCACATACTTCCCTAAGCTTCTACATTTATTAAAAGAAAAATGCTAACAACATTCTTGCCCATCAAACACAAACAACAGTCCAGGCAGAACGCTTACAAAAGCATTGTTCAATTGTGACCAACACTCTTGCCCATAAAAAGTGAATCCAAAGATAAATGTGCATTAAAAAAAGTAAATATAAAGAAAAAATTACCAACCCTCCACTAACTTGAAAAATAAAATAGAACGTCATAAACAAATGAAGGTTTTTCTGAGGTAGCAGGTAACCTCCAATTGATGCTGAAAACAATCACACAAGCAAGAATTCCAAGCAATCAAGGATCTTGCATATGCCTTGGGTTAATAAGTTACAACTTTTTCGGTAAGTATATAATACAAAAATCCATAACTATTTTATATTCCTTGGAAGAGAAGGACCAGAAAGCAGACCAACAACTATAAATTATAAACATACCAAGCGCGTGTCAACGTCAAATTTATGACGCATGTGCATGATCTCCACCATAAACAGATCGATGGCTTCCTCAGGCTTGCGAATGCAAAGCACCTGTCACATACAAATAGTTAATTACACACCAATATGCAAAGGTCTCGCACAAAATGCTAACTGCATGATCCAGTTAACGAGATAAACATAGCAGGTTATGTAGTACAATTATCAGTCTCATTCTACCATTAAATTATTAATAAATTTCAACATCTTCAAACTCACCGCATTGACAACTATATCAGTCAATTGATCTGCAAGTGCTTCATACAGCTGTAGACAGAAAAAATGGTCAATAAAATCATGTAAAAAGGTAGGTTAATACAACTCAATAGTTTTGAGTGGCACAATACCCATGGCTTTATCCTCCACCTCTTTTTTGGAAAAAGAAAAGAGGGGAAGAGGTGCCAATTGATAAAAATACAATTTGATGAACAGTGAAAATTAGATCGAACAATTTATTTCATTTAGATTTTAGCTGAAAGAAATAAAAGCTAAGACAAACCCCATGCCACTTCATTGTTTTTTTCTCGGTAAACAAAATTTTATTGATCGTAAGAATAGGCAAGAGCCCAATTATACAAGACATATAAAAGAGCATAGCCTATGCGTGCTCAAGTATATACAAGATCCTAAGTATACCTCATCTTTTTTACACGGAAAAAGAAAATTAAAGAGACATTACAAGTTACCTTAGTTCTGAGTGCTGTCCTTGCTACCATTTTCAGAATCTCTTTGTCAGGCTCATCACCCATAACAACTGAATTCTTGAATTTCTCAAGAAATTGAAGGGTTGCTCTTTTAGCAATCTCAAAACCGTCAACCAGTACACGGGGATGCATTCCTAGAACAAGCATGTCTCAACAATGTACATAATAAAGGAGTGACAAGAAAAAATAAAATATCTTGCTTGTAAACTCCATGTGTACTTGGGCTATGCCTATTTACTTGCCTTAATAAAACTTCTTATTACTTATAAAAAAATATCTTTCCAGCCTTGCTTTGACGAGAAAACTCATAACCATAAAAAAGTTTTCCTCATCTTTCTTCAAAGGAAAATTTCTTTTGGAAAAACCTGGCAACACTAACTCATTTTCTACTTGGGCTAGTAAAATCCTGATGACCTATATGGAATGTGATACAAATTGAAGATGCTTCTAGCATAACAAGGCTGTCAATTTATTAAATAACTGTCGAGTAAATATTGGGAGCTAAAGTAGATATCCCATCCTTCAACACAATAGCAATTTTGGTTAACCTTTAAAAACACACTATTAGTTTATATTATTCATTCTACTTTTTAAAAAAAGTTACAACATAATCAAGCTAAGTTTAAACATGAATCCTACTTGGATCGAGCTCAAGCAACCCAAAAAAGCTAAAGTCGAGCTCGAGCTCGAGCTAAATATAATCAAGTCAAATTTGACAACACATTACTTGCTTGAATTCTGCTCAATTACAGCCCAAGGTGAAAGAGAACTAGAAATTATCTTTGGGATTTTATATGATTTGATGCAACTGAGTTCACAATTTTAGTTTGATTAGCATCCTGACCTTCATCAATGTAACGTTCTGATTGTTTCATAAGCTCGCCAATAAAAAGCACAGTAGAAGTTGTGCCATCTCCACTGATATCATCTTGGGCAACAGCTGTTCTAGCAATCATAATTGCTGTAGGGCTTTGAATTTGCTGTGACCATTGATGAAACATCAAAAAATGAAGCACTATTTAGAAAAATACATAAGTAGAGTGTTTAATACATTGCCCAGTAATTCTGCATAAATTTTAAACATGAGCATCTGCATGTTCAGGAGGAAGTAATAATCTGCGATCACTAACATTCAATAAACAATTATTTTTCTATATTAGTCCAATGTCCTCAATACAAAAAAATAAAAAAACAAAACAAAACAAACTTTAATCCTAATTAAATTGTGCCAAGCTCTACACGCCCTCATCAACTAATCAAAGTCTGTCACGAATATTCTCTTGCGTCCTTATATCCCATCTAAAATCATACTGTCTTTCCCTATTTATCACATCCTTCTACTCTTTGTTGATAAGTCACATCCTTCTACTTTAAAAAGAATAAATAGTAATAATAACACAAGCATATCCTTCTTCACCACATCTATCCTCTGTTCACCACATTCTTCTTCATCCAAAAGTGGTTCTTAACCCTAGATAATTCGAATTTACAAATCGAAATTCAAATTAGTTCGGAATTAACATATATTAAGTTTTCTTTGCATGTAGAGGCAGTATATGAAGCAAATGGCACTCAAATAAATACTCAGATATATTTTAAAAAAATTCAATAAACGCTACAGTTTAATGGTTCTACCACGTGCTGCACAGATTGTACCGTAAACTAAAGAATCCAAAAGATCTAGGGTTTACGAGAAAGATAGGAGGAGAGAAATAGAGAACTGACCATTTCCTTCAAGAGAGTGTTGCCGTCTTTAGTGAGCTTGATGTCGCCTGCCCCACCAACAAGCCTGCAAAAGAAAATATGAGAAAATCAGAGAAAAAAATCGGGGAATATATATATTTGATCGGTAAAAGTAAGCAATATATATAGAGAGAGAGGGATACATACATATATATATATAGAGAGAGAGAGAGAGAGAGAGAGAGAGGAAGAATAGATGTACATCTTGATGGTGCCCTTGGGGCCGAGGTTGGTCTTGAGGACGTCCTGCAAGCCTTTGGCGGCATTGATGTTCATGTGCAGTGCCGCCGATTTGTTCAGAACCTCCGCGTTTGGATTCAGCACTCTCAGCGACATTTTCGGCTGCTTGAGGTGTATTCCTAATGTTTGCGAAGAGGAGGAACTGAGTTTGCCTACGGGACTGAGGAGGAGGGGGAGAGAAGCAAGAGTTTGAGGGTTTTGGTGACTTTCTCGAAGGCCCTCCAAAAAAAGAAATCGAACTCCAGATGGACGCTAGCCAGCAAACATATGAAACGACGCTAAAAATCATTTGGGCTTGAGACGAGGATTCTTACACCAGGATCAGACTTTTTAGGCCCATCTCTGAAGCAACCCAACAATTTAAAATGGTCCTTTTTGAAGAGTCCTTTATACTGCATTGCACTTATAATAATACTCTCCATGTCAAATCTAGATTAAGTTAGCTTTTGATATTAAGATGAAAAATTTTAATTTGAAATAAAAGTTAAAATTTTAATAAAATATTATTTTTTAACATTATTATTATTTTGATATTTGAAAAAGTTGAATTGTTTAGTATATTTTATGTGAAATTTTGAAAAAGTTGTAATGATGAGATGAAATGAAATGAAAATTTTTTATTTGAAAAAGCTTCCAAACCTAATCTTAGACTTGGTAATACAATTGCTTTTAGTCAATAGGATCAAGATTCAGAAATTCATCATATTTTCGTGTAAATTTGGATTATATATATTGTGAGGGGTTAAAAACTATAAAGCCCAAATACAGGGCCCAACCCACTGAGTTAGTAGCTAGGGGGAAGTGAGGAATCAGAAAGTGAGGTGAGGGAGTCAGGGGGTCAGAAGGCGTGGGAGACATTATGAGTGGGGGACAAGAGATTTGAGTGGAGGACATGACAGACCGGTGATAGGGGGCTTCAGAGCATGAGTGGCACAAGTGGGGAGAGAAGGCATCCTGACACACGCAACAAAGGGGATAAAAGGCCGTTGGCCAGATGACCAGAAGGATGGCTCGCTCTCGACTCCTACTTCTTCAGGTTTTCTTCTTGGTCTTCTTCTTCAGTTCTCCTTCTTCCTCTTCGATCTCTCCTCCAACCAGAGAATAAGGAGCTCCAACGAATGCCTATTCTCCAATAAATTTATATTCAACATTACCATTGCATAGTGAGATGTGAGGGACCATGACAGACTGTAAACAAGAATATAATTGCGGATTTCTCCTCCCTAAACGCCTGTAAACGTAGGCATTATGTCGAACCACGTAAACCCATGTGTTCATCTCTTTACTTTCTCTACACTTATATTTTTCATTCACTGCTATGGAAGTATGCATTGTCACTGTATAGCCATACCGGAACACTGCCGAAAGCTCCAAATAATACCCTTCGAGGCCCAATCAATCGTTGTTGCCTAGGCCGTGAAACACAACATCTACAGCGGCGCCGTCTTTGGGATCTTTGTTGTCCCAAAAATAGCGTGTCCTTTGTATGCCGACAATAACGCGATCTCAAGCCTCGTGACGTGAAGAATAACAATTTGAAGCAATAAAAGGAAAAGCTGACAAACAGGTTGCGACAATAGAGAAGAAGAACACAATGAAGGTGGGAGAAGAACGATTTTTCGGNATATGCAGGAATCATAACCAACAACAGATAACTTTTTATTAAAAGCAAAAAGATTGATTACATCAACTAAAAACTTCTCGGTATTATCTCTCAATTTGTGTGAATTTATTTCTACTAACGAAATTAATTTTTATAGTACAGAAACACCGCTCATGTGGCCCCGTGCCCCAGAGCCCCAACGAAACAATTTGGCACGGATGAGTGTTCCCGTCTGACAAAGCCGAGTCCTTATACTTGTAAGAAGACGGGTCCATTGACTCGTTGCGGGATAAGGCCCAAAGTCTCAGGATTTGATCTCAACCCTCCGTCCAACAAAGCCTAGTCTTTACATTCGCAAGAAGACATGACCTTTGACTCGATAAAAGTCGAGTACACTCGCAAGAAGACGGGTCCTTTGACTCGATAAGCCGAGTCCTTACACTCGCAAGAAAACGAGTCCCTTGACTCATTGCGGGATAAGGCCCCAAGTCTCAAGATTTATTCCCGACCCCCTGTCCAACAAAGCCGAATCTTTACACTCGCAAGAAGACAGGTCTATTGATTCAATAGAAGTCGAATACACTTGCAAGAAGACGGGTCCCTTGACTCGATAAGCCGAGTCCTTACACTCGCAAGAAGACGAGTCATTTGACTCGCTGCGGGGTAAGGCCCCAAGTCTCAAGATTTATTCCCGACCCCCTGTCCAACAAAGCCGAATCTTTACACTCGCAAGAAGATAGGTCTATTGATTCAATAGAAGTCGAATACACTTGCAAGAAGACGGGTCACTTGACTCGATAAGCCGAGTTCTTACACTCGCAATAAGACGAGTCCCTTGATTCGTTGCGGGTAAGGTCCAAAGTCCCTGGACTTGGCACCGACCCCCCGTCCAATTAAGCTAAATCCCTACACTAGTAAAAAGATGGATCTCTTGACTCGTGTCGAGTGCCACGCTCGAGCCATAACCACTGTTGGTGGGTTACCTTCAGGAATGAGCCTACGGAGTTAACGGGCCTCCTAGCTCCACAACTGCTAAGCGCGAGTTATCTTCGGGAATGAGCCGATTGGCTTGGCAACTGCCTAAAGTGGACCCAAGGGGTCGATGGGCCCTCTGACCACTTTGCATGGGTTACCTCACCCAAACTCCAACACTAACAACAAA
>QEOT01006694.1:79863-95097 GCA_003123785.1 Pterocarya stenoptera
TTTTTTTTTTTTTTCCCTTAGCTCAAGTTGGCGCCAGCACATAGAACGCATTCGGCAGTACCTACTGGCAGGTGCAGTATTAATTAATGGTGGGACCCATTTATTTCACAACTTTCTACAAATATATCTAAACTCATCTTAACATCCAAACACAATAAAAACTCATCTTAAGTGGACCCCACCAAACTCATTTAACAATCTCAACTCACTACTATTCATGAAAAACTCAACTCAACTCAACTCAGTTGAGCATCCAAACGCAGCCTTAATCACAGTCCCTCTCACTCGGTAGCCACACTTAGGAGTCTCCATCTAGATGGCACCCCACCAGCTTAGGACGGCACCTCACGTAGCACGGGGCCCTCCTCAGCCTAAGACTTACTAAGTTTGGGAAGCCCAGCTCGAGGAAGTCATTGCTTCGCTCAGAACACACCTGCCAGGAACTCACCAGCATGGGAACAACCTGCCCTGCACCCTTACTTCTCAGGAAATCCATGCTCGGGACAGACCCTTACTTTACTCAGGAGCCACTTGCTCTGGAGTCACCTGCTCGAGAGCCACTTGCTCGAGAGCCACCATTGCAGCCATTCAGCTAGGGACCCCTCTACTCGGGAATCACCTATTCGAGAGGGAGTCACCATCTCGAGAGTCAAGTGCTTAGAAACATTCTCAACTCGGGAACCTCCACTAGCTTGGGAGCCACCCGCTCGGGAGTCATCATCGCGGCCCTTCAACTGTGGACTTTTCTACTCGGGACTATTCTGCTCAGGAACCACCTGCTTAGGAGCCACCATCGCAGCCCCTCGGCTCGGGACTCATTCACTCGGGAACCTCCACCTCCATTTCTCAGCTCGGGAACCTCCATTTGCTCAGGAGGGACTCACCATCTCGGGAGTCAAATGCTTAGAAACCTTCATAGCCTGGTCTACATAGTGCTCTTCTACTCGGGAATCACATCCTCTGAAGGGAGTCACCATCTCGAGAGTCACCTTCTTTACTCTGAACAGTGCTCCCATACTCGGGAATCACTTCCTTGCCTGGTCTGCACAAATACAGCCCACTCGGGGGTCTCCATCACAGCCCCTCTCGCTCAGGAGTCATATAGACGGGACCAGCTTATCAACTTGGGAACCCGCTGCACGGTTGACATCAGCTCGGTATCTCCAACCCACCAGCTTGGCACCTCTCCTGCACAAGACTTGCTAAGCGGGGAAAAACATAGCTCGGGAATATAACTGTCCTACTTGGGAAAGTAGTCATCTGCTCAGGATCTATCTGCTAGGCACAAGACTCATAGCTTGGGATTCGCCTGCTCGGACCTCCAGCACGGAGCTTGCCTACGTATGCAGGAATCATAACCAACAACAGATAACTTTTTATTAAAAGCAAAAAGATTGATTACATCAACTAAAAACTTCTCGGTATTATCTCTCAATTTGTGTGAATTTATTTCTACTAACGAAATTAATTTTTATAGTACAGAAACACCGCTCATGTGGCCCCGTGCCCCAGAGCCCCAACGAAACAATTTGGCACGGATGAGTGTTCCCGTCTGACAAAGCCGAGTCCTTATACTTGCAAGAAGACGGGTCCATTGACTCGTTGCGGGATAAGGCCCAAAGTCTCAGGATTTGATCTCAACCCTCCGTCCAACAAAGCCTAGTCTTTACATTCGCAAGAAGACATGACCTTTGACTCGATAAAAGTCGAGTACACTCGCAAGAAGACGGGTCCTTTGACTCGATAAGCCGAGTCCTTACACTCGCAAGAAAACGAGTCCCTTGACTCATTGCGGGGTAAGGCCCCAAGTCTCAAGATTTATTCCCGACCCCCTGTCCAACAAAGCCGAATCTTTACACTCGCAAGAAGACAGGTCTATTGATTCAATAGAAGTCGAATACACTTGCAAGAAGACGGGTCCCTTGACTCGATAAGCCGAGTCCTTACACTCGCAAGAAGACGAGTCATTTGACTCGCTGCGGGGTAAGGCCCCAAGTCTCAAGATTTATTCCCGACCCCCTGTCCAACAAAGCCGAATCTTTACACTCGCAAGAAGATAGGTCTATTGATTCAATAGAAGTCGAATACACTTGCAAGAAGACGGGTCACTTGACTCGATAAGCCGAGTTCTTACACTCGCAATAAGATGAGTCCCTTGATTCGTTGCGGGTAAGGTCCAAAGTCCCTGGACTTGGCACCGACCCCCCGTCCAATTAAGCTAAATCCCTACACTAGTAAAAAGATGGATCTCTTGACTCGTGTCGAGTGCCACGCTCGAGCCATAACCACTGTTGGTGGGTTACCTTCAGGAATGAGCCTACGGAGTTAACGGGCCTCCTAGCTCCACAACTGCTAAGCGCGAGTTATCTTCGGGAATGAGCCGATTGGCTTGGCAACTGCCTAAAGTGGACCCAAGGGGTCGATGGGCCCTCTGACCACTTTGCATGGGTTACCTCACCCAAACTCCAACACTAACAACAAAACATAGGCATATGCTCCGCTCTCGCACTCTATGCGGTCGAGCCCATCTCCCACCTTAGGTGAGCCTCCGCACTCGCACTCTAAGCGGTAAAGCCCATCTCTTGCCCTAGACTCGCACAAGCGGCCTACTCGCACACTACGTAATCGAGCTCATATCTCAAACCTGAGTTCAGAAATATTTATTGTTTGTGCCAGAGGAACAAACAAACGGGGACCGGCCTCTAGAATTTACTTCCTTACGTATTTGGGCAGATCAAGTCGGCTACATTTTTACCTCTAAAAATTTTCAAGGTCCTTACTTGCCCTTAAGAATCGCGGGGTACTGTGAGGGGGTAAAAACAATAAAGCCTAAATATAGGGCCCAGCCCACCGAGTTAATAGCTAAGGGGGGAGGTGAGGGAATCAGAAAGTGAGGTGAGGGAGTCAGGGCGGTCAGGAGGCGTGGGGGACATTATGAGTAGGGGACAAGAGATTTGAGTGGGGGACATGATAGGCAAGTGATAGGGGGCTTCAGAACATGAGTGGCACAAATGGAGAGAGAAGGCATCCTAACACACGCAACAAGGGGGATAAAAGGCCATCAGCCAGATGACTAAAGGGATGGCTTGCTCTCGACTCCATTTTCTTCGGGTCTTCTTCTTGGTCTGCGTTTTCAGTTCTCATTCTTCCTCTTTGACCTCTCCTCCAACCAAAGAACAGGGAGCTCCAGCAAATGCCTATTCTCTAATAAATTTATATTCAGCATCACCATTGTATAGTGAGATGTGATGGACCATGATAGACTGTAAATAAGAATATAATAGTGGAATTCTCCTCCCCAAACACCAGTGGACGTAGACATTATGTTGAACCACGTAAACCCATGTGTTCATCTATTTACTTTCTCTGCATTTATATTTTTCATTCACTGTCATGGAAATACGCATCGCCATCGTATAGTAGCACCGAAACACTGCTGGGGCTCCAAATAACACCCTTCGAGGCCCGATCACCCGTTGTTGCCCAGGCTGCGAAACATGACATCTACATATATATATAAATATATATGAGTCAATCATAACTCATCCATCTAGTTAAACGTATCAGATTCTTCAACTCTAATCCAATATTGGATTTGAAGGTAACATTAAAAAAAAAAAAAAAATTATCAACCCTAATTCATATTGATATTGATATATGGTCTCAAATGAGAATATTTATATTGAGTGGCTCTATAGCCACCGCTCCCAGCTCCCGTTGGGAGCTACCATTAGTTATAGGATCATTTATATATTATTTTTGCTTTTTATATAGGTATTTTTTAACACTTAAATATTTTTTAAAAAAAATCACAATATTATTAAAAAATATTCCTTAATCATTAAGTAAAAAAATAATTAAAAATAAAATAAAAAATCACAATGACAACTTGTAACGATAGAAAGGAGCGTAGCATTCTTCATTTATATTCCTCTAAAGGATTCCTTTTTTAGGCCGAGTCCTTTGTACTTATAATGCTCTAGGTCAAATCAATTGGTCTCGGTCAATAGGATTAGAAATTCATGTTTTCCTGTAAATTGGGATAATATATATATATATATATATATTGAAAAATATTATTCCAACAGGTGGAATAGACCGATGGAGTAGACGATACTTTATTTTTATTTTTTATTTTTTTAGAAAAAAATTATTTAAAGATGTTTGATAGAAAAAAAAAAAAAAAAAATTACAAATTAAATGCAGTGATCGATCCGTTTTATCGGTTGGCTTTTTCGATTCAAGTAACAGTATCCTATATATATATATATATCTCCTTATACTAAAAAGAGGCTATAAAGAGATGAGCAAGAATAAACAGTGATATGTGTTTGACACGTTATTTCTTCCATCTATGCCGTGGTTGGATTATTACAGTTTTGTATTTGTTTTTATGATTTACTTTCCGCGTGTCCAGTTCTGAGCTTTAAGATACTATGTGAAGTGATTAGTTGTTCATTATTTGAGTTACTTTGGTTTTTTTTTTTTTCTTTGATCTGTTTGCTTGCTAGCTTGGAACTACGAGAAGATAGATCAAAAAAGGGTTTTCTAACAGTAAGGTATTTCTTTTTGCTTTACTTTGTTTGGTTGCGGGGTAAGAGAGTGTAGGAGATGAAAGAAAGTATAAAATTTCTTTAAGTTCTTTGTTTTCTTTCGCTCTCTGTAGCTCACCAATGACAGATCAAAGCATCCATCATGTATTGTCCAAAGTAAATGATAATGCAATAATTTTATCCTATAACAAATTATAATATAAATAATGTTCATCTATATAATTTAATTAAAGAAATATTAATAATAAAGAATAATAATATTTTATTATTATAGAGTGTGTGATAACTAATCTAATGTAGACTTCAAGTAATGAGTGATTGGCGGCTAAATGAAAAAAAAATTACATTTTAGTCAAATTTGTAACTTTTTTATCTACTTGTGAAAACTCTGTAAATTAAATATGTGTCTTATTAATGAGATAAAAACATAGAAAACATTCAATTGGGCATTCGTGCCGGAGGCAAGTAACATCTTCTGCTAGTATTTTTTTTTTCTGCTAGTATATATATATATATATATATTTATATTTATATGAGTTAATCCTAACTCATCCATCTATAATTCATTCAGGTCACCTAAAAAATTATCGACCCCATTTGATATTTATATTGATATTGATGTTATATCTTATAGAAATTTATGGATTGAGTCCAAGAAATTAAGTTCAAACACCTACAACTGGAAGCTGTCGAAGTACTGGCAGACGTATCGATCACCAATTGCTAGACAAGGACCATATGAGCAAACGAAGTATTGCTAATAAGTTATATCTCGGCTTTATGGAGCTCTGGAATCAGCTGCAAACTGCTATATGAACTCCGGCCACTTAATGTTCCTACCTCGCATCTTTGACTAACTTAGCTGCATCTAATGATATATTCCTGCTTTCTGGAGATATAGAACCAAACGATGACGTTCAATTAATTAATTCTGCATATAATTACTGCGCTGCCACTTTATAACAAACTTAATTAGCTGCATTTGGCCTTGTTTACAATGGTTACTGACCTTATCACGAGGAAAATTAAGTGCCCTTTTGTACCCATTTACCCTAATTAGATCGAGTTCATCATCTAAGATTTCATCATCCAGTATTGCGTCCGCTCTATCTTTTTCTTGGGTTACTCTCTCCCTCAGTGCATGGATAGAGGTGGTCCAAAAAGGAGGGGAAGAAAGGAAGGAATATTATAAAGAAAAAAGAATGCAACATCATCATGTGCAAACCCATGGGGCTTGGATGACTGATTTCAGGTGGGGTTTGAGGCTGAAAAGAATATAAATTCTCACCGTACGTCATAGTTCCCACTGAGAGATCTCGATCTAGATCAATCTGAATTGTTTGAGGTACTAATTTGATGACTGGGAGATGATCAACACCTTGGAGTTTTAAGCAATCGTGCATGTCAGATTAATTAGATCTATGGTATAAAATTATCTTCTACGTACATGCATGGGACCTAGCTAGTTACGTACTTTAAGAGCAATGCATGTTTATGTTATAGGCATTGAGGCAATGAAGCTGAATTCAGCTAATTGTTCGCCTCGTCCAGGGTTGCTACAGCTAATTGTATCGGTAGTTAAGTGCATTGTTCAGTACTGAGCAAATAAGCAAGGCACCAAAAAACATTATATCAGCAACTACATGTAAATATACACATGATCTCTCCATAGAGATACACGTATGGCCGTTTAATGATCATTTCACAATATGTGGCTAAACCGTCAATTTATGTCTGAAGTTACTGTGTACAGATCGTCTTAGAAGTAGGAAATAGGAATACCAAGTTTGCCATATCTTCCACATGAGGAAAGTGGTAAAAATATGATATCCCTTCTCTTTATATCAGTAGCAAGCTTCCTGGTGAATTTTTGCAAAAAATTGCAAAAGCACTTTAAATATATGGAAATGAGAGTCTGGTGACTTTGGAATTCAGAATTTCTTTTCCAAACATGAAGGCGCCGGTTCTAACTTCTAGGTCATTAATTTATTAGTAAAAAACACACACAAATAAATACATGCCAGATACATATATAATATATATATATATATTTATACATAACTTCATATTTCGCACCATTATATTAATGATCATGTCATCGTACGTACGTATACGAGTTCATGTGTACGTATCTTAATTTGGCTTTTCGTCTTCTACGTACGTGTACCTCCTCATATATATGGTTCAACTTCAGTTTCATTTCTGAAGAGAAGAGAGAGAAATTTAGCTTGATTTCTTAGAGATTATGCCAGGGAAACTGATGAAAACCCGTCCCGCCCGGCCCCCCACCGGCGTCCCTTGCGTGCCCGCAGGAAATAAAGGGGAAGAGGAATAATTAGAAAATAAGTACTAGTCAAAAAGCATGGATTGCAAAAGAAGTGGGATATATGGAGAATAAAGTTGACTGCCCATTTGAACGAGAAGAATATTCAATTTTTTAATCACTAATCCACTCAAGCCCCACGTACGAATCGCGCGTCCATATATACCAGATTTATCCTAGAATTAATTTTTTGGCATAACAAAATTCCAATAAGTTGATCTTGGTATGATCTCATTTAGCTTATATAAGTGACTCTTCTACCAGTAGAAGAAACAGGAAAAATAATATTTAGAAGGAATTACCAGCAGTCTATTATCAAATGCGCGCATTGATCTACATCATTTCACCGGGAATTCTTACTCTAAATTAACCATATATAGTTGAAAAAAAGATGCTTCCTTCTCTCTTTTATGTTCACCTTTAGGGATAAGATTAGAATAAGAGGTACTAGTAGTGACCATGAGGTTGATCAAATGCTGCTGCTGAGTTTACATTGAGATATTGTTCTAATTACGTACTAATATATGGCTAGTATTTTATATATATATATTTATCTAATTAGAGTTGGATGCAGTACACATGAATTATGTTACAATTATGAATTAAATGTGATCTTTACCTCATAGGAGAATCCAAATTAATTTGGCATATATATTATGGTGAGCTCGATGGCCCACTTACCAGATAAAAAGACGGGGAAGCTTCCTTGGCCTAATCTTCGTATGCATGTTTTATATAATTACCCTCGAACGCAGTGACACTCACACCACAAAGACCATTCTCTTCCACTCATCTTATGAGAACTAAAAGAATGGCCTCCATTTCCCTTGATCCAAGGTCTAACCTCCAAGTTGGCAGGAACCCTCATGAACAGCATGGAGTCATTGAAGAGATTGAAGGTCTCATTAAAGTCTTCAAAGATGGACACGTCGAAAGGCCTCCAATTGTCCCTATTGTCCCGTGCACGATGGGATTAGAGCGTGGAGTGACAGCAAACGATGTTGTCGTCGATAAGGGCACTAGTTTGTGGGCACGCATATTTGTCCCGAGCTGTCCTGGCAAGCTTCCATTGCTTGTTTACTTTCATGGAGGTGGATTTTGTATTGGCTCTGCTGCCTGGAGCTGTTACAGTGAGTTTCTGTCCAACCTTGCTTCTAAAGCAAATTGTGTCATTATCTCTGTGAATTATCGTTTAGCCCCCGAGAATCGTCTGCCTGCTGCATATGAGGATGGTTTCAACACTCTTATGTGGGTGAAACAGCAAGCTCTACTAAATGGTTCTAGCGAGGACAAATGGTGGCTGAAGCATTGCAATCTTTCTAATATGTACCTAGCCGGTGACAGTTCAGGGGCCAATATTGCTTACAATGTCGCCACACGGCTAGGGTCGCGTGGCCCATCCGAATCCACCATTATAAATCCATTGTCTCTCAAGGGTATCATCTTGATCCAACCTTTCTTTGGTGGAGAGGCATTAACTTGGTCCGAAAGGTATACCAATCAACCACCTAATTCGGCGTTGACCCTATCGGTCTCTCATGCATATTGGCGTTTATCTCTGCCTCTCGGAGCTAAACGTGACCATCCTTGGTGCAACCCTCTGGCAAATGGCGCAGCCACGTTGCGTGATTTAAGACTACCAACCATAATGGTATGCATATCAGAGACGGATATACTGAAGGATAGGAATTTGAAATTTTGCTCTGCCTTGATTAGCGCAGGGAAAAGGGTGGAAACAGTGATGTACAAAGGTGTAGGGCATTCATTTCAAATTCTGCACAACTCTCAGCTATCTCAAACTCGAATCCATGACATGATGTCTCACCTCAAGGCTTTCATCAATGAATGACTACCGATCATCGAATTGTTTTTCTTCATTTATTGTCTTTTTATTCTTTTCTGCTTGTTTGCGATGATGTAAGTGTTGCTAGCTAGTTTGCCGTTTCAATATTAGCTATGTACCTGCATGTGCTGGTATGAATAAAGAGTTGCTGAGTGTCTCATTTTATTCAAGAAGTTTGTGCTCATAAAACATAAACAAGTAGACTAAAAGATACTAATCATGCCTTAATATTGTCGTGTAACATCATTATATATAAAGTATATGAGTGCCAAGTAATAGCTAGGTTAATTCCTTCCTTCCCTACGCATGTATTGTCTCCAGGGTCAAGTGTCGCATCGATCGGAATCCTGCACCCTTATATGGTCATTTTAGGGTGCCATGTTGATCCAATCTTTCTTCAGAGACCAGAGAGTCACGAACTGGTCTGTAGTACTAACCGGCCTATTGCCTTCAGATGCACTTATCCCTCGACTCGGGGGGCTATATAACCGTTACCTTCCATGCCCATGCAACCCCTCCCCCTGGTTGCGTGATTTAAGATTAATTCCAGAAATATTAATGGCATGCAGACCCGAAGTATATACTGAAAGATGGGAACTTACAAGTAATTTGCACCGCCTAGTGCAGGAAGGTGATGGTAACAGTGATGTACAAATTAGGAAACTCAGCTTGAAGATCCAAATCTTACAGGCCGGCGAGTTAAAGTATGGATCCGAATATTCGTGGAAGAATCTTTGACTATAACTAGGCAACTAAAGCTTGAAGATCGACAATTAATCATGCTTAGAATATTGGCGGCATATTTTTATATCCTTGTCTGTCAATCTCGAAATTCCGTTTACTTTTTTTTGGATAATTGCCATTTTGAAAAAATCATCAAAGGTCTTTTCGAGTGTTATTTAAGTGCTAGCTAGTCTTGATCGAGTGATGTTCTATTTAACACAGTACGTTGAATTTCAAATATTTTTGTCTTAAGGAAAATTTATTTGAAAGGACCCAATACAAAATTGGGCATAAGTACCCTTGCAACACAGCTCTGCTCCAAGCAGAGCTCTAACTATACAGAAACAATTTGCTAGCATAGAGACCATATAGACCACAGCTAGCTACCCTCACGAAGAAAACTAACATAACAGAGCTTAAGACTTACAAAGAGTTGAAGTAAGAGAGAAACCATCCGGGACAAACTCCAAGCTAAAACCATCAAACCAGAACAATCCTCACGACAATGGGATTTTCTAGTCCAACTTGGTTACTTGAGGATGACGATTGTGATTGTCCGAGATGCACGCGGGGACATCGCCTCAGGCCAGTTTAAAAAGCTAGATCATGATGCATGCCGATCGATGCTATCTACTCGACCATACAATCAGTACCATCATATTTCCAAGTCATTTGAATTATCTACTCGAGCCATTTTGGTTCTCACCGGCTAAATGACACACAAAAAGGCAGCTGGTCCATCTTCGATTCACCAAAAAAAGGCATCTTTTCGGACCCTATGCATGCATAACTTTTGATCAGGCCACTTATAGCTAGCTTACTTCACATGAGCACAAACATTTTGTCAAATGATTCTTTGCATTGATGCTTTGTGATTTTGTATAAAGTATACATAACTTTGCTTTATTTAATGTTCCACGCCACTGCCACTCAGTATCATGGAGAGGAGAAAAAAAAAAAAGTGGAATAGAGAATATCTTCACCCTTCATATATGGTTCAGCATCAAGGGGCATCATAATCTGTTTATTTCTGCCTTTATTGCCCAAAAATATCCTGCAGGTACGTACCATCTGTACTTCAACCTTATTTCTTACACGAATAGCCTCTAATTAACATGATCAATCGAATTACAATATTTCTCATCCAGTTATTTATGGCCTTAATTTCTTGCATAGCGAACCAAAATAATTCATATAATATTGTTGGAGAAAAAAATAAATGGATCATATATAGCAGCCATTTCAACTATTTGGAAAATCTCATGCAAGTATAGTTGTATTTTTTTCCCTAGATAAAACGAAAAAGTAATATGTAATATACTTGAAAAATAAATTGTGCGGACAGTATTTTTTTTCAAAGGATTTGCATGGTAAAAACTTTTCACAACCTCCTACTATTCACCTACATTCCACACTCCATATTTTTTTTAATTTTTTTCTTTTATCAAATATTTTGTATATAAATAGTGAATGGAAAATTTAAAATAGTTTAAAAATAATAAAATCAAAAATTTTTTTTAAATATTAAAAAATTTAAAAATTTAAAAAAATATAAAATATAAAGTGTAGTAGAGGTTGTGTAGCAAAATCCTTTACATCAGACTTGCAGACACGGGCTTGTGTGTACTGTAGTATAAATGATCCGACAATATTATAATTAATCCTGGTAAAGCAGTTCCGGATATTCTTCGATGACCTGATGGGCCTATCTTATTTATACGTCTCTGGCCTTTTTCTTTTTCACGCTGAACCATGTTTCATATTGTGCCAAGAGGCCCAAGCCCTCTTCAATAATCATCTTCTTCTTCTGTCTCTCTCCGTAACCGCTGGAGGTGGTGGTTGATGATGAATATTGGTGCAGAAGTACGCGAGGAAGAGCACGCCGCTCTCGTGGTTTAGGGTGCCAAACTTCGAGTCGGAACACATTGTTGGATCGGGACTATAACATTTTCCTTAAGCTTTTGGACTGGGGTGAAGCTCTCAGCCGGTCGGGTGTAGCCCTCTTTTACACCCGTGAATGAGGCGCTACCGCGAAGGAGTTGTAGCAAAATAAAGTTTAGACTAGCATGCATGCAGGTGATTACCTTTTTCTTTTCTTTTTTTCTTTCTGTGGTCTCTTACCCACCCCCCCCCGGGGCGGGGGCGGGGCCGGCCTCGCATCGCTCTCTCTCTCCAAGCAAATAAACCAGATGCACGAACATGCTATCAGAGCACAAAATATCGTAAACACTTATAACAAATAATATTGCCATCAAGCAAAGCGTAAAGAACACTCCATGTCCCTTCTTTTCAAACAGACCCATCTTGGAGAATTTCGAGACAAGTTTCCTGTAATCTTTAGAAGCCTCTGAAACAGAGACATAAGTGATACCCGGTAAAGAGCTTGTCAAGATAGTGCCATGCAGTACCCATATGGTATGCAAACAACGCGTCAGTGGCATCTCGGCCAGCGAGATTGAGCACTGGAAGCTCACTGCTTGGGTGGTCTTTAAGCCAAACTGAAACATCGTAGATCTTGCCCTGAATTGAGATCCACAAATCTCCTGCATGGTCGTGCTTCTGAAGCTCTTCCTGAGAAATGTACCTCTTCGACTCTACCATTAAAGCTTAAATTGATGGGATAGAGAGATCCCCGAGCGAAGAAGTAGGACAACATGTTTAAAGAAAAAACTTGGCATTGGAGGAACTTTGGAAACAATATAAGTAGAAAATAAGACCAAACATATAAAAAAAAGGAAAAAAAGAAAAGAAATAGCTTTCCGTCAAACTTGGGCAGAAAAATTCAGCAATTGGACTTCTATTAGTAGAACAGAAAAAGCTCACCTCCAATTCACAAATCTGGAAAGCATGCACCAAACATGTAAACTTTCTAGGAAAAGTATCATGAGACTAGTAAATTCAAGAAACAGAGCCTGCATCACCATGAATAAACAGATGGCAATGGGGAGAGAAAGAAAGGGAAATAAGGGAGAGGAGAAAGAAGAGGGGAGAGATGAGAGAAATGAAAGAGGGTTGATTCAGTACACTGGTACACACCATAAATCACATACGTCTCATATTTGTTGAAATCTTATTAATTGGTTGTTGCAAAAGAGGGCTACACACCCAATCGGTTCTGAGCTTTTCTCTTTGGTTGTGGGCACAAATGGCCCAATTCGTGTATATTATGCATCATGAGAATTGATGCTGGCTTGCATGGCAAGCATCATGATGATTGATGCTAACTTGCATGTATGCAGGCTTGCATGTGTGTGTGTATAAAGGAACACAAAACAATGGAGAACGTTGATGCTTGTTTGGCAGAGGATCACAGTGAACTGTTGATGAGCGAGACGCCAATTAATAGAGTTCTAACATGGTCTGGTTGCCTGCCTTAAGATGCTATATATTCAGGAGATACGGGGGCATGAATATCTTTAGCCTGTTTTTTAGTACCAAAGAGATCGAGCATGAATCCCATAGCTATGCAGTAGTAAATATGAATAGGTTACATGTTCGACCTGAAAACATGGTATCCTGTACAAGAAATACAAGCTTTTTTCTTTTTAATCCAAGCAATAAGTACTACAAGCAAGAAATGCACATATCCAGGTAGAAAAAGTAAAAAATATATAAAAATAAAAATATGAGCAAATCCTAGTACAAGTCCTCTCGAGTAATGCCAGTACTACTACCTCCGATTAGTACAGTACATTAAAGCCAATATATCAATGTGAGCATGACAAAGAAAAATGTTGAATTAACAACTGCACAGAAGTATATTTTGCACTATTGGGTTGCATGTGGAGCCTAGTTTGTGAGCAGAAAAGACGCAACTCGTAAGTTCGCTCGACCTGGCGTTCGAGCGAAGTTCAACCTGTGAGTTTGCTCGAAGTGCACTTCACAATAGACTCGAGCAAAACTCAATCCATGAGTTCGCTCGAATCTCGTGCAACGGTGGGCTTGAGCGAGACACAAACACTAGACATACCGCTCAAGTCAATGTTCATTGATTATTTGTTCGAGGCACACTCGACATGCCACTTGAGCGAATGACTTACTTTTTGTCAATTAGGATTTCTAATGCCATTTTCTATAAATATGTAATATTTTGATCTTTTGGATGTGTGTTTCAGCAATTTTCAATGAGAACAAAATAGGCAAAGTGTGAGTGCATATTGTGAGAAGGAAAAAGTTCTATAGTGAATGAGTTGAGATTATGTGATTATAATACCCTTTGATTAATAAAATATATGTAACTCTATGAATGTAGGCATGTTGCCGAACCACGTAAATTGTGTGTCACGTAATCTTGATCGTTGTTCTTTTATTTATATGCCATTGTTGGTGTCTGTTTTTCACAACACGTGTCCGCAAATTCCAAAAAAAAAAAAAAAGGAAAACGGTACTCCTATGGAGTATATAAATCAAGTAGTAATATTGAGGCGAAAGTAAATTGGTTATGACCGTTGGGAAAAAATAAATATTTAAATATATAGTTGTGGAAAGAAGTAATCATGTATAAGAATGAGAAATAAGTACAATTAAAGAAGTAAAAAAATAATAGAGAATCTGGGTGAGTGTATTGAGAAATTAAAAGTAGGGAATGTGATTTTTTATTAGGTAAAATGAAGAACCATGTTATTTTCGTTTTTTTAATCAATTATTTTTTATACGGATCTCGACATCTAACCAGTCACGAGCAGTACTTTAGCCCAGCCTTTTGAGAGAGACAGAGAGAGAGAGATGGCAAAGCCATTTAGTAGAGAAACAAATTATAAAAAATTTGCGTGGCTTTATAATGATAATTCAATCTGAAAATAAAATGGAGTAAGCAAAAGAATAACAATTTCAATTTAAAGATCCTTTGCTTAGCTTTAGAAAAAAAGAAGAAGAAGGAAGATCCTTTGCTTAGTGTTTTTAGGTGATGCATTGGTTTTTCAATTTAAAAGTTCTTCATAGTCTATTTGATTGTTGTGATACATCATAAGAGGGAAGTGATTGACTGATTTTGCAATCTTTTCTAATCATCTGGCATTTACTTTATACGGATTGAGCTCAATTACAATACAGGTCGGTGATCTAGAATGCATAACTAATTAACTTCAGTCTTACAATAGAATAATCTTGCTGAAGGTCTGAGGTCGGGAATATATAATTATATAACCTCTACCTCCCAACAGATGAATCGTACTGAAGGTTTGAGGTCAGAGATGTTTAATTCTCTAATCGTCACCTTCTAACAGACCAATCNTCGTACTGAAGGTTTGAGGTCAGAGATGTTTAATTCTCTAATCGTCACCTTCTAACAGACCAATCGTGCTGAAAGTCTGAGGTTGGAGATGTCTAATCCTCTAATCGCTACCTCCCAACAGATCAATCGTGCTGAAGGTCCGAGGTCGAGGTTATTTAATAATGTAACTCTATAGTTCTCCAATAATAAAAATTGCTTGTACTTTCTTGCTCAAATGAGTGTTCCACGCGAATCTTTCCTGCATACCTCTCATGTTACTTCCCTGCAATGTCACAGACAAATCATATGTATAATTGGCTGATCATGAATCATCTCAAACGTTAGAGTTGGACTTGGAATGGATTACTTGTTTGCTATGTATGCGTCTGATTGACTCTAGATTCGATGTAGTAAATTAGACCATTTTCTTAGATAGTTATCGTACGTCGGCATGCAGGAGTTCAAGTTTTCTGACAAGCAAAACTCCAGCCGAATCGAAGGCCGGAAGGGGGCACGAGTTCTAAGAGAACTTAGGGATGGCAATATAAAAGATGAAGAACCAAATGAAGATCTAAGTGAA
>QEOT01006696.1:0-36189 GCA_003123785.1 Pterocarya stenoptera
CCACCAGCTGGTGGTATTTGGAAAATTCGTCAATACATTTTGAGGGGTTTTCCTAGGGAAGCATCATGCATGCGAAGATACCCATCACGAAAACGGAGAGAGATCAACTCCATCTATGAAGAGAGAGAGAGAGAGATTTACCCTCGGCCAAGATCAAGCCATTCAAAGAAATCAACCGAGAATCCGCCTAATCGAGTTCAAGTTAATGCAGAGAAATCAAACGTCTATCAGTATAAATCACAAACCGGGAGAGCGATAGTGAGAGATGCAGACTGAGAGACTTATATAGGTTAGGGTTCGGGAAGGGAATCTGCATTGCGATGAATACACAGGATATATTAAACGGCGCCGTTTCGTATACCAGCCATTACATACCAGGCTGAGAGTCTATTCTTCATTTTTTTTTTCTTTTATTTTTTAAATCTGGGCAATTGTTTAAACTACTTCGGAAATGTTAAGTAGCCATTTGGGCTCCGTTTCTGTGTTTCCACGTCAGCCAGTTAGCCTTTTCCACTATTTTTTTTTTTCTCTTTTTTCTTTTTTCTTCTCTCTCCCGTTCTCTCTCATTCTCGTGCATTGTTACGTATAAATCTACGCACCATACACTAAATTATTTTTATTTTTTATTTTTTTGAAATATTTATATTATTTTATTCATCATTTATATAATATATATTTAATAAAAAAAATAAATTAAAAAAATTATGATATATGATATAGACTTATCCATAGAATTTTTCCAAAACAAAACTAAAACACAGAACGCATGCTGAACGGAGACCCAAGAAAAGCCACAACATTCATGAACTCCACAAGAACTAAAATCTGTCGCAAACAATACCGAAACTCAACAAGAACTCAAAACCGAAACAAACCAAAACTATTGGAGAACCTCCCGCTCACAGATGAGATAAAATTAACTGTAACAAATCCACAAACTCAACAACGCCGAAATTGAGATGAAATAAAATTTCAAAACTCAACGAAACTCAAAACTGAGATTTAAAAAAAAAAATCCAACAATGGGTCTCAAATTGTTACAACCAAAGCCAGAAAACATCTGGAAAAAAGAAGAAGAACAAGAAATCGGAGAGGAATCGGCATCTTACCTTGGAGAAGAACTGGGCAGTGACCGGAGATGGAGACGGAGACGCAAGGGAGGGGAGACTTGATCTGGGTGAGGGAAAATGGGAGGGGAGAGCCGAGTGAGTGAGTTGGGTGAGCGAGAATGGGAGGGAGGGATACGTGGGGGGAGAAGAAATCACGTGAGAAAAAAAAAAAAAAAAGTGGTGGGAAAGGCCAACTGGCCTTCCCACGTCAGACGGGAACACAGAAACGGGAGCCAAAATCCGGCTACCCATTTTCCTTTCAGAAATTGATCAGTAACTAAAACAAATATGTGCTTCCGAAGTATTTAGAATTGTTCATGTTATTAATCGCACATTTTGCTTGCCCAATTTTAATACATATCTTGTCTTTGTGTTATTTTTAGTTTCCATGTAATGCAGTCGAGATGTTATTGATTCCTTCTCTTTTAAGTGGATTTTCATAAAATACGAAAGAGTCTTCGAATCTGGATATATCCTTTCCAAAGTGATGAAGAAATTATTTCAAAAGTGAGCATAACTTTCACCTTGGGAGGCCGACGCAGAGTGACTCGTGACACCGACGCAGAAATTGCTTCACCGGAGATGACGCAGGGAATTGTGGTTGGCAACGTCAGGGAGGGAGGGCAGCTGGGTGCGAGATGGTGGAGGAAAGGCTAGGGTTCGAGTTCACCGAAGGAGATCATGTTTGACAAGAGAGCAGAAGTTAGGTGCTTGTTTTTTTTTATCTTTTGACAGCGTGGCACACTCCACGTCATGCGGTAACATATTCCTAAGCTAATGACCCACTAAAATTATATTGGGCTTTACCCCTTCTTCAAATTTGTTTTAGTTATAATTTATGTAAGACTCAAATTATCGTTATAAATACCACGTAGAGTTGTTATGTGACAATTGGAATAGATGAGACGTTACATGATTAAAAAATAAATATAAGATAAGTATAAGGAGATATATATGAATTTATAAGATTTTGAAGAATATTTACTCATTATTTCACTTTAAATGATTTTTGAGACATTTGATTTTAGAGTATTATTGTATTTAAGTTCTTATTATATGAATTTCAGATTAAAAAGGTTCACTTCTAAATACGGGATGTGACATGTTCAATTAACATGGTTTTCGAGATTCTTACATATTCATTGATTATAAATGAAATTGATCGTTTTGGGATCGATGGTAAATCACATTTGGCAGGTAACTCATAACAGGCTTTTAAATAAAATAAATGCTGAACCCATTTTTTTCAGTAATTATTTGTATTTTCTCATATCACAAGAGATGATTACATGAGAAAGTTACATATAATACCCACTTAATAATACCAAAAACGAAAGGATCAACCTCCCCATTGACCAAGTGATTAATTATTCTGATGCACAAAATCCCAAAGTTATCTAGATCGAGCATCTACATGGTGTCCACCAATAGTCCGTTCCCAAAGGAGCTCTGGTTATTGCAGTCAAGGTTGTCACCATATCCAACCCCAAGTATGTCACAATACCTCTTATAGAACCCAATGCGATCCTCCACGTAAGGATTCCGCCCTTTACCACACTCCAGTCCACCATTGATGATGTTTGTGATTACACCATATCCCGGAACCCAATCGGCCGACTTGTCAGCACCGGATGGATTCCATCTCCCGGTGATAATATCGTGGCACGAAGGCTTTGGTGACTGTGGAATCATCCAGAACCAGAGTGCTGTTTTGAATGCGATTTCTGGGTTAGTGGCCACAAGGTCAGGGTTGTTCAATAGGTCCACTCCTATGGCTTTACCACACATCCCATAGTTGTAGTTCCTGAATAATGACAATTTTGTATACATCACAAAAAATTATGTATAATTGAAAGACAAAAAGTCATATAGATAATGTAATTGTAAAGGTGATTCTGATGTATCCTGACCATGAAAGTTGGATGGGACCTCGGCCATAATATTGCCTGCCAGGAGCACAAGGATAATTTGGATCCGAAGCACAATAGGTCGATCCAGGGTTTTGTTCCCTAAGATGGCAATATCCCCAAGAGTATGGGCCATCTGGTGTGCTTGCCCGTCCTCCTGCATATACATATCACAACACAGGTTAATTCTCTGACCAATACAGGAATCTACATAGATACTATACTACAAAGATCATTCTTATCAGGGAATCGGGACATAATTAATAATGTTTTAGTGATTGACATTAAGGTTTCATGTCATCTCCGGATCGAACACTTTGTTAAATTCTGCTAACGATATGATGAAACTTCATAGCCTGGTATGAACTAACTAACTAACTAACTAACCTGTAATTTCATGGGAAGTTTGGCCTAAGAAAGCAGCAATCTCTCTTTTACTAGTGGCAGTGTCGCCAGTGGTAGCAAAGGCAGGAAAGGACTTTGCAGCGCTTATGAATGCATCGTAGGTGTAGAAGCCCTTGGCTGGGCAAACGCCATCGTTGCGATGCTTCAGCAACTGATCAAAATTATTCCTTGAGATGAGACTGCTTATGTCCCCTCCACCTCCACCACCGCATTGGCTTTGGCAACCGTTGGTGCAGTGGTCAGGTGTGGTGCCGCACCAGCCATACTGGCTGCAGCACTGCCCACCTGGGCATAGAGCACCTCCTGCCTGCATTCCACACTGCTCAGCTAAGCCTCTTTGAAATGAAGACAGCCATAAACAGAATAAACAGAGAATTGCCAGGGCCCAAAACCTCATTTTCAGGTTTGTTTATGTTTTGGTTGATGTTTGGGAAGGTGAATATGTTGGGATATATATATTTATATATGTATGTATAGGGTACTGAGGGTCAGCATTACTCCTGATAAGAGTTTTGTTTGTTTCTCTTTAATTCTTTTGGACTTTATTCAATAACCATGGCTGATTTCAGCTTCTCATCCCAGTAATCCATGAGAACTCAATAAAAGGTTAAAAAGAAATGCACATGGGCGGCAGGGCCGGCTCAATACGCTCCGGGCCTAAGGTTTTTGATTGAGGTTTGTTTTTTCAAATAAAATTAAATATTTTAATTTTAATTTTTACATTATATTTTAATTTAAAAATAATTCCTATCGTTTTGTAAAGTAAAATTATTGATTAAGATTTTATACTACATTTTCAACTAATAATCGACTTAATCTTTATTAGAAATTTATTTATTTATTTAGAGACGATTTTATCAAATCTAGTTTTACAAGACCTACTTTAGATTCTTGGGACTCTTGGAAACATAATTGTTCTCAGCTATTTTCAGATATTCTTAAATTATACATTTTCTCTCTCATTTTTCAAAATCTAATCAAACATCTTAATTTAAACTATTTTACTACTATTCACAAACTATTTCATTATTATTCACAAATATCCTGATATATTCTTATTATCCAAATAAGTCATGGAAGCAATTATAATCATTCTTGTCGATAAAGTTATATAAATAATCTACACATTTAGAAAAAAGTAGACCCTTGCCTTTACAAACTACGAAGGATTATACAAATTTTTTTTTATGAATACTTGAAAATTAGATTTTATTATTTATAATTTTTACATTATATATTAAAACAATAATAACAAAAAAGAAATATATTCTTAGAAGGAGACTACCTCAAATAATTATTATATGAGATACTTACAAAACTAATAATGATATAATATCTATTTGATAATTTTGATATTCTGATTAATTTTTTTAATTAGATATATTTTTTTAATTAAAAAATTTAACTTAATATTTTTTTGGAAGCCTTCTTCTACTTGGGCCTTAGGCAATTGCCATGTTGCCTAATGGAAGAGCCGGCCTGATGGGCGGCTTTGACGATCTCCATGTCATGTACTATACATGATTGCTTATTAAACATTGTTTGCCATACATTATTCATACGCGACTCCATTTCAACACAGATCTTATGTGGTGTTATCCATATAGACGATCATAGATTTACATAAAAAGTATTCGCATGTAAGTACGTAATACCATCCCAGGATTGTACTTCGAGTCCTTTTTAAGTTATCTTGCCTTTTAACAGCTTACAGTTGATCATGCCATGTATGATTCTGCAAGCATATGCATTCAATGGCCAGAAGATTTACCAAGACATGGAAAAAAGTTATTCTCCATGCATATCTGGAAAAGGATGTTCATCATGAGCATCCAAATCCTCAATCCCATTACGCAATTTGTCGACGTCAAGACACTGACGTGTTTGTTAGACAAAATAATGTCACTCGTACTTAACATGACGAGCTGTGCTACGGATAAATTATTGTTCACGGTTGATCCACAGCACACCTGAGGTGTATATTAATATTTTTTTTGTTAATAAAATTCAAGACCCACTCTTTCAGCGTTCAGCCTCTACCTCCACCAGATTCCCTCTCTCAGCCCACCTAGCCCCGTCGTGCGCCACCTGAAGTCACCGGCCACAACCCTTGTCAGCCTCCAGCCCCACCGTCGGTACCGTTGATGCTCGTGTACTCCTCCGTCGTCGCACCGTGTACTCCTTCCTCGCCAAGAAACCGAATCGCGTTCGGCCTCTCTCCGCCGCTCTCGGCCACCCAGCAGCGCCACCGACCACCTCACCGGCTCCCCCTCACACCGGCTCCCCTCCAGCCACCTTCGAGCCTCCACTCGCAGCCCCCACGCGCAGCGTCCTCTCCACTCCCGAAATGGGTCTCACACAGATTTAGTCTATAAATGTCGCCGCTCGCCGCCGTAAGCAAGCCCAGCCACCACCACCGAGCCCCGCGACCTCTCAGCAACACCCACCGTCGAACCCAAGTCACAGCAACCCCCTATCGTAGCTCAGATCGACCCAACTCAAAATGGGTCTCCCCCTCTCTCGCCACCATGCCGCCACCGTACACCAGCCCAGCCACCACCACCAAGCCTCACGACCTCGCAGTAACCCCACCGTCGAACCCCAGTCACGGCAACTCCCTCCGCCTCTCTCCATCGCAGCTCAGATGCCCCGGTAGCAATGAAGTGTTTTCAACCTTTCGAATTCCAGGGGGAAGGGGGCTTCATGGGACTTTACCAATTTGCTTAGGGGTAAATGTGTCAATTTTAATAGCCACGTAAAGTGTGTTTCGGAGGATGCATGAACAGAGCCTGCTCCCAAGAGTTTTTCTAACATAACATGGTAAAGAAAGCAGGATATGCTCTAGGAAAGTGAGAATATCCCATTAAATCAGGCCACAACACACACCTTCTAGGCCTAGAAAGAAAGAGGGAAAGGGACGTGCACCAACGTAGACCAGAGACCCCCTGCTTTGACTTGAAAATTAGGTTTTGGTGGCCTGCACTTGGATAACCCTACACACCGAATTTTTATACCAAGCCTATATACTTTACGAGTGTTCAAAATAGAAGACTGTGTAACCCATCCAGACCATCCATATGATTTTGCCAGCTTAATTGGTCTTCCTTTCCGTTATATTTTACTCCTATTTAAATATAGATCATGATGATTGACTATGATGATGGTCGAATAAGATTTTGTATCCTTATCTTCTACAATTATTTGTTTTGTTACCCATTAACGCAGTTGCTACTTTTTTTTTGTAAGAAGAGACTGGTGACCAATTTTATTGATAACCTTTATTTATGGTGAAGGAAAATTATGATTACTACCAGAAACATGGGGTTACAAATATTCAAAAAAACTAACACATGTATTAAAAAAGACCATAAACCAACTAAACACTATACCATATACCCAGAATCAGAATAAGCCAACCAAAAAAACAAGATAAACATTAAAACATGTGAGGCAAATAAAGCAAACCCAGTAATAAAATAAAACAATCCTATACAGATCGAATAATAGAAAGACCTAGTCTTGCTATACGCAAAGAGCCCCTAAGGCGAGACAAAATATCCATAAAAGATCACCATAGGCCGTTGCTTTCCTCCACTCCCATACTTATGAAAGAAATAACACTGGAATCTAAGTCCCAATTTCTATTTATATATTGAATTTTTTAAAATGCCCTCCTTAAATTTTAATCCAAACAAGTATTAATAAAATTAAATTGAAAAAAAAAAAAACTTAAAAATGGCCACCATTAACCACCACAAATGTCGCCATGGGGTGACTCTTTAGAGCATTCCTAATGGTTCTTTTATCTTATCCTTTAAAATACATCACCAAAAGCTAATTTTTCTATTTTACATACTAACTTTTACAATATGTCATACATTAACTTATCTATTTTTTCTCTATATCATTTACATATTATATTTTTTTAATATTTATTATTCATTTCAAATATTTTCTATAGCTATTAATGATATCCTCGTATTTCTTTTATATTTGCAATATCTACCTATATAATTATGTCATATTTCAAATTAATCCAAATTTATAAGCCAAACCAAAATTTAAATTCATTCAAAATATAAAAAAAGAGATTATATTATAAGAATATTCTCTAAATATATTATGATAATATTTATTTTTGATAATTTTGAAAATATGTTCCCAAGATAATAGTGAAACAATATTCAGTTTAGAGAGCAGCTTGATGAAGGTTGATGGTTTTCCGACTACAATGGGCTCCTTCTCGGTTGATGCACCCATAGTAGCAACACACATAGTTGCTCAACACACATAGTAGCAACACCCTGCACCTGCAAGTTTAATCATAATGAAGACAACTGTCCACTTGCAAACTTGGCCAAATAAAATAAAGATTGAAAGTGAAAAAAAAAAAAAAAGTACCAGGCCATTCTTGCAAATCAGTCATATGTCCAACTGCATCACGGTTGGTAGCAATAAAAAGGCATCCGGGATGAATTGCACCAGTATTCGAGATGAAAATGGCTTTGAAGCCAAATGGAAATACGCACACATGATGGGCAATATGTTACATTAATGTCTTATCGTGTTCAAAGAGGCAATTTGTTTTCCATTGTGCTGTCTTTTTGCCATCTTCCTGCAATATCTTGATTTCATCAGCATTCCTATTTTTGAGAAAAGCTTAAATCAGGTGGGTGTTTCCTCCACAATGGCACGAGGGAAAACCCGTTCTTTTAGTAACCAGAGCAGACCAGCCAACTGGAATGCCAAAACTATGGACTGGCCTCATTTTCGAGTGGGTACTGCATATATATAAACCCTTCATTAATTGAAAAAAGTACTATTTTAAGAAGAATATTATTGTAATTTTAAAAAATTTTAAAGATAAAATTAATTAAGCTTGCATAAACAGTAGATAGCATTGCTCCTTTTTAAATAAAGACACGAGTGGAATTAGATATAAGGGCAATGCCTTTTGCAGGTTTATGCGATAGGTGAGGAGGTTATATTAGAAGAGCTAGCTTGTTGGGTATGAAGGTCTTGGTGGCCCGGTAATTTAGTTTGTTATTTTGTTTACAAATTGAAGTTCTGAACTTATATAGATAAGATACATAACCAATATATCTAAGAATAATGCTATTTTATCTTCTCATTTTGTCATCTCAATTTAACCGTTCATGTATTTAATAATGCTTTTGTTTAGGTCTCTTGCCAGTGATAACCAAAAAGCAAGAATCTACTAACTCCTCCAATTTAGTTGATTTCAGCAGCCTTAGATCCCTCCTAACCTAACATCACAAAAGAAGTAAGGAAAAGTGCACAAATCAATAAGAATTCCATAACAAGTAGAATCCAGTGCCCTATTTGGCTGCTGAAGTAGAAAAAATAACTCGTTATATGCTACCCAACTAAATCCCACCGGAAAACTTGACCAATTTAAAGCTATTTGGCAAACTTGAAGTGAGATTTTTGCATATTTAGAACATACTAGTAACAAATCCTTCTCTTTTTTAGTCTTTCATCTGCAGAAACCAAAAAAGGGTAAGCATCTTTAAAGGAAAGTAAAGAATGAGAACCTTCAATATATACTGGAAATACGAGCAACGGCGATGCTGGTTCTTGTTCTTGTACGCCATTCTTTCAAGAATGCCACACTCTGTTTGGAGCTGACCAAGCATGGATGTTATCTCTCCTTGAGAGTATCAATTTCTGAACCCATGGAGTCTCCTGTACATCTAGGTGCTAAAGCAGCCTACTTTCCTGGAGAAAAACAAAACATAAATAGTTTACTTAAAGATATACAAATGAAAAGGATTAACCTCCCTAACATAAAATTAATTATATGCAGAAAAAAAGGAAATGAAAATTATATAGACAGTCACCACGATCTTGGTAAAGATCCAACAGTATATTTCCGTTTGAAATCATTCAAAGGAGAAACAGCAACGTTGAAAAACTAAGCAACGACAATTTCTAGCCCTAAAAGGTTTTAAAAAGGAAAAATCGTAAGAAATAACAGGCCTTTAGGCTTTAGACTGTAGAGACCAGAGTGGCATGCTTTTAGGTCCCAGACAAAAAAATACATGTTTTTCAAAGCACTGAATCACTTTCACGTCTTAACAGACAATTGAAGACATTAACTGAAAAAATATGTCATCTCAAACCAAATCAAAGCGATTTTGAGTCTTTGACATCTCTGACATTAAGCTTATCAAAGAACCAAATGAACCGATCATAAAACAAAGGGCTTCAGTTTTTTAGATGGGCAAGAATCCACCAGATGGTGGTATTTGGAAAATTCGTCAATACATTTTGAGGGGTTTTCCTAGGGAAGCATCATGCATGCGAAGATACCCATCACGAAAACGGAGAGAGATCCACTCCATCTATAGAGAGAGAGAGAGAGAGAGAGAGAGAGAGAGAGATATACCCTCGGCCAAGATCAAGCCGTTCGAAGGAATCCGCCTAATCGAGTTCAAGTTAATGCAGAGAAATCAAACGTCAATCAGTATAAATCACAAACCGGGAGAGCGACAGTGAGAGATGAGCTGAGAGATGCAGACTGAGAGACTTATATAGGTTAGGGTTCGGGGAGGGAATCTGCATTCCGATGAATACATAGGATATATTAAACGGCGCCGTTTCGTATACCAGCCATTATATACCAGACTGAGAGTTTATTCTTCATCTTTTTTCTTTTCTTTTCTTTTTTAAATCTGGGCAATTGTGTAAACTATTTCAGAAATTGATCAGTAACTAAAACAAACAGGTGCTTCTGAAGTATTTAGAATTGTTCATGTTATTAATCGCACATTTTGCTTGCCCAATTTTAATACATCTCTTGTCTTTCTGTTATTTTTAGTTTCCATGTAATGCAGTCGAGATGTTATTGATTCCTTCTCTTTTAAGCGGATTTTCGTAAAATACGAAAGCGTTTTTGAATCTGGATATATCCTTTCCAAAGTGATGAAGAAATTGTTTCAAAAGTGAGCATAACTTCACCTTGGGAGGCCGACGCAGAGTGACTCGTGACACCGACGCAGAAATTGTTTCACCGGAGATGACGCAGGGAGGGAGGGCAGCTGGGTGCGAGATGGTGGAGGGTTCGAGTTCACCAAACGAGATCGTGTTTGACAAGAGAGCAGAAGTTAGGTGCTTGTTTTTTTTTTCTCTTTGACAACGTGGCACACTTCACGTCATGTGGTAACATATTCTTAAGCGAGTACTGCTACAGGCAGGCACAATGCCTGCCTGCCCGCGAACGCCACTGACGTGGCAGAGCAATTATATTAAAAAAAAAATGGCAGAAGCAATTATATTAAAAAAAGAAAAGAAAAGAAAAAGAAAAAGAAAAGACAAAAGCTGAGAACGAAACCGAGAGGGAGAACCAGAATGGTTTCGTGCAAGCAGTCGAAGCCAGTTCGAGCGGAAGGGGAAAACACCGTGAGTGACCATCTGCTGTCACCGGAAGGGGAAAACGCCCGGTTCTGCAACCCATATTCATTTGAAACTAGTAATATATCCAGTTGCTGCAACCCATATCCATTAAGTTACTTGTTGTTTGAAACAAATAGAAAAAAGAAATTTATTTTGTTTAGATCTTTCTGTTTTTTTTAGTCTATTTTTTCTTGTTAAGTTTTAATAGGAAATGGGTTAGCATTGTCTTGCATCTTGCATCTGAAAGGGAGATTTTTGTTAGGGTTAGGTTTAGGTTTGGGAGAGAGATCGGGTAGGGGAGAGATTCGTAAAAGGAGAAACAAAGAAGAAGAAAGGGGAAGAAAGATCGAGAAAAAGGAAGAGAAATGAACCTACAGATCGAGTGAGTCCACAGAGAAACGAAGGAGCAAAGAGTTCTTGAGAGGGAGAACCAAATTTGATAAAAGGTGCAAAACGGTGCGTTCAAGCAACTCAAAGGCAGGCATATCAATGAACTCAAAACGCATTGTTTTATTTAATTCAAAACGGTGCGTTTTGTTTCCACGTAAACTGTCGTCCGCAGGCAGGCCCTCATCATGCCCCTGTTTAGAATATTGGGCTTTTACCCCTTCTTCAAATTTCTTTTAGTTATAATTTATGTGAGACTCAAATTATCGTTATAAATACCACGTGAGTTGTTACGTGACCACTAAAATTATATTGGGCTTTTACCCCTTCTTCAAATTTCTTTTAGTTATAATTTATGTGAGACTCAAATTATCGTTATAAATACCACGTGAGTTGTTACGTGACAATTGGACTAGATGACACATGATTAAAAAATAAATATAAGATAAGTATAAGGGGATATATATGAATTTATAAGATTTTGAAGAATATTTACTCATTATTTCACTTTAAATGATTTTTGATACATTTGATTTTAGAGTATTATTGTATTTAAGTTTTTATTATTATGAATTTCAGATTAAAAAGGTCTCACTTTCAAATACCGGGATGTGACATGTTCAATTAATTCACATCTTGTTAAGGAGCTTTTTTTTCTTTCTTTTTTTTTTTTTTTAAATTTTCATATAACGTTAATATATTGCAGTGAAATATACATATATTTCGAGATTCTTATATATTCATTGATTATAAATGAAATTGATCGTTTTGGGATCGATGGTAAATCACAATTGGCAGGTAACTCATAACAGGCTTTTAAATAAAATAAATACTGAACCCATTTTTTTCAGTAATTATTTAATTGTATTTTCTCATATCACTAAGAGATAATTACATGAGAAAGTTATATATAATAACTACTTAATAATACCAAAAACGAAAGGATCAACTTCCCCATTGACCAAATGATCAATTATTCTGAAGCACAAAATCCCAAAGTTATCTAGATCGAGCATCTACATGGTGTCCACCAATAGTCCATTCCCAAAGGGCCTCTGGTTGTTGCAGTCAAGGTTGTCACCATATCCAACACCAAGTATGTCACAATACCTCTTATAGAACCCAATGCGATCCTCCACCTTAGAATTCCACCCTTTACCACACTCCAGTCCACCATTGATGATGTTTGTGATTACACCGTATCCCGAAACCCGACCGGCCGACTTGTCAGCACCGGATGGATTCCATTTCCTGGTGATAACATCGTGGCACGAAGGCTTTGGTGACTGTGGAGTCATCCAGAACCAGAGTGCTGTTTTGAATGAGATTTCTGGGTTAGTGGCCACAAGGTCAGGGTTGTTCAATAGGTCCACTCCTATGGCTTTTCCACACCTCCCATAGTTGTAGTTCCTGAATAATGACAATAATTTTGTATACATCACAAAAAATTCAAGTATAATTGAAAGACAAAAAGTCTTATAGATAATGTAATTGTAAAGATGATACTGATGTATACTGACCATGAAAGTTGGATAGGACCTCGGCCATAATATTGCCTGCCAGCAGCACAAGGATAATTTGGATCCGAAGCACAGTAGGATCCAGGGTTTTGTTCCCTAAGATAGCAATATCCCCAAGAGTATGGGCCATCTGGTGCGCTTGCCCATCCTCCTGCATATACACATCACAACACAGGTTAATTCTCTGACCAATTCAGGAATCTCCATAGATACTATACTACAAAGATTATTATCAGGGAATAGAGACATCAAGGTTTCATGTCATCTCCGGATCGAACGCTTCGAAAATTCTACTAAAAATATGATGAAACTTCATAGCCTGGTATGAACTAACTAACTAACTAACTAACCTACCTGTAGTTTCATGGGAAGTTTGGCCTAAGAAAGCAGCAATCTCTCTTTTACGGGTGGCAGTGTCCCCAGTTGTAGCAAAGGCAGCAAAGGACTTTGCAGCGCTTATGAATGCATCGTAGGTGTAGAAGCCCTTGGCTGGGCAGCCGCCATCGTTGCGATGCTTCAGCAACTGATCAAAAGTATTCCTTGAGATGAGACTGCCTATGTCCCCTCCACCTGCACCACCGCATTGGCTTTGGCAACCGTTGGTGCAGTAGTCAGGTGTGGTGCCGCACCAGCCAAACTGGCTGCAGCACTGCCCACCCGGGCATAGAGCACCTCCTGCCTGCCTTCCACACTGCTCAGCTAAGCCTCTTTGAAATAAAGACAGCCATAAACAGAGAATTGTCAAGGCCCGAAACCTCATTTTCAGGTTTGTTTATGTTTTGGTTGATGTTTGGGGAGGGTGAATATGTCGGGATATATATATAGGGTACTGAGGGTGAGCATTACTCCTGATAAGAGTTTTGTTTGTTTCTCTTTAATTCTTTTGGACTTTATTCAATAACCATGGCTGATTTCAGCTTCTCATCCTTATCCAGTAATCCATGAGTACTCAATAAAGGTTTAAAAGAAAGGCACATGGGCGGCTTTGACGATCTCCATGTCATGTACTGTACATGATGCTATTAAACATTGTTTGCCATACATTCATACGCGACTCCAGAGCGTGTGAGACTGGACATGATCTTTAGTTAAAACTAACATTTCAATATAGATCAAATGTGGTGTTATCCATGTAGACGATCATAGATTTACATAAAAAAATATGCACATCACCCTTCTTTATTTATTTATTTTATCTATTTTATACTTTTTACTTTATTTGAAATGAATAAAATATACTAAAAAGTATAATATTTGAATGAGATATAAAGAATAAATAGATAAACTCATATATGATATATTATAAAAGTTAATATATAAAATAAAAATAAATAAATTTTAATAATGTATTTTAAAGATGGATGAAGAATCATTGAGAGTGTTGAGTAATACCATCCCAGGATTGTACTTCGAGTCCTTTTTAAGTTAAGCTATTCTATACAACTTCTTTAACTTTCACACATTATATTTTTTAAAATTTTAAAATTTTATAATATTTTTTTTGAGTTTAATATTTTTAAATTAATTCAATTTTTCTATTTATTATTTATATATTAAATATTTGATAAAAAAATAATAAAGATTAAAAAAATATGATGCATGAAAATTATGTAAATAATAAGAAATTGTGTAAATTTTTTCTTTTAAGTTATCTTGCCTTTTAACAGCTTACAGCAGATCATGCTCTGTATGATCCTGCAAGCATATGCATTCAATGGCCAGAAGATTTACTAAGAGACATGGAAAAAGTTATTCTCCATGCATATCTGGAAAAGGATGCTCATCGTGAGCACCCAAATCCTCAATCCCATTACGCAACTTGTCGACGTCAAGACACTGACATGTTTGTTAGAAAAAATAATGTCACTTGCACTTAACATAACCTGGTAAAGAAAGCAGGATATGCTCTAGGAAAGTGAGAATATCCCATGAAATCAGGCCACAACACACACCTTCTAGGCCTTAGAAAGAGGGAAAGGGACGTGCACCAACGTAGACCAGAGACCCCCGGATTTGACTTGAAAATTAGGTTTTGGTGGCCTGCACTTGGATAACCCTACACACACCTCATTAGTATACCAACCCTACATACTTTACAAGTGTTCAAAATAGAAGACCTTAACCCATCCAGACCATCCATACGATTTTGCCAGCTTAATTGGTCTTCCTTTCCGTTATATTTTACTCCTATTTAAATATAGATGATGATTGACTATGATGATGGTTGAATAAGATTTTGTATCCTTATCTTCTACAATTATTTGTTTTGTTACCCATTAACGTAGTTGCTACTTTTTATTTTTTATTTTTAAGAAGAGAATGGTGACTAATTTTATTGATAACTTTCATTTATGGCGGAGGAAAACCATAATGACTACTAGGAACCTAGGGTTACAAATATTCAAAAAATTCACAACCCATGTATAAAAAAAGACCATAAACCAACCAAACACTATACCATATACCCAGAACCAGAATAAGCCAACCAAAAAAAAAGATGAACATTAAAACATGTGAGGCAAACAAAGCAAACCCAATAATAGAATAAAACAATCATACGCAGATCGAATAATAGAAAGACCTAGTCTTTCTATAAGCAAAGAGTCCCTAAGGCGAGACAAAATATCTATAAAAGACCACCATAGGCCGTTGCTTCCTTCCGTTCCCATACTTGTTTGCGTTACTTATTATTAAGGCTCACCTACAATCTGCCTCAGCAAGTTCCACCTCACAATAGTAGCACTCTAACAAACTTGACAGAGGAGCTGCAGCAGGAGTACCAATCCACGCACAATGGAATATTGAGCAGTAACAACCCACGCACAAGGGAACATTGCAAAATCTTCTAGATGCTCTACATAGTACTGAGGTGTCACTATTTGGTTATGAGTTGGTTATAAATAGCAAAGATCAGTAGGCCATTGTAATTGTGAGAGGAAATCGAGTATGTAAAAGCATTCTCAAATACAAACATTTCTATGAAGCATTTTATCAAATATTAATTTTGCTTCTCGTCTTATTATAGCCAAACTTAGCACAGAGAACTATCTCCTTTGGAAAGCTCAAATCCTTCCATTGCTCAAAGCTCATCAACTCCTAGGATATGTCGATGGGTCCATCCCCAGCCCCCTTCCACCATTAACAAAAAAGAGAATCCTGAGTATCAGAAATGGGTCCTTCATGATCAACTTGTGCTTTCAGCCCTTTATTCTTCTCTCACCGACACAGTGTTATCTCAAGTTCTTGAATGCTCAACCTCTCGTGAGGTCTGGACCACTCTACTTAGCCTTTACTCTGCCAAAACATCAGCCCACATTATGCAAACTCAATTCCAATTAGCTACCCTCAAGAAGGGAGCAGAAACCAATTCAGATTATTTTCACAAAGCCAAATCTCTAGTCGGCTCTCTTAGTGCCGTTGGGCATCCTCTCTCTGAATCCGAGTTCACTATTTATCTTCTTGCTGGACTTGAGACTGATTATGAGTCCTTGGTCACTTCCATCACTACTCGGCTAGACCCTCTATCTCATGCTCAAATCTTCAGTTATCTCCTTAACCATGAAGCTCATCTTGCCCATCAAATCACTTCTCTTCTTTCTAATACCTATCTTTCCGCAAACACCACTGTTAAAACTTCCTCTCCCTCCCACTCCACAAATTTTAGTTTGTCTCCCACTTCATTTCAAGGTCATGGGCGGGGTTTTCGGCATGGTCGAGGGTTAGGCCGTGCTTCATATCCCACTCGGCCTCCTTTTTTTCCTCATTCCCTTTCTTCCAGACCCACATGTCAGGTTTGTCACGAACAAGGTCACACAACGTTGTCTTGCTATCATCGCTTTGATCATAGCTATCAGACTTTTGATCCCTCATCTGTTGCAACCCACTATACTTCCATTATGTCTACCCCTGCCGCTTATACTCATTGGTTTCCAGAAACCGCTGTCACAAACCATTTCACATCTGATTTTTCTCATCTAAATTTAGAATCCTTCCTTTATCAAGGTCCGGATCAAGTAAGCATTGGCGATGGGTCTAGCCTTCCCATCCAAAACACTGGTTCCGAGCAGCTCAACACACCTTCTGGCAAATCTCTACTCAAAAATCTCTTTCATGTTCCTTTAATTACTAGAAATTTATTATCTGTTCGTCAATTTTGTTTAGATAACTCTGTCTTTTTTTAATTTAACTCTTCTGACATTTTTGTGAATGATCTACATACTCTGGAGGTGCTCCTCTAGGGTTCCGTTACAAATGGTCTTTATGTTCTTTCATTTAATGAAATGGCCTCAACTAATGCCTCCAGTACACCATCTCCATATCAGGCCTTCATTGGTGTACGGAAATGATGGAAACCAAGGTGGGCCCAGTCTTAAAGATCGTTTGCAAGTTAGATGGGCCAATTACAAGCTCATGAGCCAAGAAGATGAAGGAGGCAATGCAAGGATTGGTGCAATCCACTTTGTATGAGTCTAGCAAGAGCCCAACATTCAAGATGGACTAGAATGAAAAAGATCCAATTTTGATTCATTTTATACAAGCAATAGAAAACATGACTTAGAATATTTGGATCAATTGTTATTGATGGTTTTTAATTTGTTAAAGTATTTATTTTATTAGCTTAGAATAAGTGGGCTTGAGGATATTTGGCCTACATATGTCTGATTTCTTTTGAACTATGGTTTTGGGAAGGCTTTGTATTTTGGCTAATGGCTTATTTGGAAAGTTACAATTTTAGGAACTAGTGTTTTTGAAGAAAGGTACTGTAGCGATTACTGTAGTTGGTACTGTTCACGCGGCACTGTTCATCCGAGGGTCTTTTTGGAAGCAAGGGTTTATTTTGGGTTAGGGTTTCAATTAAGTTTTGCTTTAAATACTCTTTGTAGTCTTATTTTAATCAGTTTATGAAATTTGATGAATTTATTCATCGTGAGTTGAGTTTTGCTTCTCTTGTTCTTAATTGAACTTTTGAACTTATTAAAGGTAAATCACAACCTTTGTAACGTTCCTCCTTGTAATCTGGGTTCTTGAGATGGGTTCTTCAATGGGTCTAGATTTTAATATAATCTAGGTTCTTGAAATGAGTTCTCATCGGGTCCAGATTCTCCATTCATTGCCTTGAATTTGGCTTTCTTGAGTGAGTTTTCAATTTGATTGTTGGTTCAAGGAATTCATTTCCTGTGGGTTCATATCACATCACCTCAACTGTGGCATTATCGTCTTGGTCACCCTTCTCCACGCATCACCACCTTCAATATACAAAATTTAACTTACATGTCTATACCAAATCTGCTTTAACTTTTTGTGATGCATGCTCCCAAGCCAAGTCACATGTTCTTCCTCATCCACCTTTTCCATCTCATTCGCACACTCCTTTCAACTTTTATTAGACGTTTGGGATCGGTGTCTGTGCTGTCCTCTAATGGTTCTAGATTTTATCTTTCCGTTGTAGACGACTTTTCAAAATATATTTGACTTTTTCCGTTAAATGCTAAATTTGATGTTTCTACTGTATTTCTTGCATTTCTTCGTTATATGAGTAACTCCTTCTCTACTAATGTAATTTCAATACAAACTAATTGAGGAGGAAAGTTTAGACCACTTTATTCATTACTTAAAAATTTTGGCATCTCACACAGAATAACATGTCCTTACTCACATACTCAAAATGGTAGAATTGAACAACGACATCATCATATTGATGAAACGGGTTTATCCCTTCTTTCTCATTCATCTGTTCCTCAAAGATTTTGGGTTGAGGCATTTCAAACTGTGACTTTCTTAATTAATCAAATGCCCTCTCCTACATTAAATAATAAATCTCATTTTCAAATTTTATTTAATAAAATTTTAGATTATTCTTTTTAAAGAATTTTTGGATCGGCATGTTGGCCTAATTTAAGGCCTTTTAATCGTCATAAAATGAATTTTTGGTCTCAACTTTGTGTCTTTATGGGCTACAACCCCAATTATAAAGGCTACATATGTTTTCACATTCCTACTGGCTGGACATACATTTCACGTGATGTGCGTTTTAATGAAAATATTTTTCCTTTTGCTGCTCTACCCAGTCCCACGGCTCATCTCATTTTACAAACAAATTACACTCCCATTCTCATATCCATTCCCTCTAATGAAGCCCACATCGATCCACTTCAACACCAATTCACAAGTCCCGTATTAACTTAGCCCAGCCCTCAGCCCATCACCCAGCCTTTAGTTCCTGAAACCTTACCCGGCTCTACTTTCTCTCCCTCATCTTCTGCATCGCATCAACCATCTTCATCATCCCTCAATCCACTCAACCAAACCTTCGTATCTTTAACCTCCACTGCTGCACTGCCTGCTAATTTACACTCCATGAGAACTCGGTCCAAAAACAATATCACTCGTCCCACTACACATTCCGATGGCACCATCTCCTGGCCTTGTCACAAACCATCGGCCTCCCTCACCCTCTCCAAACCTTATATAGTTCTTGAGGAACCCAAAAACTACAATGAAGCCTTTAAATTTCCTAAGTGGCGTTTAGCCATGTCTAGTGAATTCCAAGCACTTATCCACAACCATACCTGGGATTTAGTCCCGTGCACCCCAAACCTCGATGTTCTTGAATGTAAGTGGATCCTCAAAACCAAACGGCACGCGGATGGAACCCTTGAGTGTCGCAAGGCTCGTCTTGTGGCCAAGGGTTTTCATCAACAAGCTGGCTTGGATTACACAGAGACCTTCGGTCCCATTGTAAAACCAGTAACTGTCCGTTTTCTCATTTCCATTGTTATTACGCGTAGTTAGCTTCTTCATCAACTAGATATTCAAAATGCCTTCTTATACGGAGATTTGGAGAAAGAAATCTACATGAGTCAACAAACTGGGTTTGTAAATTCTGATTTTTCTAAGCGTGTTTGTAAATTACGTAAGTCTATCTATGGTTTGAAACAAGCCCCTAGGGCTTGGTTCTCTAAATTGAGTTAGAAATTAATTTCCTTAGGATTTCACAGTTCTGTTTTAGATTCCTTCTTGTTCATATTAAACACTGTGTCCACATTCATCTATGTTTTAATTTATGTAGATGACATCATTGTTACTGCCTCTAATTCGGAACTGATTGCTTGTTTTATTTCTACAGTGAGTGCTGACTTCCCTGTTAAAGATTTAGGTACTCTTCATTATTTTTTAGGTGCACACGAAATGTCACTGGTTTATGCATGTCTCAAACTCGTTACGTAACTGATTTGTTAGTCATAACAAACATGAACAATTCCAAACCTATGTCAACCTCGATGTCTACCTCATCCAAGCTTTCAGCTCTTGATGGAACCTCTTTTGAGGATCCTCGACTATATCATAGGGTCGTCAGTAGCTTCCAATACTTCTCATTTACCTGTCTCGACATTTCATTTACTGTAAATAAAGTTTGTCAATTTATGCACTACCCTCGTCTTCCTCATTGGCAAGCTATCAAGAGGATTTTACGGTATCTTCGTTTTACTTCTACCTATGGCCTTTATTTTTCTTCTGGTTTCTCTTTCTCTCTTACTGCCTTTTTGGATGCTGATTGGGCTGGTTATCCTGATGACCGGAAATCAACCGATGATTTTTGTGTCTATTTTGGTTTACATCTTATTTCATGGGACGCCAAGAAGCAGCCCACAATTGCTCGCTCATCTACTGAGACCAAATACAAGGCTGTGGCTAACACCACTTGTGAAATTTTATGGATTCAGTCACTTTTAAAAGAATTGGGCATTTTTCTTCCAACTCCAAATTTGTAGTGTGATAATATAGGAGCTACTTATCTTTCTGTAAATCCAGTTTTACATTCTAGGATTAAACATCAACGATCTTGATTATCATTTTTTGAGGGATCGCGTTGCTGTCAAGACTCTCAAAGTCTCCTTTGTTTCAAGTAAAGATCAAATTGCTTATGCTCTCACCAAACCGCTTTCCACAACACGGTTTAATTTTCTTCGCTCAAGCCTCACACTCTTCGTTATGCCGCTTGAATCAATGGGGGATATTAAGGCTCACCTACAATCTGCCTCAGCAAGTTCCACCTCACAGCAGCAACACTTTAACAAACTTGACAAAGGAGCTACAACAGGAGTAACAATCCACGCACAAGAGAATATTACAGCAGTAGCAGTAACAACCTAGGCACAAAGGAATATTGCAGAATCTTCTAAATGCTCTGCACATTGCTGATGTGTGATGTGTCACTATTCTGGTTATGAGTTGGTTATAAATAGCAAAGTTCAGTAGGCCATTGTAATTGTGAAAAGAAATCGAGTTTGTAAAAGCATTCTCAAATACAAACATTTCTATGAAGCATTCTATCAAATATCTTCTCTGCATATACGTTTATTAGCTTCTCCTTTGTTTTATACTTCTTTACTTCTGAAAGGAATAACACTGGAATATAAGTCCTATTTTCTATTTATATATTGAATTTTTTAAAATGCCCCCCTTAAATTTTAATCCAAACAAGCATTAATAAAATTAAATTGAAAATAAATAAATAAATCTTAGAGCATTCCTAATGGTTCATTTATCCTATCCTTTAAAATACATCACCAAAAGTTTATTTTTCTATTTTATATACTGACTTTTACAATATGACATACATTAGCTTATCTATTTTTTCTCTATATCATTTACATATTATATTTTTTAATATTTTTTTATTCATTTCAAATATTTTCTATAACTATTAATGATATCCTCGTATCTTTTGATATTTGTAATAGCTACCTATATAATTATGTCATATTTCAAGTTAATCCAAATTTATAAGCCAAACCAAAATTTAAATTGATTCAAAATATTAAAAAAGAGATTATATTATAAGGACTAAGGTTGACGAAGGTTGATGGTTTTCCAACTACAATAGGCTCCTTCTCGGTTGATGCACACATGGTAGCAACACCCTGCACCGCAAGTTTAATCATAATGAAGAAAACTGTCCACTTGCAAACTTGGCCAAATAAAATAAAGATTGAAAGTGAAAAAATAAAATAAAAAAATACCTGGCCATTCATGCAAATCAGTCATGTGTGCAGCTGCATCACGGTTGGTGGCAATAAAAAGGCATCCGGGATGACTTGCACCAGTATTCGAGATGAAAATGGCTTTGAAGCCAAATGGAAATACACACACATGATGGGCAATATGTTCCATTGCTGTCTTATCGTGTTCAAAGGCAATTTGTTTTCCATTGTGCCGTCTTTTCGCCATCTTCCTGCAATATCTTGGTTTCATCCGCATTCCTATTTTTGAGAAAAGCTTAAATCAGGTGGGTGCTTCCTCCACAATGGCACGAGGGAAAACCCATTCTTTTAGTAACCAGAGCAGACCAGCCAACTGGAATGCCAAAACTATTAAATTCTATTTGAAGTTTTCAAGTAGGACTGTAGGTGCAAACTCTTCATTAAATGAAAAGAAAAAAAAAATCATTTTGAGAAAAATATTATTATAATTTTAAAAAATTTTAAAGATAAAATTGATTAGATTTGCATAAACAGTCTCCGAGTAAGAACCATAAGTAGCATTGCTCCTTTTTAAATAAAGACTCCAGTGAAATTAGATATAAGGGTAATGCCTTTTGCAGGTTTATGCCATAGGTGGGGAGGTTATATTGGAAGAGCTAGCGTGTTGGGTATGAAGGTCTTAATGGGCCGTTAGTTTAGTTTGTTATTTTGTTTACAAATTGAAGTTCTGAACTTATATAGATAAAATACATAACCAATATATCTAAGAATAATGTTACTTTACCTACTTATTTTATCCTTTTATTTTAATCATTATTTAATTTTTTTTAATTTTTTTATTAAAAAATTGACTATTAATGTATTGATATTTTTTTTTTATTTTTTAAAAATATTTAAAGATGTTAAAAAATATGAAAAGAAAAAATTAAAAAAATTAAAATTTTAAATTTTACCTAGCGACACGTCCGCGTACAGTCCCTTCCACCGCAGCCCAGTTTTACTCGACAATGGTACTAGGATATGTTTCTTTGGATGGGGAGTACGTCATTCTAAAGAGGCTACTGATTCTCCAGTCAATTAAACAACTTACGAAGTAGCATTCTTTCTCTCTCTCTCTTTTAAGGTACATAAATGGGTATTCGAAAAGCAAAATAACTAAGTGAAAAGAAGCAGCAGAGAACCTTTTTTCCTCTAGAAAAACTACTGATCTTCAAAAATATAGCAGCTGCGAAGGATGAGCTGAATATCTCATCCTATAGCCAAAAAAATAAAATAAAAAATTCCTGCAAAAGAGAGAGAGAGAGAACCAGCTTTAAAAAGAAAGAATCAATTTCTAAAAATGCTAATGAAATTAGAATCGGATTTAAAGAAATAACCTCAGTGACTGAAATTCCCAAAGATTGGAATTTGTTAGCGTAATACTTCCTCGACTTTGTGGAATTATTGGTCACCCACTCAAAAAAGGAGGAGCGACGATGCGAATTTTTTTAGAAGCTTTACCTCAGGCGGACGACGGAATGCTTGAACTGGAAATGTAGAGATTTGACACAGCAAACCGTGGTTGATGGAAGACGAGCAGAACCCAACTGTGAGGAAGAGAAGATGCGCGAAATATACAGATGCTGGAATGGACTGAAATGAAATAAAGTGAAATTCGATAGTGGAGAAGAAAGTAAAAAGAGAGAGAAATGAACTAAAAATATATACAATTCTGAACGGTGCACGCTACATTTAGCGGTAACAATGTAGCAAACTGGAAATTATAGATAAAATACAAAGGCCATTGGACAGGACGTTTGAGCTGGTTTCTTTAAATTTTATAAAAATATGGATTTTACAGAATCCATTGGAATGCTCTTAGCACTAGCAGATGCCCCTTGAGTGGAATAGGTGGCTTTCTTTTCAAAGACATGGTGGCCTTCTTTTCAAATGAAAATTGAACGACCAAGTGTAAATTGAAAAAAAAAAGATAATTAATTTGATATATACCAAATTATTAGATTTAGTAATTTAAAATACAGTTCAAAAAAAAAAAAAAAGGGTGATAATTATGAAGGTGTAAAATGAAAAACTTTCATTTATTCCATATGCACGTCAGAGCTCACACAAGCCCGGATGGTTCAGGCCTATAAAAAAGGGGCTGGCAGCCATGGTCAACGTGAGCATCGTCTAGAAACCAGATTCTTTCAAGCGGTGGCCAATGGCCATGTCTCTCCTCCATGATGTGGGAAAACAATATGAGATTAGCAAGGGAGCGTGCTAATCCAGTCAGTTGTCTCCATTACGCATACACAGATGTGAATGTCATTAGTTTATTTTTGTCAATAATTTTTGTGTACGTGCTAATAGTGTCAATGAAGACAAATCGAATCTTGACAGCTTTGGTGTAATTTAAAATTACTTCCAAAAAAAGAACCCGACGAATTCCAAACTGTGTTTACTGCATTAATGAGTTAGCACAGCTCATTTTCATGATTACTAAAACATGTAATTATTTTGGGGTCAACTACTGTTCAGTGGTCAGGCTTTGCTATCTCTTAATCTGGTCCAAACTTCTACCAACGTCCATTGTTCATCTTGTCCAAGACTGCTATGAATTTTCAGTTTAAATGTTGGAAAAATCAACTTTCAATTGATTTTGTCATTCAGATAATTTAACGTGTATGGTTATTTCCTTTGGCTGTTCTTTCCTGTCTCCTGTGGCGATTTCATGCATGGTCTATGACTGAGAATCGGAAACTGGAAAATTGCACATGTATGGAACATTGGTTTCATTTTCAAGTGAAAAGAAGTAATAAGGGTCGATAATTTATGCAACAGGCACTGAATTTTGTATTGAAAAGACATAAACATGTATATTTCTTTCATGTACAACTATGAAGAGCCAGTATCAGTGGTTAAGGACGTTGAGAAGAGAGACTCTGGTTTTTATCAAACGCCTAAACAGGCACTCAAGTGCATCTTCAAAATCTTGCGTGCATATCTCCAAATGTTCGAGCTGATTTTGCAAGTTCTCAACACGCTTGTTATCGAATTTACTTGTCATGAAAACTGAAAGTAAGGCTGCATCCACCTTGCTGAATTCGTTTGCATGTGATTCTTCTTCCTCACAAGCAACCCTTTTGCTGTGCATTAGCTTGGAAACTAAAGACCATCTGCATGGCTTTGATTGTGCATTTCGTCCAGATATAAAGGACAGCAAAGACTCGAACACGGTGACAGTGAAAGCTTCCGCCTCTCTCAAGATGCTAAACAAAGTCACAACCTCATTCTCTGCCTCGGAGGGAGAGAAGGTGCATTTGTCTTTTGCACCCTTCAAGTTCCCCAAGGCCTTGTTGATTGCCTTCTTCACCACCTTCCTAGAGTTCAAGAATTTCCGAACCTCATTCCCAAGCATACTTTCTCCTCGTCTTCTTCGCATAATTGATTGAAGTTCTTGTGTAAATTCCTTTGTTTGCAACAAGGCATCCTTAGCAGTGTTACACAAATCCAAGAGCCGAAGAGATCCATCTAATAGCTCGTTCACCCATTTCTCATGCTGCTGCTGGGCTAAAGATTGTGTACTGAGTGGCAACAGAAGCAAGTTGTCCACGCAATCATGCAAATCTTGAAGGCCAACTATGTTGTGGCTTATAGATGAAGATGATGAAGTAGCTTCAGAAGCCCTCAATCTGCATAGATGTTCATTGACTTGTGCAATGAGAGGGTGTGGTCTGGAAGGCAAGCTGTTAGAGCGAGCATGGTAAGAGGTTTGTGGGTTTGAACCAGAGGAATCCATTTTTCCTTTCTCAGAAAAGAGAAGACCTATCTTTTGTCAGAGTGAATTAGCCAAGCAATCTGCCTTCCTTCCTTGGCATATGCTCGTTATATATTTCAGGGAGAGGGAGACAAGAGGAATCTCATCCTCGTGCAAATTGTTAGTAACAACATGATTTCGATTGAATTGTAACCACCATGTCAGTATTGTTTAAGCAATGTCTCCTCATCACTAGGTCTCCAACTCATTGTCTATAATTTTCAATTTCTGTATCAAAACATAAGATATTCACAATGGCTATGATACATTCAATGCATGAATGGTGTTAGACCGTCTCCACTGATAGAAGAACGGTAACAATAGCCATCTGTCCAGCTTGGCCTGCCTCCCTATGAGGGGGATACATTGCTCTTGCTTACACATGCAAGATTAAAGTATCTGTACTATGTCCAGAACTGCTATATGTAATGAAATATATTATACTTCAAGCTTGAGAAATTGTTTGCTGAATCATGACTTCGAAGGTCTTATATTTATAAGTATAATTAATTTAAGCAGCAACTAGCAAGGGTTGTTCAATCAGGTTCCAATGTTCCCATCGACGTGCACAGAAGCACAATGAGAGACTCCATTTTTTTAACTAATAATTAATATAGTGGAGCAGGCCCCTAACTTCATTGCTGTGCAAGCAAATGGCATGGTCTAGTAAAAGAATATGCCACATATTTCCATGAAATATAGAAAAAGAGTATATATATAAGCCTCTAAGGCTGGCTAGAGCAGGATAGATTAATCAGTCTGTCTCCCTAACAGATGTGATATTGATTTGAATTGCATAAAATCTTCATGTGGCCCATTATTGGTTGAAACATGAAGTATTCATGATGAAATATGATATAAGAACAGGGGCAGTAGCATTTCCAGCTTGGCCTGCCTCCCCAGGAGGGCTACATTTGCTCTTGCCCACACATGCACAATTAACAATTGCACTCAGAGACACCATTAGGTAATCAAGTGATGTGTTGGTAATAGTCTATCAAGTGGTGTAGTCCTTTAACATAATTGTTGTGCAAGCAGCAAGCAAGATCTGCATACATGACTATGTCATGTGTTTCCATGGTACAGAAAATGGTATCAGCCTATGAGCCTGACTAATAGGCAGGTTAGATTAATCAGACTCCCCACCAAAACACAAACAGATATGATATTCACTTAAATTGCATGAAGTCCTCGTGTGGCCTAATAGTTTACAAAGAAAAAATACTCTCGTTGTGAAATGATTTATTTTTTATTTTTATTTTTCATTTTCACATCAACAAAGGTTAATTTATTATAAATTCACCAAGAATTCAATATCATTTGATCTGAGCTTTTGTTTTCTCTTTGATCTCTGTAGCGTTTGTTTGTTTGTTTTTTCTGAATTATCCTTCTTAGACTGACTGTTTCAATATGAACTTTATTTTTTGATCTTAATCTCATGAAAGTTAAATATGAATGCTAGGGAAAGAAGTAAATATATCTGTGCAGAATTTTGTAGAAGACCTTATCAAATATTTTATGAAGTTACATGTCTGTCTGTCTGTCTTATCCATTGACAAGCATGAACATCTAAATCCTATAACTGCATCTTAATTTTCTCAGCAAGTGGTTAAGGATGTTAAGAAGAGAAACTCTGGCTTCTATCAAACACCTGGACGGGCATTCTACTTCGTTGGTATCTTGGATGCACGAATCCAATTTTTCCTGATAGTTCAGTCCATTCTTCAGGATGTAACAATTGATGGATTGCAATTGGATCCCACGTTGTCTGGGAGGAAGAAGTTCTTGACCTTTATAAAGATTTTAAAGAGCTCTAATTCTAACGTCGAAATTAGCTTTTGGATCATAAGCTCAGCTTCCTTGGATCGTTACAACTTGGTCTAGATATAAAGGAAATCTGGGAATCGGCGCGCTAATCTGGTTACAGGGAGTCTTTTCCACCCCCTTCCTGGAGGCCAAGCATTTGTTTACCTGACTTGCAAGCCCGGTTTCACTTCTCCATCTTATGTGCATAATTGATTGAAGTACATGCAGACATTCTTTTCTTCGAAGCTGGATATCTTTGGCTATACTGACAATATCCAAGAGCCTACTTCCATTCTTCTCTTGAGCTAAGGCTTGTTGAAAGAGCAGAGCAGCAAGAAAAACAACTTATCGACCCTGTCATACAAATTTGCAAGGCCATTTATTTTGTTGAATTGAATATTGTTTGGATGAAACTGAGGAGCATTCTGTAGAGGTTGCACATCGAATTGCGGGGCAAGCGGGTGTGTGTTCTAAAAGGCAGGCTGTTAGCTGCAGTTGAATGTACATTTTGCAGAGCAAGTTTATATATTACAGATTGAGAGTGACACAAGGAATCTCGTCCTTTCTTCAGCGACAACATGCATATTCTTGATCTGTATCCAAACCTCATCAAAAGGCGATGTTTTTGCAATGTCTCACGCCCACCAGCACTCCATCTGTTGAAAAGGCTACTCAAAGGTTGCTATAATGTCAGTACTATATAAAATATTGAAAAACGATTGTATTTTTATAAATCGCTTCTGTCCCTCCCTTGTCACACTCCTTTGTACACGTGCACATGCAAGCAAAATGAGATCATGTGTCCATTTATAAATCAAACACACTGTGCAAGAGTACCCGAAGCATGATTATTGTGCAAAAAGCAGGCAAGATCTGCATGCTGCATGAATATGCCGACAAATAAATATGTAAAATTGGCATGTGTGACTCGTAAGGCTGGATAGATCAGACTGTCTCCCGGTCAGGAAGAAGGCCAACACATTTTTCATAGAGTAATGGAGGCAACAAAAGTCGCCGCCCAAATGTACTATTGCCTCGTAAATTGATATACTTTCTAACTTATTATATGACATCCATATAGTTTACTTTCCACTGTATAGATTAATTTAATATCGTAGCGCACGAGTGTGCCTCTCACAAAAATAGATTAGGGTGACAAATCCGGAAATCAATTGTCGTAAGAAGATGCATCCTATTCTCTATCTTCGACCATGCACGCATCTTACTGCAAAGTTTACAATGCAGTTCTTATTTATGGAACATATACGTGTATATATATATATATCTTGATTTCTCAACCAACGTTGAACTATCTGCTTTTGAGACTTGAGATTGGAACTTGACAACTTTGATATCAAGTTGTATTGCACCAAAAACCTCTGGTGGGCCTTACACTTAATTCAGAAAAACTCTGTGAGTTGAATCATGTAAAAATTAGTCTAGAAACTTGCCATCCTCCTGTTGGCATCTGCTGTATATATTACGACTAGGGATCCGAATCTCATCCTTTTCAAAACTCAATGAGTGGAAACATGATTTTGATCTGGATCTAAATGCTATATCAGCAATGTTTATGCAATGTCTCACCAATTTTATATATATATTTAGACCTGCAAAATCAGATGAGTTGCTTAACTTAAGGTTTGTATCACATAAAAACTTGTGTCCCGGTATATAAAATATGCAACGCACGAGTGTTGACACCATCTCGTCCAATACAACAATGGCATTAGCCAATCTTTGCAGTTCAGCCAGCCTCTCTGGGAGACAAGAGGGCTGTATCACTCGTGCACACATGTGTCACACTAATTACAATAAGATTATCTCATTCATCATCATTAATTGTATCTTGTAAGCATAACCGTTTTTAGACCAGAAAAGAGAAAAAAAAGAAAAAGAAAGCAGGCCCAAGAAAAAGCTATTCTGATGCACTGGGGAAGGTGTACCAGATGATGAGTATGGCCACCTGATTGTAATTAATGCATATCTGCCTTGGCTAGTAAATTAATGATACTCGTATGTTTACAAAGTGATGAAAGCTTCTTGTCTTCCTGGAAGGCAGGCAGGCAGGCATGCAGGATAGAATGGCTATTACCGTTTTGTGTCAAAGAAGATGGTGCCATGCCACTCGTGTGCTGCATATCTTATACATTTTTGTGCAACATGCAGTTTATATATTATCTTCTGAAAAGATGCTCCAATGATTTTTTTTAAATATAGAAATAATTGATAACCAGTTGGAGAGCTGTCTAGAGGGAGACATTGCAAAAACATTGCCGAGATGGCATTTAGATCTGGATCGAAATCATGTTACGACTGATTGATATTTGAAAATGATGAGATTCTTTATGTTCCCCCCACTCCATTGTATATATTGAGCAGATTCCAAACCAATGGAAGGCAAACTGCTGGACCAATTCTTACGTTCAACTGCAAGACTTTCTGTTTGTCAAGGAAACATGGCTGCCTCTCCTTTGAACCCAAAGTCCCATTACCATGTTCGCTCTAACAGCTTGCCCTCTAGGACACACCCGCTCATTGCAGAGGTTGAAGAGCAATTGAGCAGGTTGAGGGCTTCTGAAGCCACATCATCATTATCATCAACATCGGCAATAAGCCAGAAACTTGGCGGCCTTCAAGATTTACATGATCATGTTGACAAGTTGCTTCAATTGCCGCTCACTCAACAAACTTTGGCCCAAGAGCGGCATGCGCAATGGGTCGAAGAACTTCTGAATGGATCTGTTAGGCTCCTGGATGTGTGTGGCATAGCCAAGGATGTCTTGTTACAGACAAAGGAATGCACCAATGAAATCCAATCCTTTATGCGCAGAAGACGGGGAGGTGATGCAGAGTTTGCAAGGGAGGTTAGGAATTACTTGGTCTCAAGGAAATGTATTAAAAAGGCAATCCACAAGATCCTCAAGGGCATGGAAAACAAGTGCAATAACAAAACCATTGAGACTGTGGCCATGGTTAACATGTTAAGAGAAGTAGAAGCAGTCACTCTATCCGTGTTCGAATCCCTGTTGTCATTTGTAGCTGGACCAAAGTTGCCAACAAAGTCAAGTGGCTGGTTTTTGGTATCCAAGCTGGTGCATCCTAAAAGAGTTTCATGCGAGGATGAAGAAACAAAACTTGAGAAGGTGGATGCAGCATTACAATCTCTCCTCAGGACCAGCAAATCTGATGATCTCGTGCATATAGAGAATGCGCAGAACTTGCTGGGGAAATTGGAGCCCAGCATTCAAAATCTTGAAGAAGAGCTTGAATGTCTATTTAGGCGTCTAATAAAAACCAGAGTTTCCCTTCTTAACATCTTCAATCACTAGCCCAGAAAGGCACGGGCATCCATTTTTGTAGAGAAGGCCTCAAGATTTATTGTTCATACTTGTACATGAAAGAGATTATGGTGTACTTTCTCTTCTGATTCTATATATATATACTAAATTCTTGATCATGGCTACTTAACTTTTATCTTCTAGAGGATTTGTTAGTTTTCCTAAAAAACTGACTGATAACGAAGCATGCAGATGCAATATACTGGATATGAAAATCAGAAATATTGGTACACGATGTGCCATTATCAGTTCTTCAAAGGTTTATGCCATTCAAACCTCTTCATTTTCCCTCAATCGCTTCTCTCCGGGCTAGGCATCGGTATGAGGGGTTTGTGAAATTTAATTTTTTGAAAAGCTGTAAAGATTCCAATCGTCTCAAAGAAGTCTCTCAAACAACGTCAAGGTTTTGAACAAGGGCCTGAATGTCTGTGTAGGAGTCTGATCAAAGCGAGAGTTACCCTTCTCCAACATTCGTGATGGGCATCAATTTTTTCAAGCGGAGGCGGCCTGTAAATCACACGCGCTTGTACATGACTTGGTACATGCACATATTTGATTCCAGCAGTATAAAACTCGTTTTTTGGGAAATCTCCACTGCTCTATTCTTAAGAGTATTAAATCCGACTGCAGAAATAGATCAATTTCATCGATTATGCAGAAATGGACATGAAAGAACATTGTTTCAGTTAGATGAATAAATTACTCGCACAAGCGTGGGTAGCCGAGTTCTTTTTTCTTTCTTAATTTTTTGATGAATGAATGCATTGACAATTTAAGAGCTTGAGCAATGGGTGCTGGAACATGGATTCGGTTCCCCTGCCATTAGTAGTGATGACAGGGAACTGGAATTAAGGGATCAATAGATAAAGCAATGAGAGATGTACGGAAAGGAATTCCGAGAGGTCCTGGGCAAAAGCCAAAGGTTCCAATCGATCCCGTACCTCTCTCTCTCCTAAAGTCACTCAGGCAATGGTAAAGGAGCCCAATCAGCTTGGAGAGCTGTAACAACCAACGCAAAGTCAAATGTCCAAATGTACCCTCATCTCTCGAAAGCCTGGCATTTATTCCCACCAATCTTTGTTCATCTTGCCCGACAATTAAATCTTGTTCTAACACGATTTGAGAACACCGTTGCATAAATATGATTTGAAGCACACAAGCATTGATACAACAAAGTTTTCTAAATTACATTTTCATTTTCGAATACACTAATGATTCCCAGCTCAAATTTTGTACAGATTTGGGGTAGCCTCATTGCCAATGGGTATTGATGAACCGATTATAACTCATTACAGGGTTTTTTTTTTTATGATGCTCTCCCACCTCGTTGCCTCTTCTCTTCTAGTGCAGTTGCTTCATTTAACATGTCAGCAGCATCCTTGTTCATGTCCAGCTTGGCCAGCGCAACTGATTGCATGTAGAAGGCTGTGGGCCACTCTGGATACACGCATTGTGCTTGCATTGCATCTCGAAGGGCAGCATCTGGTTGATCATTTAACAGATAACAAAGACTGCGCCTAGCAAAAACAGTTGGAGAGACCATGATTCCAACATCTATGAACTGCAAGAGAACCAGAGCGAACATCAAGCAAGCATCAAAACCAAGTTTAATCTGTCAGCTGCTTAATATCCATGCACGATTTGTCCAAATGATACAGTTATAGTGCCATATTAAGTCATAGTGATAAGACCAACTAGTTGATATTTAACATTATTGGATTCAAACCCACTTGCTTACTCTTACATCAAGGCCTACTGGTGGAATGGTCCATGCAAAACTGGGTAAATTCATTACCACACAATTTCAGTGTATAATTGTAGCCTAAGAACTTTGTGTGTTGGCAGAAATAGAAATCATACCTGGGAATAACAGTCAATGGCAGTTTTGGAATCCTTCTCACGGAATGCAAAGTCCCCACGCTTCCTTGCCTCCAGCATATCTCTCATTTGTTGGGTCCACTCTTGGAAAGATAACTGACTCGCTCCAAATTTAAATAAACAAATCAGCATCAAATATAAGAATATGGTGACATGCAAGTCCCTCTTTTACAGGCCAATTACCTCGTTAGTTCCTTCATCATCCCTGTAATGTGTCATAACTAAAATCTGATGGATGGCTGTGAGATCCATTCTTGAACAGGCCTCACCCATTGCTGAAAGAGGGCGTTGCGGGGTTGATGGGGGCTGCGGGGTTGATGGGGCTTCCTCGTGCTTTGGAATCCCAAGCATGACATGAGATGGAACCTGCAATCCAGAACAGAGGTAGAGGCAGTCAGGTTCTTCACAAAAATCTCTGCTCATTTGATTTCTTGAGACCACAGCCACTAAATGGCACTTGGTGTGGTAGTCTTTAGCCATGTTATGACAGTCTGAAGCCTCAGAAAAATCTCTAGATGCATTTCAGGTGAATCTCCTCAAGCAGATTGAAGGCAGCAAGGCAAAGGAAAAGGANAGCCAATTACCTCGTTAGTTCCTTCATCATCCCTGTAATGTGTCATAACTAAAATCTGATGGATGGCTGTGAGATCCATTCTTGAACAGGCCTCACCCATTGCTGAAAGAGGGCGTTGCGGGGTTGATGGGGGCTGCGGGGTTGATGGGGCTTCCTCGTGCTTTGGAATCCCAAGCATGACATGAGATGGAACCTGCAATCCAGAACAGAGGTAGAGGCAGTCAGGTTCTTCACAAAAATCTCTGCTCATTTGATTTCTTGAGACCACAGCCACTAAATGGCACTTGGTGTGGTAGTCTTTAGCCATGTTATGACAGTCTGAAGCCTCAGAAAAATCTCTAGATGCATTTCAGGTGAATCTCCTCAAGCAGATTGAAGGCAGCAAGGCAAAGGAAAAGGAAGGCCAAAAGCAAATGTTTTAATGCAAACTAAAGTTTGTTTGTACATTATTTTGCAATTTTACTGGGTTAACTTCAAAGGAAAATTTTTTATAGGTCTTTTTAAAGGAAAAAATAAACTTATCATCGGGTATGTTGACTGACATTGATGTTCTACCTTCGAAGTTCTAATATCCCAAGATTTCCACTTAAATTGGTCTTGATGTTTGCATAAATCTCCATCATTGTTGCATATAATATAAAGAAACTCCTATTTGCATCCAGCCACGTTGAACATTCAAAGAAATTGTAGAAATCACACAACGTTGTCCAATTTTAAACAATGGCTGTATATAATGTCACAGGTCCAAAAATCAATTTGAAAAAAGGAACATATGCTTAAATTCACAGACTGCTTGACTGACAGTAATGGTAGAACTGATGATTTTTTTTTTATAAGTAAAAGTAGAACTGATGATTAAATAAATTAGTTAAAGCAACGTTCCTTACATCAGGTTTGGTTTGTAGTTGAGCTAGAGTTGCAACAAGATCCTTTGTATTAGGCCGCTCCCTAGGTTCATATTGCAAACATTGAGAGGCAAGATTAACAACAACTGTTGCTTCTTCTGTAGAAAATTTTCCCTCCAAATGTGAATCCATTAAGCTGATGATATTTTTTCCCCGTATAATGTCAAGAGCCTGCACATATTAGTGTAGATAACATAAAAGCACATAAAACACAGTCAAACTTCCTAAACTCATAGACAGTACATATTAATTTCTAATAGAAAGACAGCATACTGTTGAAATGACTGGCATTAAGTTACTATAACTTATCTCATTCATTGATTAACTAATTTGTGAATGAGTAAAAAAAATTGATGTGAAAAAGAAAAAAGAACAGCAATATATGCTCCTTGATGATCCAACCTGATGCTATATGAACCTAGGTCGGTTAATCAATAAGATAATATTTTTAAAAAAAATTAGCATGGATTTTCATTGATGGAAGGCTTCTTTAAAATGCCTTTGAGTTGCATAATACCATGGTAACTGGGTTAATTATGGTTGTTTGGGACGTGGAAAAAGAAGAATAATTATTGCAGAAACAAGCATGATTTCAAGATTTGCATTAGTTAAGAGAGAGAGAGAGTGAGTTCTGTTCACATCCTAAATGTGAAGTACAAAAAGAATCAAAGAACTAAAAATTTCCATTTTCTACATATTAGAGTCCATTTTAAGCAACTTTTTGAGTTGCAAGTTTTGGTAACACACTTGATAACAATCATGACTTTGTAGGCTGTATATTAAACGTGTAGCCTGCCACAGAAAGAAGGCATAAACATTACTAAATTTTCATTACAACATAGGTAACTTACATGGCTAGGGGGGATGTGTTTTCCACTTAGCAAATCCAGAAGGACAGTGCCAAAGCTATAAATTACACTTTCAGCAGTGACCCTTCCTAAAATTACAAATTATGGCAACGAAAATTAGTCAAGTTTACCAAGAAAAATCTTCACGAAGTTAAACATAATAAAATGAATCTCATAATTTATACAACATAGCACCGTATAAACATTTTGACTTGAATTGAAAATCAAAAGTTACAAATTTTTTGTGATACCCCATATGATAAGGATAAGGGTAGGTGGTGTATGAGATCTCACATTGCTTAGAAATAAGAAGTTCTTGCTTTTTATAAGGTTTCAATGGGGCTTCAATTGTATCATTAACTAGTCCTTTTGGAGTATATGTCATGTGGTTTGGGCCTTCCATTGGGGCGTTACAAATGATATCAAAGCCTATCCCAACCAGAAATGTGAAACTTGAGCCGTGCCACCTACAAAGGACTGGCCTGACAAGGACGTCGGGAATTTAAGAGGGGTAGATTGTGATACCCCATATGATAAGGATAAGAGTAAGTGGTGTATAGGATCCCACATTGTTTGGAAATGAGAAGTTCTTACTCTTTATAAGGTTCCAATGGGGCTTCAATTGTATCATTGACTAGTCCTTTCGAAGAATATGCTATGTGGTTTGGGCCTTCCATTGGGGCATTACATTTTTCATCAATATTCAAAAAGAAACAGAAAAATAGTTTACATAAGTGAACAACATTCATAAAGAAGAACCTTTTTTGAACTAAAAGGATTTTAGTGGTTCAAACTTTGCTTTCGTTCCTCGGTTAATATTTGCATTCTCAGACCACATAGCTTCCTTTGTGTTTCTGATGTGGTGTATTTGGGCGGAACATAATGTTTGGACCTTCAAAGAACGTGAGTGGGCGGTGTTAGAATTAGAGCCGTTATGTTTAATGCCCTCCATGTTTGGATGGCTGTCTACAATGGTTTCCGCTCTTTAGCTTCCTAGACAATTTTCTTTTTCTTCATCCCTTAATGGGTGCTTCCTATTGTATACCTAGGTCGCATCCCTATGCACTTTGAACAAGATAGCCTTATAGAAAAATATTTTCCTTCCCTTTGAAAGGACGGAAAAGTTGATATAGTTCAAAGTCGCATGGGCCACCACCACAAATATGATGTTTGAGGAATATTTCCTGGTAAAAGAGTTGCTGCCATACGCTGCCAGAGCAAAAACTCTACTTCAATCATGCAACAGCTGCATCAAGATATCTTTGCACCCACTTGAAAGAAGCCCAAGAATTTAAAGACAATAATTGATTCTT
>QEOT01006696.1:46280-63062 GCA_003123785.1 Pterocarya stenoptera
GATTCCTTTGAGGGAGCGAATGTAAGCGAGGTGGGCCTGGGCCAGAGCGTAGCGCTGGTGGATTGCCGCGTCCAGGTAGGTCATCCGGTCCCGGCAGAGTGCCACGGCCGGGAGATCGTCCACCTTGGAGGTCGAACACCCCATTCAAAATTTAAGAATAAAAGAACTTATTGGAAAGTACACAAAAAAAAAAAAAAAAGTGAACAGATTTAGAAGGTTATGGAGAGAGAGAACGGGGCATGATGGATGATTGCGACAGTGTGGTAGCAGCTGATTAGGCCGGGGTGTGTGTTTGTTTCCAAGGAAAAATGAATAATTAGGGTTTGGGATGGTAAAGGAAAGAAGAAGAAAGAAGATAAGGAAAAAGCAAGGAAAGGACAGACTCAGAGAGAGAGAAAGAGAGAATCTTTTGACAGCGCGGAGTTTGCCGTCGGTTTGTTTGTAAGCTGAAGAAGCGAGAGTGGGAAGACTCTTCTTCTGTGCTGCGTCGGTATAAAATTAATTAATTAATATATTCTTCTTTTTTTAATATTATTTATTTTGTATAGTATTTAGGCTGTGAGTACTTTTAACGGACTTCTCCCTTTTTAATTATAATTATAATTTTCTTTTTTTTTTTAAAAGTTAGTTTACTCTGTTCAACGGGAAGTAAAGAGCTTCGAAGGAGGGGTTTTGTATGGTTTGACGGAAAGTTTGACGCCTACGGGCTACGCCTACGGCCTCTTCCGAATTTTCTCTGTCTAATCCCTGGTTGTGTCATTACATAATTGCCCTTTCTTATTTTCCCTCTCTTTTTCTTATTATTTTTATTTTTTAATTACTTTCATGTACCAAACGTCTCCGTGAGGTTGGTAACGCTTCTGTCGCATTAGATTTGGTCTTATTAAGTCAATTTTTATTTGATTTAACTAATTTAATATTTTTATTGAATTTATATCAAATTCTTGGATGGCGTCAACCAATTTTTTTTTTTTTTTAAGGAAATTGGAAATATAAGATTCGATGTTTAGGTATTTTTCTAAAATTATTTAAGGTACTGTCCGGATATGAATGTCGTGATACTCTCGTTATATCATAAAATATTATGTCAATAATATTAATTCAAATATTTTTTAAATTAAATGTGAGAGATTTTTCTTGTAATTAAATCCCACGCATCATATCTTCTCTTGATGGGGTTGAAGTGTTTTGGTTTGTGATTAGAATTAAGATTTTGTTTAGATAGTGAGATAAGATGATATAGTTTTAAAGAAAAGTTGAATAAAATATTATTAGAATATTATTTTTTAATATTATTATTATTTTAAAATTTAAAAAAACTAAATTATTTATTATATTTTGTATAATAATTTTAAAAAATTATAATAATAAGATGAGATGAAACCGTTTATGTATCCACACGAACCTAAAGCATCAATGTTGTTGCTTGGAAATACCATGATGGACCAATATTTTTTGGGGTCTTTGGGTTATGAAATTTCCTAGCACAAACAAAACTCTCCACTTTCTAACTACCAATTCTCCATTTATTTTTTGGCCGATTGGCCAAAGACCCAGAGAAGAAAAGGAGGGGGAGATCATGATAGGTCAATAAAAGCAAACCAATAATTTACTCATTTTATCTAAAAATAATTTAATGCTATTTTTCGAATTACTGTTTATTTAATAAATGAATAGGCATGTTATTTGGGATCCATTGGTCCCAACTATCTGACATTCACTAATATATGATCCCATCAAAGTTTGTTACCTGGAAACAGCATGAATATGCTATTTTCACCAATAAATAAATCATCATAATTTTTTTTTAAATTATTAATGTTTTATTTTTGTCCTATTATAAATAGGAGTATGAATGCATGCATTTTTCTCACACTAACTTGACCAGTACTGCCCATGCTATTCTCGAGGTCAAGCAATATACAAATTTCAAATTTTGTTTTATATATGTTCTTGTAATTTGAATGAGAATTGTGTGGGAAAAAGAAATTAATTTAGGGTTGATAACTTAATGCAGATCAGTTCCCAATTCCCATGCCTTTAACGTGATCAAGCAATATTGAAAATATTTAGTTTTGCTTTGGATTGAATGACAATTGCATGATCTAGATCAAGGGACACTTGTCATGATCTCTCGATTTAAAGCTTTCAAAACTGTTTACGTTACATGATTTTATTCTAGAGCAGTCCTACTCTGCTGCTTGAGGAGCGCCGCTCCGTTTGACCACTAGTTGCAAAAGCAACTTCTTCTTTCTTTTTTTTTTTATTTTTGCATTCATATTTTTTTAATGTATTTAAATAGTTTTAAAAAATAAAAAATATATACAAATACACTTAAAATCACTTTCTTCGTTATTAAGTAAAATCCAATTAAATAATAATAATAATTTTACTGAACGATCAAATGGAGCGATACATTTGGGGCGGCATAGTAGTATTTTTCTTTACTCTAACATGGTTTTTTTTTTTTTTTTTTTGCCTTCCAAACATTCTCAGCAAAGATGATTGTTCTCAATATCATGAAGATATCATTGTTCTGATCAATATGTTCGAAAAGGTAGTTTCATTAAAGAAATCAAATTATTGCAACATCAAATTGATTCCAGAATGTAAAAATAATAGATAGCAGTATGAAATTTGAATCGATCATCTCCAGCTTGAAATCAATCATTATGAAATGAGGCAAAAGGAGAGAAAAGAAGAGAAGAGAAGAGAAGAGAAGTAGCATCTCTTCTCAGAATATAACTAGTAGATGGATGGTACGTAAAAGGTTGAAAGGTAGATAAAGATGAAAACTAAAGAGGACAGGGACCATGTAGCTAGGAGAATTCCAGGACCTTCCAAAACAATGGCAACAAGACCATGCAACTTTTTCTTAATTGGCTGGCTGCCTGGCAAAAAGAATAACTTGCACACCAAAAGAGAAATATTGCAATTTGCTGCATTTAATAACAAACCCTTTATTTATTAAAATAAAAATAAAAATAATCTAAGTTGAAAAGTTATGATTTTGTTATTATTATTTTTTATTTATTATTTAAAATAACATGTACCCTTTGGGGTTGTTTGAAGGCTGAATCTAGCTAGTTGGGAAGAATAATCTCTTTATAAATTTACCCAATTGACAAAAGTAGAAAATCTTGACCAATATTAATTTTTATTTACAAAAGGAAAGATATTATTTTTATTAAAGCATGATCTAAATTAATAATGGTATATCTATTAAGATAACTAGTGAATGATCAATTGCAAATGAGTTTTTTATATTTATAAGACTAATAAATTAATTATAATGGAGATTATCAGGAACTTGAAAGTTATGCACCCACTTCAGGAGATAAGGCAATTAATTTATTTGTTGTCACCATTATATATTTATATATAAATATATATTTTAGGGGCCGTTTGTGCTAGCTCCTCCAGCCGGCCAAGAGGAGGATGACAACATGCGTTGTACAACAACACCAAAAAACAATATTAGAGTATTGGGTGCGTAATCTCATTTCCGATAATAATCATAATTCACTATAAAAAAAAATAGATATTTGTTATCAATTTTTACGAAAAAAATAATTTTTGTAATGAAAACAGATTCATTTTAGTTGAAAATAATCATTTCGTTAGAAATAACTTTTTATAAATAAACAATTTTTTTGTAGTGATAATAATAAGTAATTGCTTTTTTATATATAATATTATTGCATCCAAGTAAGTAAGATATTATTTTAACTAGGACAATGTCCTCTTATATATATTAATAAAATAGTGGTGCTTATTTCTTAAAAATTAATGATATTTGCAGTTATAGAATAAGCGAGCGTCGCACATTACTTTTAAAAAAATGAATAAATATGAGATCTATATAAAAAATTTAAATTTTTAATCGAGGATCTCACTTTTTTTTTTAAAAAGTATATGAAACTTGCACAATCCATAAATGTATGAAGCATTACTTAGGAATAGTTAAACTAGCGGACTCATCACGAAATTGGCCAATTTAGATAGGAATTTGGAATAGAGGTCATTATAAAGATATATAACTCGGTCATATTTTGAGAGCAAGTAATGCTATATCGTAAAGTCTTATAAGTTATAACATGTAAGTCTTACATATATATATATATTTTAAAAGAGAGAACCGGAATTTTTTTTTTAAAAAAAAATCATTTTTATGGCAACTAGATACGCTAGAAAATAAAGCATGCGGGCGGTGTTGTTGGTATTTGATAATGTTTAGATTATTTGCGATGAGTAATGTAAGTACTGTGCACCATTCTAGTCTTGTAATTACTTTTTTTTTTTTTTTAAAAATACACTATATCAACATTTCCAAAGTCGCAATCACCCATTTGATCACCTATCTTCTCATTCTGTCTTCGTGTGTATATTTATTTATTGGTTTGAGATTCGTGTACGTACGTTCGTTTTCTGCTGCTCCCTCTCCTGATCTCTCTCGTGCCGTAGAGATGGATTAAAATCAGTTGAGATAGTTTATAATGAATTGAATAAAATATTATTTTTAATATTAATATTTTAAAATTTTTAAAAAATTAAATTATTTATTATATTTTATGTAAAAATTTTAAAAATATAATAATGACATGAATTGATATAAATTTCGAATTCAAACAAGTCAATAAAGTACGAGTCTTTGATTGTAACTAGGGGTGGCAATATGTGATACAATCCATAAATTCAACACGAACACGACACGATAAAAGCGGGTTAGGGTTTAACCTTAACGAGTTCGGGTCAAAACGGTTTGACCCGTTAAGACACGATTGCTTAACGGGTTGATAACGAGTCAACTTGTTTTGACTCGTTAAGAAAGTTAAAATTACAATTATATTCTTATACCTAAAAATAAAATTGTTGGAATTTTAATTTCGATATTTTTATTGTTTGAATTGTAATTTTAGACTTGTTGTTAGTTTTATATTTTTTATAGATATTGTGATTTTAACATTTATATAAAAATTATGCTAAACTTAATTAGGTCAAATGGGTTAATTTCGAATATGTTCAACATATTTACATAAATAGGTAAAAACGGATTGACACGACACGACACATTATGTTAACAAATCATGTTAGGGTTTGAGATTTTGATACGATAAATTTAACGAATTGAATTAAGGTCAATTTATATAATATAATATATATGTCTTGACATAATTAAGGTTAATTTATATAATATAATATATATGTCTTGACATCACACCAAGACAATTCGTTAAGACGATATGACACCTAATCGCAACATACTTCTCGGCGCCGCTTTCCTGTCCCAAAATCGCTTCCTAATTTTCCTCGTTGAAATTTCTTCCCTAATTCCTCCTTCTAACGTATATACGAAACTGCATGCATGGCAAACTTGGACGTACGTATCTCGTGGCTCGACGAGAGAGAATTCAAGTCGGACTCTTCAACTGGAATATAATTTAAATAATTCAATTTATATCTTTTTCATCGATTTTAATATTTGGAGAGAGTCACAGAGGTATATATTGATATATATATATATATATTTTTTTGTCTCTATGTTTTACCTCTATCTAATTAAATATTTCATGCATTTATTAAATCTATTTGTTAAGAAATAATTTAGACCAAAAGTATGAAAAATATTACTTTCGTAATTATATTTATTTAATTTCATAAATTCAAAATTTAAAAATAAATAGTGATTTGACAAAGCAGAAAATTACAATTTAAGATAAGATATTTTGAATAGTTATGAGATTTTTGAATTAAGATCAGAAGAGATGATTTATAAAAAAAAATGTGTATTTGGATATTGAGATAAGATGAGATATTTTGTAAAAAATAGTATATTTAGATAGTGAAATGAGATAAAATGGTTTTAACTTTTTAGGAATTTAATAAAGTGGTGGATCCCACCAATTATTAAAAAGTATTTTTAATTATTTGGTGGAAATATTATGAATATATTGAAAATAAGTAAAATCTATTATTAATTTAAAAACTCATAAATATTTTAACTTTCCCAAAATATACTTTTTGCAGTTGACCGTGATTATTTCAATATTTTCAAATATGAGGGCATTTTTTATTAAACGAAATTATTCTAATTATGACTTTTTAATTATACTATATTTTATAAATTTTGAAATATATTTTTCTAATTATATATTACAATAAAATAAAATAAAATTCTAATAGATAATTATATATATTAAAAATGTGATAATTAGCAGTACTGTAGCGGTACTGTAGAGGCAGATGAAACTTTGTAATAGATTAAATGTGGTAGTTACCATTACTAACGGTTGAAAATTTAAAAAATGAGATGAAGTTTTATATTCTACCATTTGGATAGACAGATGAAAGATGAAGTACAGGACATCCAAACAGACCATAATAAATCAGAAAGTGGACGCTAGCTGCATGCATATGTTAGAAAAGTATTGGAAGCAAGCAGAAGCTGGAGGAGGGAAATTGGGTGACGAGTCATATTCAATTAATTTCCAAGAGCACGTACATGTGGTCGTCGTCGTCTTCTTCTAATTAGAAAAAGAAAATTGAGGAGATAGATGTGTTATTAATGTTGCATATATTAAGTAACCTAATCTTAATTCTCCATGCATGCATGCACTCACAATCCCAATTTGGAATGTTATTGCATTATGGATCAGCAACCAATCCAATGGGTTCTGACTCACCCAATTTCAAATGCAATATATATTATTCTTCTTAAAGGCCATCTTGTATTAAAATATTCTATAATTTTTTTAAAAGGGTTATGTTACGTTCAGTCATTTTTATGTAATTTTTGCGCATTCTACTTATATGATTAGTCAAAACAATGATTTTATATTAAAAAAAAATGACGCCGCCAATCACATTAGTAAAATATATAATAAATACATAAAAGTGACTACACATAAAATTTTTTATTTTTTAAATATGCAACTGAGCTGAAAAGATTAATTGAGATCGATGACATGCACCACGTCACTCCACATTTCTTTTGTTCTAATCATGCTTACTCCCTCCCATTTGTGCTTATATACTACTTAATTATATAATTATCAACTTGATTCATATATATATATATACACATACGTAGGTAACAGTATTTTATTCAATTTGCCTGTAAACTAAGTATTATTTGCATGAGCCATGATGACTTTGTTCCTTATTATATGGTACCTTAATTTGCATGCATCAACATCAATACACGTGTAAACATTAATTAATTAACTGGTTAAACATACCGCGTACCTAACTGCAGCCATATTCATAGGAAGTTGGGAATGAGTTGCTTAAACCTGCGGTAATCGGGTATAAATTCTAGAATCTCAAAGTTTGATCGCTAACCATCAAAACAATAGTCAAACTTTTTTGCCCTTTTAAAAATTATGATTGGGGAACTTTGAACAAATTGGTCCTACAAAGACGTGACATTGGCACTTATTATATTCTCCAATAATTGAATGATAGGAATTAACAGTGGAGGAGATTTCAACCCAATCACAAAATACCCCATGTGACCAATCAAATTGGCAGCTTGGGTTTTCTTCACTGTTTTTCTCAACATGGGGTCGTCCGTCCAAATAACTCACCCCTGAACTTTATGTCCACATCCCTCAAATCAAGGGCTCTGCATTGTAGATAAGCATATTTATCTATTTTTCAATATTAATATGATTATTATTGATGTCATCTGTCCAAGTTAAGCAGTTTGCATATAAGTTAGATAAGGAAAGGGACAAAAATTTAATCATAAAAGTGTTATAAAAGTAAATTTATAAATTGATATGATATGTAAGATTGTAAATTTATTATACATATTATAAAGTAAATATAATGTACCATATGAAGACACGTCTGCTTGTAAGTTTATTTTTATAAAATCTCTTTATGATTATAGTACTTTAAAAAAAAATCGATTACAAATAACGTGTAATATTCAAGAGTGGTTCAACATAAAGTACATTTCCAAATACTAGAGGAATTTTACTGGAACAAGCTATGGAGAAACTTTATGCAGTAGTTAATCTACTATGGTTCATTTTTTTCCTTCTATTACCATCTGATCTTCTCTAGTTTCTAAAAAGATAAACCAATAGCCACGACTTGCAGAATCTCACTTAATTATATTACATATGATGTGACCCCATTTACTTGTAATAAATAATTATACTAAAGGGACTTTGAGAAAACAAGAAATAAAGCTTTGCAATTCTCTTGTTAACTCACTTTGAATTGAGAAATATTTTAATCTTATCTCATTTTATTATTATAATTTTCATATAAAATATAATAAAAAATTTAATTTTTTAAATTTTAAAATAATAATAATATTAAAAATAATTTTTTAATAATATTTTATTTTATTTTCATCTTTTATCTCAATTCACTTCATTTAAGATCATTATCCAAACCTAACAATCTCGTGGGGATCCCACCAAATACGAATTAAAGTTTCCTATCTGATTTTGAGAAAACAAGCACATAAAAATAGGAGCCAATCCACTGGCATAGAATATGCCCAAGTTAATGATCATCATCACCAACCTCAAAAAAATCATCCTTTGTAATTCAGTGATTCTGTGAAGTAAAAGGTTAAGGCTATTTTCCCAAAAGAGCCAAGAGTCCTGCTACAAGTACTAGGGTGTAATCCGAAAATGGGTCCCGATAAGGTTATATTTTTTATTTACTTTTTTACACTCTTACATATTTTATTAAAAAGAAAATCACAACATCATGATGTGTCTTGCTTTTCGATTCGATATTTCATACAATTTTGTCCTTTAAATAATTCCTAGAACTCGGAAAAAAATTGATACATCAAGTTCTATAAATAATAATGTAGATCTCAGCATTTAATGTCATAAGATCTACATGTTGTGTCTGTATCTTTTCAATTTAGTGCAAGCGTTCACATTTAATCCATTTTTGTTTCACCCACATTCGACATGTTATTCAACTATATGCAAGAATATTGGTGCACGACACCGGGCGGCCTCTCCTCTCGATGACCAAGCCTACATTGTTTTCATCATCTAGCATCTTCGAGATGATGGTCAAATAATTTTCCTAATTGGTCTCATCTAGTCTCCACCGCCCACCACCAACTCCACAGAAGATCAACTGCAACAATATGCCAATTTTGACATTTTCTTATATTTGTAAAAAAATTATAATAATAAAATAAAATGAAATTATTTTTTATCCAAACGGAACTTAAGATTCAAAATTGAGGGTTGAGGTGCTCGTACGTTACAAAATAAAGTGATAGGTAGAGGTAGACAGAAATGGTTATCCCAATCTCAAACGTCGCCCAATCTTGAAACTCAAGGACCACATCTTTTTTTTTTTTTTTTCTTGGATACGAGGCCGGTACGTACAAATACTTTGCAATGCAAAAATTAAAAGGAAAATGATATGTATACAATAATTTTTATAATTTTTTACATAATTATATTTTAAATTAAGGATATTATTCTTATAAAATAACGTTTATTATTTCACAAAAAATCCTCAATTTAAAACATATAATTAATTATAAAAATAGGTATACATGTATCAATATTAATGAAATTAAAATGGCAAGTTACAGCTCATGTGTAAATTAAACATATTAATGGTACGTAGCAGTGGAATTAATAGGAAATGAAGAGTTTAAATAAAGGAAAGGACAAAAATATATTTAATCGATAGGTAGCATTCATTAAGAGTGGTAAAATGCAGAGGGAATTATTGGGCTCAACATGACAAGGTACACTGAATAGCATTGCAATAAAAATAGATGCCAACCAACATATTAATGAAAGAATAAATATAGATAGAAATTACTGTTTTAGAGAAGTCATTTTACACACATGATGTGGTATTATTTAGACCACACACAGATAAAGATGAAAAAAAAGAAAAAAGATCTAACGGCAATTATATAGTAAGTGCAACGAGTGTACCGCTACAGTGACTTTTATATAGAATTACTCTTAATGAAATTATGACCTTTGGGCAATCAATCAGTTTGTTTATTATTGCCATAAGAGATGCATGGAGCTGATCGGACATACAAGAACTCAAATTAGCTGAAGAGTTAGAGAATGATGATGATGGTGATGATGATGATGGGAGAGGTAGTACTAATGCAATGCAGATATCATTTAGTAGATCGAGTGGATAAAAATCATGAGATGTCAATTATGAATATTAGTGAATGATCCCTGACTTTTCCTGTGCAAAAATGAGGGTTGATTTGGACCTGAAATCAATAAAGCAGGATAAAGAAATCTTACAAGATATTGTTGAACCCAGTTGCTGAATTATATTATATTAATGGGTTGGGGCAGGACCAGCTGAGCTGATAGATACCAAGATACCTCATCATCTCACTTCATCAACCTATGTTTACCAATTTCAACACTACTGGCGTTTGGTGCATTTACAGGCTTTCTTTATAATTATAAGCTGCATTGATTCTCTCTCCAAAATCATTTCATGAAAACTTGTCAGCAATCAATGCATTCCATCATTGTTCTGCTATATAATATATATATAGGAACTGTTATGATCCATCTGTATGATATATTTCATATTTCTATGATATATAGCAATCATATTTTATATTGCATTACCCGTTTTACAAATAACCTGCATGAGACTTTGTATTTGAGGTTTGTACCAAAAAATCTTGCTAGCTAACAAAATCAAGTAACATCTTTCATGTGATCTTCGCAATTTATTTTAGTAATCAACCCTAACTTTGAATTCAATAGGGACTTTGTAATACCCTGCTTCCAAGTTTAAGAATAAAATCGCTTTTAGAATTTTTTGGAAAAGTCAAAGTGCTACTATTAAACCTGACTTAATTTTTTTCTTTTATTATTGCGCCAGATACTAAGATTCTATAAAATTGTTCTTTATAAAAAAAATATTGAGATCATAAATGAGAGTTCATTTATTAAAATTTCTCGAAATTTATGCCATCAAAATTATAATTTAAAATTTATGTACATGATTTAGGTTACTGTCACGTCTCCATGAACCAAGTCTTATTCTGTAACTCTATCTTCATAAATATTCTAACATGAGGTGGTTTAAAAACATAAAAACAAATTAAAATAAGTCAATGACTCAGTAATAACTCATCATAACGTAAACATACTTAATATAAGTTTTTTCATAAAAAAATTTAATACTGAGAACTTAAAATCATGATCATTCATACGTATACTATGACACGCATAACTTATCTTGGCTTATCTGATTTATCGTATTGGCCCACACACTTAACCATGTGTGCAAGATTGTGCACTTGCCTCACGTCCCGCACCTGCAAGGATAGTTGCTAATAAAATTCTAGCTTACTATAGTGGACCATGCTTAGCTCCTTGACTTGGACATTTACCCATAAATCGCACTTATACCATGCATTTGAATGACCATATGATTAACTGTTATGAGTTTATCTTATACTTGATATTATGAAAGCTTACATGTTATGCAATGTAAGATGCATAATACATACATAACTATAATATGCAGAATGAAACATGATGAATGATGTGTTTGCAAATATCATGACATGCATGGTACGTAAATACTGGCTTCCGAAGAACTGACTTTAATAATAATATATATAACTAGCTAACGATTGATAGTCCTAATTTATGATCAAATTACTTATCTCATAGCGTTAATTCAATATTTCCAGCATGAAATAGATCAAATGAATTGAAAGGAGAGAGAAAATATCAGGGATATTATGAGAGGAATGAGGCAGTTGGCTATTGGCGTGGTGAACATGGGACAAGCATGGTGCTGGACTGGGTATCTTAGGTTCGGCCGTTGCACTTATGAAGGTTAATGATTTTTTCCAAATAACACACAGAATGGAAGATATTTATAAAGAGATTTAGGAAATGGTACCTACGAGTTCGAGTTGAACTCGGTCGCGATCATTCAAAAAGAGAGTTTGAATTTAAAAACATGATCTAGTAGTTCATTCAATGTAGAATTGACAGTGACTAAAATTGCATAGAAGACTTCAATCAGTGATGATTTTAAATTGAAATAAATTTTTAATGGCCGATCTTTAAATTCTAAAATGAGTCTAACTCATTCAATAAATAATAGATGAGATTTAACATTGTTATTGAGCCTAATTAAAACTCATAATTAACCTTAATAATTTATCGATCATTGACTTATCCAATATGGCCCGTTACAATTTAGGTTCAATAAAAATTATCAATATTCTAATCTTCAAATTATTAGGCCGAGTTGTTACATACTTTGAGCCTTATACGTCTAAAAATGTTGTCTTTGTGGTTAGATATATATTTTTTATAAAATAGACTTCATTTCATTAATGAATCTCGAAGTTACAAATGTGACTTATCAATACAGGAAAAATTCAGACTACAAGTCAACCTACGCATCTGCTCTGAAGCACCCCATACATAAATTTCTTTATGACAGACTTTGTCTTAACTTCTATAAACTCTCTCTGAACAAACTAGGTTTATCTGAGAGAATTACACTCTGTAAAAACAGAGCCTAAAAGACTTATCTCTAAAAGAAGAGAAGTACTATCACCTTCCATCCTCCCTGAGAGGAAGTTGCATCACATCTTCTCCTCCCAAAGGAAGAACGGGACTCAACTACTTTGGACACCGAGAGTCCAATAGCCTATTTCTATTATTAACGCTGAAAACAAATAAAGACTGAAAAGCAAATAAACCAACCCAACAAAACAACACTGCTACAACCACTAAACAAAGCTCAGTGGTGGCGCTAAAAACAAAAAACAACCACTAAATAGAAACAAACACTTAACAAAACAGAACCAATAGACAAACAAAACCAAACAGGATCGGTGGTGGCGCGTGGGGGGCACGCGCCACGCTGGGGAGAAGCCAAACGGTCGGTCGAGATAGCACTGGTATATTGGGCCCTGAGCTGCCGCACATGGCTCCGACGTGGTGTGATATGCGGTGGCTCGCGTATGCCACGCGTTCTCTGTAATCCGCGCGTGGGGGCAACGCGCCGCTCCAAATGGCGCCCAAAGCGGGAGGCTGCAAGATCGGCAGACGAGGGATCTCCCGGTGGTACGCGTGAAGAGAAATTCTACTGGAAGAGCTCGAATTGACTACCTCCCCATTATTTGGCCGAAACCTGAAAAATAACAAAAATACTAAGGAAACCGTCGGAGACAACGGTAGATAGGGAGGAGAGGAAGGAGAGGAGAGGGGATGAGGAAGCTGAAGCTTCCCCTCCCCCCCTCTGAACGACGACTAGGGTTTTCTTTTTTTGAGAGAAAGGTTTCAATGCAATATTTGTTTGGAAACCTGTCTCAAGTCATGTGTCTTGCTTATTCTGTTTCAAGACAAATTTTGGTTAGATATTAGAAAAGAGTAATACAGTCTAAAAATATAATTTCTCATTAGAAAATCAAGCAACTTTAACCCTAAGCATGCATTGGGCGGACTTGTCATCTCTCTGATCTCTAAGGAGGAGGTGGAGGTTGAGGGTAAAAGATTGGTCACGTAGTAGTAGTACTAAAGCATGGGAAGCGCAACAAGCACACTGCAAATGAGGGTCCTGATCCGCTGGTAATGTAGGCATGTGAAAAAGCATGTACTAACGCATAAACTGATATCTTCTTTTAAGCAAAAAGCCATCAGTTTTGACAAAAAGCAAAGTCAGACCAGACTGAGTTCTTAACAGTCACTTTCACTTTCTCTGATACCTCTGGCAACCCCTTCACCTTGAAACTGCAATGGCTTGCAAACTTCCATCAGCAAGTTTTGTTGGAAAGTATTTTAGGTTTTTGCCAACTTTAGGGATCTACATAATACAGCAACTTTTATTAGCCACCCAGCCAATCAGGGGGCAAGGCAAGAGCAAAAGTAAATATATTTCAGATGAGCATGAAGCTGCCCTTAACTAGAAGTTCTCAAATAGTTAACTCCAACAGGAATGAGTTTAAGTTAATGATATATCTATCAAGCACAAGAGTCAATGTAACTGATGAGCATTCCCCAAAAATATGCATTTAAAAAGGGACATGGAATCCCATATTACTATTTTGGTACGATATATATGCCAATATACCATGCATTGTGGGCTAGCTACCTAGGTTAAATTAGCAAAACCCAAGAAACAAAGTGAATATTAAAGTCAAATGAAGTATCTGCAGGCTTGGTTGGGTGGGGTAAACAAAAAAGTATCAGTTTTTAGAATATCCAGAGATCTCCATGCCATTCTTTATGGAGTTTTTAAAGTACTGGGCAAGGACTTTTTGCAGAATCCATAATAAGGATCTTCTTTTCTTCCACTCAACAGATGGCCATGAAGAATTTTAATCATAACGCTCTCATAGGAATGTGGGAAAGTTTTAGCAAAGAATATCAATCCAGATTGTTGAACCAGGAAAATTTTGAAAAAACCCAAATTTCAATAATAGTGCACCTGAATATATGGGTCCTGGTCATGTGTAAAGCAAAATGAGACTAACTTTAGAGTTGGACCCACTTGAATGAAACCAGGTGCATGTTTTTGCCTCGATAAGGCTCTCGTTCTTGTTTTTCCTTTTCTTCGGTCTCTCATGCGTATTTCAAGGATGAGTTTTTATCGATTTCTTGTAACTTCGGCAAGTTTTCGTACACATCATGTGAGCTATTAAATTTTGAAATCCACAAAAGTACTCAGACTACTCATGTGGTTAATAGGCTGCGAAATGGGTTTGGCAAATATTTCTCCTTCCTGTCATTTATAGTACGGCAAGAATATTGTCATGAGAAAATTGGAGTTTATGACTTTATACCCATCAAACTTGTGTGAGGGTTACTATATATATATATATATATGGACCTTTCTTTATACATCATAATTTATTTATTTTTTCTGTTTAAGATAGCTTTCAAAGAAAAAATGCCCATCTTCACTTTCAAGGAATCTCTAATTTCTTTAGCACACAATTAGTCTATTATGTTTTCAAAATTTTCAGCTACTATATACTTTTTCCGTCCTTCCTATTTTTCTAATAATGAGAAATGTCTTAACCACCAAGAAATTTTATAAAAATAAATTTATAAACTAACATGATATGATATAGTATGTTAAATTAAAAAGATACTTGTATTATAAAATAAGTTTAACGTATCATATGAATTTGTATGTTTATTTCTATAAAGTCTCGTAATATTCATCGTAATGAAAAATATTGTATTATCAACTATGAAATCACCTGTTACTAAAAAAAAAAAAAGCTTTTGATGTCTACTTTAATTAATGCATTTGACCATGAGCGAGCTCATCTTCCATTTAAAAGACCTAAAATCAGATCCATGCGTCATGTAATATGATTACCCATCTTGATAAAGATTAGGGGAAAAAAAACTAATATCATTCAATCTCGTGGATGTACTGTTTATCACGTATATATCTAGGCAGCCAAGTTCCCCAGACTAGTAAATAAGCCCTAGAAGTGACGCATGTTCACGTGGTTTACAGCTGATGACAAGTGTGATGAAATGATGATATTTGAAAAGGTTTGATTATTTGATTGAGACTGTTCTTACAGAGCCTATAGTTGATGACCACAATGTTGTTTTGTGAGTCTAGTTGCGGTTAAAAGAATCATTCTCGAGATTTCTGAGGCCGTCAGTGAACAAATGCAGACAATAAAAGGAACAGAGGACCATGAATAATTCCATGGCGCCCATACCATACTTGGATCTAAATTAAATTCGACCCGGAAGTAAAAGGGAAAATAAGAATAAGACAGGCCACCTCCCCAGCTCTATAATTGTTTGTCCTTTTCCTTTTATACCACCTGAAATTATTTGAGACAGACTACAGTGATTAGGGGAAAGGACATTGCTTTGAGTGGTGCCATGTGTTCACAATTGCATCTTCTTCAAAATGGAACCCACTCAGCCAAAGATTATTTGAATTGAACCAAACAAACTGTATTGGAAACTTGAAAGAGTTGGTTTTGGTTTGAGACCTCTGTGCATGTATATGTTTGAAATCTGGAATGCTTGAGCCATTGAATTCATGCCTTTTATTTTATTTTAATTTTGATTGGGTACTACTCGAGTAAATTGGAAATTAAAAGATTGCAGAAAGTACTAACTTTGAGTTGGGATTACAAAATCGAAATCACACCCACATGACTTGGATCATTTCTCTAAACCAAAGAAACAAAAAAAAGGTGTTTGGCTCTATTATCTTTGTCTTTGACTGGTGGATTGGTTGAGAAGGTGAATCGGGTGATGGCACAATTTTAGATAGAAAGAAAACGTACAGAGTAACACTTGAACAACAACCAGCACAGCCATGAACGTACAGTCACTGTGTATTTCTCTCTCTCTCTCTCTCTATATTATATATATATATATATTAGTCTTTTCTTTTCTTGAGTGTTTGCGGGTTAGCGAGTTCTGGAAACCCTGTAAAAGTTTTCTTACCAAACATTCCCAATCAAACAATTCAAAAAGGATAAAAGAGAGTTAAATGCTGGTGAGCAGAGAGAGAGAGAGCGAGAGAGAGAGAGAGAGAGAATGTTGGGGTTGTTTTGAGGAGGACCAAGCCGAATTATCTGAACCACTTTTGCATCTATAAATTACGTATACATATTGCAGGGTAAATTGACAAAAAAAATAATTCTTTTCATCTGTCATTATTTATTATTCTACACTTCATATCTTATAAAAAATACTATACCTTAAAATTATAGGTGTAAAATGTGAATAAATAGTAACTGATACATATCATTCTTGATTATCGTGGACAGCA
>QEOT01006697.1:9901-69942 GCA_003123785.1 Pterocarya stenoptera
TTTTTTTTTTTTTTTTTTTTTATAGACGAGGACATTGAAATTGAACAAACCATGGCTGCACCTGCACCACGCACTCTTAGGGATTATTTGCAACCCACTCACATCACTACACCATCATGCATTATTTTACCTGATGATGTACCTAATTTTTCTATTAAGCATGACATAATGTCAGTGATATCTCAGTTCCATGAGATGGATTCTGAGAGTCCTTACCAACACTTGACAGACTTTGAGTTGGCATACACTATTATTACTAGAGCCATTACTGATGAATTTATTAGACTACGTTTATTTTCTTTCTCTTTAAAGGATAAAACGAAGATTTGGTTTAATTCTTTGAGGCCTAATTCTATCTCTAGTTGGTCTGATATGCAGCGAGAATTCTTACAAATATATATATATTTTTCAGAGAACTCAGTTTTTGCAAGAGCAAATCAACCAATTCAATTAGAGGCCTAATGAGACTTTTCAGGCCAGTTGGAAAAAATTTAAAGATTTGGTAAACATCTGTCCACATCATGGCTTCGAATCTTGGAGGTTGGTGAGCTATTTTTACACTGGTCTCACTCCATAATGCAAGCAGTTCATTCAGACAATGTGCAATGGAGAATTCTTTAGTAAGGAACCTGACCAAGTACTATCATTGTTCGACTATCTTGCCGAAAGCACACAACAATGAAATACTCGAACTGATCGAGTTTCATTGATAGCACAGCCACTAAGGGCTATTGCTGGTGGAGGTAGATATGAGCTTAAGGAGGACACTGACGTTCAAGCCCGAATAGCTGCATTGACTAGAAGATTAGAGATCATGGAGATGAAAAAAGTGAAGGCCGTGAAAGCAGTAGAGGCATGCTTTATATGCGCTAATTCGAACCACAAGACCCAGGACTGTCCAATTATGCAAGTATTTCAAGAGAGTGGGTCTGAGCAGATGGAATCAGCGAACTGAGTTAACAGAGCACAAAATCAGCCTTTCTCCAACACATATAATCCGAGGTGGAGGAATCACCCAAATTTCTCATGGAGAAATTATCAGCCTAGTCGGTCTCCACCACCTTCTCAGCAGCCATTTCATCAGATTGCTCCTCAACACCAATATTAGCCATATCAGAGTTCTCAGAATTATCCTTTTGTAGCACTTCCAGGATTTCAGCCTCATGTAGTTGCACAGAGAAACCTCAATCACCTGCGAAAAAGTCTCTAGATGACAATATGGCACAGATGACTAATACACTTCAGCAATTCATGCAGATTCAGGCCACCACAAACAATCAGAACACTCAAGCCATAAATGACTTGCAAGGCACCATCAATAAAATAAACACAACATCGAGCACTCAAGAGAAAGGAAAATTTCCAATATAGACTCAGCCTAATCTTCAAGTATATCGGCAACAACAACAGCAAGTGCATAATGTCTTAAGGGAGGTTTTTAAGACTGCAAAGGCCGTTCTTACTTTGAAAAGCGGGAATGAAGTTCCCCAACCAGAGATGACTATGAACACACAGGTAGTTGCTCCTGCACCTAAAGATGTAACAGATATTGATAAAGCTGAAAAAGAACCAGAGATAGTGAGGCTAGAGTCGAAGAAGCCTGTGAGTGCAGATTCTGAAACTAGTAAAGGGTACCAACCTGTGGTTCCCTATCCTCAGAGATTGGCAGCTGGCCAAAAGAACAAATATTACACTGAGGTTTAGGAGATCTTCAAGCAAATAAAGATTAATATTCCACTCTTGGATGCCATACAACAAGTGCCTTCGTATGCAAAATTTTTGAAGGACTTGTGCACAATGAAGAGGAAGTTGAAAGTAAAGAAGAAAGCATCCTAACGGAGCAAGTCAATGCATTGATATTGAGCGAGACTCCTCAAAAGTTTTAAGATTCTGGTTCTCCTCACATTTCCATTATGATTGGTGAATCACGCATTGAGAGAGCTCTACTTGATTTGGGGAGTAGTGTGAACTTGCTACCGTTCTCAGTGTATAAGCAGTTGGGATTACATGAGCTAAAAAAGACCTCCATCAAGCTACAGTTAGCTAACATATCAATCAAGGTGTCGAGGGGTATTGTTGAGGATGTGCTAGTCCAGGTGGACAAATTTTACTATCCAGTGAATTTTGAGTTCTCGATATGCAACTGACAATAACTACTATTTACCAGGCGCCTGTCATTCTTGGGCGCCCATTCCTTGCTACCTCTAATGCACTGATAAATTGTCGAAGTGGAGTACTGAAACTCACATTCGAGAATATGACATTAGAAATGAATTTGTTCAATACTTGCAAGATGCCTAGTGATTGCGACGAGTCAGAGGTGCATGCTGTTGATGTGATTTAAGAGCCTAATGAAATAAAGAGAGAGGCCTACGACAATTCCCACTTGGCAAAAGAGTGAATGAAGGCCTTGCATGACAAGAAGATCCATAACAAATATCTTGTCCCTAATCAGAAAATGCTCCTCTACAATTCAAGACTGCATCTTTTTCCCAGGAAGCTAAAATCTCGATGGAAAGGGCCATACATTGTAAATGAGGTTCATCCTCACGACACGGTAGACATTGTCAATCTGAAGAATGGCAATAGTGTCACTATCAACGGACAACGTCTAAAGTCGTTTTTGAAGGTCTTTGATCCACACGAAGAGATCTTGCTTGTGCAAGATTCCAAGAAAGTGTTTTGATCTTTTCTCCCTTTACAACTTTCTTTACTTGCACTTTTTTTATTTGTTGTTTTGCTTTGATTTTATATCACATGTTTGGTTGTCTATGTTGCTTACTTATTCATGTGCACTTTATTTTCTTTCGTTCGATTCATTGAGGACCAAGTTTCTCACTAGTTGGGGGTAGCGCGTGTGCACAGATTTTTTTAAAAAAAAAATTGCATTAATGTGATGAGCATTGATACACATGATTGACACATACTCTATTTCTAGTATTTGTGAAATCTGAGCATTTTGATGGAGTAGTTGAGCATAATCATTTTGTGAAGATTTATTTTCAAGCTTTAGCATAGAGCATAATTTTTTATACATCATATTTTGTTGATGTGTAGCTTGAAACACCGGGATTCTATACTCATTGAGATGAGACTTGGTAAGATTTTTGTAAAACGAATGGTAAGTTTTGAAGGACATTTTGCACATGCTTACATTTGCAGTATTCCTCAATTTACTATTCATTGATTTAACACATGAGAAGTAAATTGCAGGACTACCGAGCTTTTTTATTTAAAATAAAAAATAAAAACAAAAACAAAATTAAAAAAAGAAAACAAAATAAAGAAAGAAAAAAGAAGAAGATGAAAGCGATTTATGGAACTTTCCTAAATTAAGGGCTAGAAACAGTTACCCAAGACTTTAGGGGTTGAGTGTTCAACCCTTAAAAATAGAGCTGGCGTGAAAACTGCTAATCCCTTGAGCTTTGAGGTAGTTAGAATTAACAATAATTAGTCTTAAGGTTGAAAAATCCTATGACAAATCATGGCTAGTAATGAGGAATACAGCCATTTTAGCTCCACACACACATGTGAATTATGAGACATTTGCCTCAATTCTATGTGAAAAATTGTTGAGATAGTCTTGGTGGGTATAGCCCTTAGGGGTTGAGTTGTAACGTGTCACTTATGTGAGAATTCAAAATTGTGTTTGTTTCTTTTTGTTTGGATTTCGATTTTTATGCAATATTTATCTCAATGAATTTTTACTATTTTGCTCAAGGATTAGCAAAATGCTAGTTGGAGGGTGTGATTGAGGTGAATTATTATATATTTTATACATCTAAAACCTATATATTTAAATTATTTCATTACATTATTATTAGTTTTAGATGAAAAAATGGTTAAGATGCATAAATTCGAGTTGTGATTTAAAATTATTTATAGCATACTTAATTCTTAATTTTTATAACTTATGATTTAATTAGATAATGTACCTTCACATGTACAACACATTTTTTATATTCTATTCTTAATTTTTATTTTATTTTATTTTATGTCTTTTCTAATTTTTATATAGGCCAAGAAATGCACGAGAAAAGTCAAAGAAAAAAGCAAGTAAAAAAAGGCACAAGTTGAAAATTTATATTTGGACGGAAGCAAGTCAAGCAACACACGAAAAAAAAAAAAAAAAAGCAAAGACAAGAAAAAGAAAATGCAAACGCACGCACGCCAAAAGAATAAAACGCCACAACGGAAGTTGATTTCATTGGGGGCTTTTTGGGAAGAAATAAACAAAAAAAAGGAGAGAGGGCAGCAGATATATTTATTTCTTTTTCTTTCGGTTTTGAAAACACATAAGAGTAATGCGGCACATAGAGATTTTTTTCTTCTGCTTTTGTTTTGACTATTCGGACGCAACACAACATAGAGGGCCGCCGTTGAAGAGCTTCTTTAGGGTCCAACATCTGCCGCTGCCTCCACTGCTTCCAATCTCTATCTCCATTTATTTAGTTTGCTCTTTTTATTTCCTATTTTTTCTTTAATTTTAGTTTAAAGTTTATAGAATATTTTTGAGATTTTTAGCTTAGAAGTTTGGGCAATTTATTTGCTATTTATTTTACTTGATGTCGTTATTTTTCTGACTCTTTAAGCTTTCATTTAACAATGATTACAATTGCTATGAATTGATTTTATGAATTTGTGATTTGAATACAAGGATGAACTCTAGAATCATGATTTTGGGACTTTACAATTTTCAGCTCGTATTTTGTCAATTATTTTCTAGTCTAGTTTAATTCTTAGTTTAGTTTTATTAATCTCTTAGTTCCATTGCATATTAGATTGATTAAAGTTTAATTAGGACTTAAATAATTTTTGTTTTATTATTTAATTTTCAGATTAATTAAGATTGTTTAGCTTAGTTGATTCATTGATTATTAATTTCAATTTGTTAGTCTTTTACATTTCATTTCGATACTAAAAAATTCAAAAATATGAATCTAGTCCATGACTAGTGCTTTTTCTTTTTTTAATTCCCATTGCACTCTTCCATTCATTGTATATACCACCACTTTTATTTTTTCTTTGTGAATATTTTCACTATTTTAAACGAGTTTGATTTTAAGTAACTTTTCATGTGGAGACGATCTAAGAATTTATTCTTAATTATTATGCAACATCTTCATGCACTTGGGACAACTTTTGTGCTGCTCATTTTTGAGTTAGTCATTGAGCTATTTCATCGTAGACAAGAATGGTAGTCAAACATCACCACGTGCTAAGGCAAATTTTTAGAGAAGGAAATTCAGTTGGACTATGTAGAAGTACCAAGATTTAGAAACTTGTATAAATGATGTTTGTAATAATAGAAATGTAGTAGTGTTTTTATTTGTTTTCTTTTAAGATTGAGGTTTTGGAATTTTTTGTGACCTTTGGTTCCAAGCATTCTTCTATTCATATAATATTTCTAGTTATCAACAATATTGTGGATATTCTCTCTTCCTTAAAATAAACAAAAAAAGGCATTCACGCTACTGGAGATTTCAATAGATATGAAAAAGACAAAAAACACAAAAACCCATTAGATTAAGAGAAAAGCTCCCAATCGGATAGGTGTAAAAAATATTTTCACACCGACTAATGAAATCGCGGCACGTAGGCGCTCCAGAAGAATAGAAACTGCACCTGACAACACCCTATCCCCAACTCATCTCCCTTCCTTTCTCGACACGTAACACTCCCTCCCTCCCTTCCGTTCTCTCCTTGCACCAAGCCTGGATCAACCCATTCTATCCCTTGACGGAAGCACTCGTCTAAAGAATGTCTTGTCGGTTGAGATTTCAGAAGTAAATAGAAATATCTTCAAGTGTTGGTGGGAGCAAACAAACCAGAGAGGGAATTTGATTGACCTTTCAGATGTGTAGCAGTTAAATGGTGACCGGTTGGAGCAGATGATGAGCTCATTCGGCGAATTTGATCTTGTAGTTGGTGGCAGCCCTTGTAATAATCTTGCTGGTAGCAACAGGCATCATTGAGATGGACTTAAGGGTAAATAATCTGCACTCTTCTACGATTACTTTCATATTATGGACTTGCTCAAATGTATCATAACAAAAGACAATGATTCCATGTAAAGGAGCCTTTATTTCTTGTACTCTTGATTAATTTCAATTTCTTGGATCTATTTCCTTCTGTTTTTTTGTTTTTTTTGTTTTTTTTGTTTCTGAATTAAACCTTAAAACAATAACTTGCGAGATTCTTTTTAAGCTTTTGCTTAAACAGAGGGAGAGAGGTTCGGAGAGAGGGAGGGGTTTTTTCTCTAAGAACAGCGTGAGAGTGCAGAGATGGGGGAGGGAGAGAGCTTCGGAGGAAGTGAGAGATTGGGAGATGAGTTGGGGATTAGGTGTTGCTGAGTGCAGTTTTTTTTCTCCTGGAACGCCTACGTGTCGAGATTTTATTGGCCGGTGTGAAAATGGGTTTTAAATCCATCCGGCTGGGGGCTTTTCTCTTCCCTATTACTATATGTTCTTGATAATATTGATAATATAGTAATTAATATACTAACATATATTAGTATTTCTAATATATTTATCAAAAAGAATATGTTGAGAATTTATTAAGCTATAAAATGTAATTAATATATATTTTATATTTAAAATATATGATCAAATAAATGTTCATGTTTAAAATTAAAGTTTTATGTTATAAATTATAATATAACATTATTTCATATATAATTATATTATAAAAACTATATATACTATAAAAAAATATTATATATAATATTAAAAATATATAAATATGCCTACTGGTCTGGTCCTAGAAAACATAAAATCGAGACCGGACTAATTATGACCAATTTTTAAAATGGAGAAACTGGTCTCGGACCGAACTAATCCAAAACCAGATTGAACCAACCGGTTCGGGCCGATTTTCTGGTTTATTTTTACAGGCCGATTTTCTGATTTATTTTTACAACCAAACTTAGCACTAGCTTATGTGTCATATTTGTTGAGCGTGTAAACGTCACACAATTGTTTTGAAAAAGAGTGTGGTTCATTATTAAAAAATTAATTTTTTTATGTGGATCTCATATTTACTCACTTTTTTAAAAAGATTACGCGGCACTTACACACTTTACGATTACAAATATTATTTCTCTATATATAATGATCATACAGTAAAATCCTATGCATTTAGTAACATCATTAATAGCACGTGTGTAATAATATTAATAAATCTTCTTTCGATTTCTTGTTTTGGTTTCCTAAAATTTTGGGTCGACGCTTTTAATTAGATTCGTCTCATTTTTCTTCAATCACCTTGATCTACCGTGAAAGTTGAAACAAATAATTGATATTTTTTTATCCAACAAGTGACAACATTGGCTAAACGCGTAATATTATCTTCTTCTACGTAATTAGTTTCACATGTCTTAGTCACCGCGTGTGCATATAGACAATAACACATGCATATGGTAATCACGGTAAAAATAAAATATTATTATAATATTATTTTTTTATATTATTATTATTTGAGAAATGCTAGAATATGTACCTGATTTGTCCATTCATTTTGACTGTTAATATATTTTATTTTTTAATTTTTTTACTTAATGATTAAAAAAATGACTTTTAGTATATTGGTGTATTTTTTATTTTTTTAAAATATTTAAATTTGTCAAAAAATATAAAAAGAAAAAGAAGGAAAAAATAAAAAGACAAATTTATGCTAAGCGGCAAGTCCAGCGGTCATTACTGGTCGACAGCTTAGCACTACTCTTATTGTTTTAAGATTTGAAAATGTTGAATTATTTATTATATTTTGTATAAAAATTTGAGAAAATTGTAATGATGAGATGAGATAGGTTGAGAGTGTTTCTCAATCCAAATGACTCCATAATAAAATTAGATTATCATTTTCTTCTTTCAAAAAACATTCACACATATATATAATATAAAGTCCCACATGGTGTAGTAATGTACATAATACAATGAGTATCTAGCACAATATATTAGTTTGTGAAATCTTTTGCATTTTCTTACTCTTTTTTTTTTTTTCCATTTATCATAATAAATTGATCGTGAATCAATTCGATAGCTATTGCATCAATAATTTATGGAAAATGTTAATTAGCTCTCTAATTTTGCCCCCTTAACTTGATCACTCGTGTATTTTAATTTAATTTAGTTTATTTTTTAATAATTAAAAAAATAATTTATGTATTTTTTTAAAATATTTTAAAAAAATAATAATAAGAAATAAGAAATAAAAATATACTAGGACATGCCCAACTGTACATGCTGGATGGCCCACAAGGATTGTCCATAATTTATTGGGCATGCCTATGTAGTATACCAATACGACTGCACTTTCTACAATTACATAACAATGTTTAATCTAAGGGAAACCTTAAAATCGGTCGGGTGTATATTTTTCTTTTACACCCAGCAGTGAAAATCCAACACGTGGTAGATTTATGGTAGTTACGGGAGGTGTGCATTCAGTTAAAAACATTGCTATACATAAGTCTACACACCACACATTAATATATTTTTTATTTTTTTAATTTTTTTTTATTTTACTCTTCTTGAAATATTTATATCTTTTTTATTTATCATTCATATAATACACATTTAATAAGAGAAACAAATAAAAAAAATAAAAAAATCTATAATATATGATGTATAAGCTGATGCAAAGATTAATTTTTCGGTTAAACCCCCTCCCCCTTTTAATTCCCTTCTCAGTTCTCCCCCCTTTCTTTCATTTTCTCTCCAGAATCCTTCTTCTAACCTGAAGCCATTTTCGTCTTCTCTCCTGCATCTCTTCTTCTCCCTCGAAGCCATTTTCGTCTCAGCATCTCTCCGATTCGAAGGCCTTCTTCTCCCCAAAGCCATTTTCTCAGCCGGTACTCACCTAAAGAAAATAGAAGAAAGGAATAAATTAGACCAAAATAAGTGCGGGCCAGGATGGATGAGCTTGTGTGATTTCCTGAGTTTTGGAGCATTAGCAATCTTTAGCTTTACTTTTCAATACATATAGCATCCCACATTTTTTTACCATCCAAACAACAATATATTTTCTTAGCATCCAAATAGATATAAATTTTCTTAGCATCCAAACAGAAACGACATTCTCTCAGCATGCAAACAACGCATTTAAAGTCAATAAAATCATCCAGAAACGAAGATAAACATTCAAATGAGAATACCCTCACCTATCCCTCGTTGATGGCCACAAATCTCTCGGTTGAGGGGAGTCACAATTGGAGATTTGATAAGGCGAAGAGCAGGTCACGGGGTGGAGGAGGGAGCAAGGGAGAGAAAGATGGAGAGAGAAAGAGAGCGATGAAGGGTGGGGTAAGAATCAAGATCAGAACTGTAAAAAAAATCACCTGTGTATGAGTCTATGATGTAATTTGCTGCATCTCCTATGTGGCAGCTTGTGATTTGCTGGTGTGAATTGAAAGTAGTCACTCGACCGGCCTGAAGTTGCTCTCACAGTAATAGTACTATATCAATAGTATTACTATATATTAATAGTATTAGTGTATTACTAATATTTATATATTAATATATAAGTATAAGATATTAGAGATTTAATATATATTAAAAATTGTAAAACTAGATCGGAATCGATAAAATCGAAAGTATCGATTTAGGAAGATAATCGGTACGGTATCAGTTTTTGAAAATATAAAATTGATGTATATTTTATTCAAAAATTTATCCACAATTAAACCAAACTAGACCCGTTACACTCTTAGTGCTAAGACTATCATAAATTCAAGTTGATTACTTGCCTTTTTTAATTCTATTTATGAATATTTCCATCTCAGACTTTTCCTAATTCGAAAACTCAACAAGAGGAAAGAATTAAAGAAGTTTTAGAATAGAAGGTGTAATCATGTCCTTAACATTCAGCATTTTTGGAAAAAAAGGAAAAAAAGGAAAAAAGGGAGGCGGCGCAATTGATAGTGATGAAACCCTAAGGCTTTCCTACTTGCAAATAGGCTGGTCTTTTGTTTGACTGGGCATGTGTTTTCTTCGGTCCTTTTGGATTTTTAGATGTGTTTTTTTACGTTGGTAGTTTTAATATTAGAAAAGTAATAATAAGAAATAGGCTATTGGACTTAGTGTCCATAGTTGGAGAGTCCTGTTCCTCTTTTGGGAGGAGTCGCAGAGGTAGTCATCTTTCTCTTGAGGAGGATGAAGATAGTACTTTTCTTCTTTAGAAGAAAAGGCAGTTTAGTTCTGTTTTTACAGAGCGTTCTTCTCTGTTAAGAGATAGTTTATTAGAAGTTAAGACAATGTTCATCACAAAGAAATTTGTGTATGGGAGTGCTTCAGAGCAGATACATTAGTTTGGCTTGTAGTCTGGATTTTTTCCTGTATTATTAAGTCACAGCTGTAACTTCGATTTATTGAATGACATGAAGTCTATTTCCATAAAAAAAAAAACATTCAGCATTTTTAGTTGGTTTTCCTTTTTCTTTTCTTTTGTTCATTAATAATCTAATTTGGAATTATTGGTCAATAAATTGGTAGATTTTTTTATTTATTTATAATTTTTATAATTTGAAATAGGTTATTTATGTTTTTCATCCAAGTTTTCATTGTTATTTATGAAATTTTCAGATTTTTTTATTGCATTGAAAAAGAATTAAAAGTTTAAAACCCTAGTTTTATTTCTTGTGAACAATAACTGAAGACCAATGTTAATAAATAGAAGCAATTGAACTTCTCGATGACAATGTAATGCACAAGCAACCATAGACATATTAAGACCATTCAACACTTGCCACTTGGCAGATCGTGCCACCTACATTGGACCGCTTATATCGCGCTATTGTGGTGATCAGAGAAGCCACCATCACCATGATTTTTTTTTTTAATATTAGTTGGAAGATGGCCTTTTTTTTTTTTTTGAAACGGACTTCATTTCATTTTATAAACCGAAGTTATAGTGTTGACTTATCAATACAAGGCAAACCTGAACTACAAGTCAAACTACGCATCTGCTCAGGAGCACTCCTGCACAAAAATTCATTTATGGCGGACATTATCTTAACTTCTATAAAACTCTCTCATAACATAGAGAGTGCTCTGTAAAAACAGAACTAAATGGCTCCTCTTCCAACAAAGAGAAGCACTAACTCCCTACATCCTCTCAAACAGGAGGAATATGGGACTCTGCTACCATGGACACAAAGTCCAAACGACCTATTTCTTTTTTATTAAATACTAAAAACAGAAAATTACAAAAAGAAAAAACACATTAATAAATAAAAAAACACAAAGCGACTAGGGTTTCATCTCTTTATCAACCCGTTGCCCCCTTCCTTTTTTCTTTTTTCCTTTTTTTTTTCCTATCCTTTCACTGCCTTCTTCTTCCTTCTTCATTTTCGAAGCCTGTCGCCCCTCCATCGCTCTCTCCCTAGCCCAACTCCCTCTCTGCTACCGCCACCCTCCACGAGTGCCGGCGTGAGCCCAGAACAGTGCCTTCATCGCAAGCATCGGCACCGAGCCCAGACGGCACGAGTACCCAGTTTGCACGAGCACCAGCCACTGCGCAGAAACCCTCCTACGCACAATCTCCACCGCACGACCAACCAGCCATAGCAGCGGCCACCCCTCTCGACCACATGCCCCAGCAGCGGCCATTCCAGGCGACTCATCACCACACATGGGTCCTAAAGAAAACAGATGAGGTTTCCAAAACAAAATGAAGATCCTTGAGTAAATCTGAAACACAGATTTTAGATAGAAGGAGGAGGAACAAAACCTATGCTAAAATTGGGAACACCCGAAATTGTTCACCCAAAAAGAGCTAAAGCTAAAACTAAAACCATACTAAAAAACAAGAACCAGAAAGATCATATAGACAGGAGGGAGGGGAGGCTTGCTCCTCCCCCTCAAAGTTAGAACCGGATTTGGAAGTGTTTTATAGAGAGAAGGGGAAGTTTCTCTCTCTAAACTAGAACCTCGTAACCTCTCGAGAGGGTTTGGAAGATGGCTTTTTGGGTTTTGGATCTTATTAAGAATTTTTAGAGATTTTTACATTATAGATGTTGTTTCTTTTGGAATGAAAACATCTTAATCCAAAATTATCTTCAACTTTGGAGGGATTTTGGGCAGCCGAACATACCATTCGGTCTTGTTTGGTTAAGCAAAATTTCTCAAGATTTTTCAATTAAAAAATGAAACCAAACATATCCAAATCTCAAAAGAATTTGTATTTCAATTTTCATCGAATCGTTACCTAATCATTATTCAAATAAAATAATGAATACAACTTTTACAAACTCAAACAAAAATACTCCTAAAAATTATGTTCAAACAAATTTTCAACTCTACATATTTACACTTTCAAAAAAACCCCAATACAAAACTTATTTAAAAAAAAATTCAAATTTTCTATCTCCTTTCTCAAAAGCTAATAAACAATATGTGATTCCTTGTGTTGAGTGATGAGATGATTGTAGGTGATATATGAAATCTTATATTATTTGAGAGAGGAACTCTTTCTCTTTATAATGATTCTAATGAGGATATAATTGTACTATTGACTATTTTTTTTGGAGTAAGATCCAAATGTGGTTTGAGCATTCCCTTATGACATTATAAATAGAATTAGAGTATATCTCAATTGAAAATATGAAACTTGAGCTGTGCACCTATAATCAAATGGCTCAAAAAAGACATTAGAAATTTTAAGACGAGGGATTAATTGTGGTAGCTCATACTAAGTGATGAGATGAGTTTAGATGATATATAAAATCTCACATNAAAAAAAAAAAAAAAACATACCCCTGAGTTGTGTACTCACTATTTTAGTGAATGTCCTCTTTATATAATATACTTGGACCCATTTTGTTTTCCATGATATTAGATCCATTAGTTATTTTTATATTTTTTTAGCGATACATTAGTACGTTATTTATTTCAGAGCATACATGGTACTTTTCCAAGATGATATTTCAGACAAGGAGGAACTTATCTCAACAATTATAACAATAGACATATGCTAGAGATAGCACAAGTGTCCATAAGCACGCTTTTTGCCACGTGTGCCGACTGCAGGGCGCCTGATATGTTTGAGGCACAACATCCTATGTTTAGAATGACAAAATTGACAAATCACATGTTAATGTATGGAGTATGGGATGATAAGTAGAATTTTTTGTAAAAAAAATGAGAAAAAAGTAAGTTGTAACCCTTAGGCCCTTACCTAGTTGTGGATATAGGCATTGCAATTAGGGGTGGGCTTCGACTCTGACAGAGTTGGATTCCTCAACTTCAAGCTCCAACTCCAATAAGAGTTAGAGCCCAAAAACAACTTTGATTCTAACTCCAAGAAGGAGCGGAGTTGAAGTTCCCATTTGGAGTAAGTTTCTATTCCATTTTCTTACCCACTTGCACTTTCCCAACATCCAAACAAAGATTAAGAAATTTCTTACCCAGATTTTCCTCTGTCTCAAGCTCTACCACCACACAGAGCGTAGATTAGCCCACAAATCCGTCTCCTTCTTCCCTTCCTCTAGTAAGCTCACATTGATCTGTCTCCTCATTTTTTTCTACATAACGAAACCCATCTCACTTCTTTTTGGAACTCAACTACCACGAATAGAGGAGGATGTATATTGTTGCCGTCGATCTCAGTTCAGCCACTAGCTCCGTTGCACCTTGTTTTTCTCTCAATGCCGCATGATGCTTTTCCTTCTCGGTAAGAGCACAAAAAGAACCCATTAGCAAAATCTTCTCCTTCATCGTTATTTCTTGGGTTGAAGAGAATGATGAGATTTTACAATCTCAATTTCAAGCTCGTGACTTATGTTGGATGTTGGCTTATGGCGCCGTTTAAAAATTTTCTTAAAAATTCTATAATAAAAATTTACATGATATTGATCTTGTGGGGGCTAGAACTCCATTCATACCGTTAACAAAAACAACAACAACCATTAGGCTACTCGATTTTTTAGTATTTATATTGTAATATAAAATACATCAAGTATGACTATCGGGGAGTCAGTAATCTGAGTCTTGTTGAACTTTGAATTTTGAATCTAACTCTGACTATTTTAGATGTCAGGATTTTGATTTCTATTTCGATTCCAAACTCCGATTTTTCTAATTCTGTCAAAATTTTAGCGGGCATCGGATAGAGTCAAAATGGCAAAATTTTTGCCCAGCCCTAATTGTAATGACGAAAGATCGAAAGTTTGTCTTATTATCTCTCAATGTTCCCTACGCGGAGAGGCTCATGTTGCCAAATTTGCTCGATCTCTATTGCTTTTATTTAGGTAAAGTGTTCTTTATCAAAGTCGTCAAAGTTGTGCTTTTCTATAAGTTTAAAAACTTGATCTTCATCAATGGCCTTGTGGTTTGATGAGATTTTTCCCCTCTTACAAAAAAGTTCAAAGACCCATGAGTTCCTCTACAGTCAACACGATTTGTGAAAAGGCCTTAATTTCCACAGGATTAATGTCCCATTATCAAACCATTACTTTGGAAAATGATGGGAACATTATGGAGAGATAAAGAGATAAGAGGCAAGGGAGACTCATCTCTATAGACAAACCTGTTTACTCAAACTCACATCTTATGTTGTATTTGGATGTTATAAGTTGAATTGTGAATAATAATATTTTGTAGGTCCCATTGAGATGATTTTAACTTTTTTAGGTTGAGATAAATTTAATTTTTTAGGTTGAAATGTATAAAGTAAGTTGAGATGAGTCTAACTTTTTTATGAGAAATTGCAAAGGTAGTGAGTCCCATCAATGACTAGTTTGAGATGAGTTAAATTTGATTCGACAATCAAACATTGTATGCATGAGTTGAGATTAGATGAGATGAGTCTAGTGTCCCTTACAATTATTTCAATCTGTATTGTTTTCGAAGATAACTCTTCTTTCTATTTTCCTTGTTTTTCTAAAGCATTACCTCATCACCATGTGCATGTAAGAAATTCTAAAAATGAAAAAAACTGTCGAGGGTAGAGAAATAAAAGTACTTAATTAGCTTGAATATAAAAAGGAAAGCTTTAAAGGATACTTGAGAAATGACATGAGATGCAAATTTTGTGAATAGTAGTGAGATAGTTTGAGTTAAGTATTTATTGAGTTTTGAGAAATGAGAGAAAAAATTGAATAAAAAATATTAAAAAATTAAAATATTGTTAAAATATAATTTTTATTTTGAAATTTGAAAAAGTTGAATTATTTTTTATTTTTTGTTTGAAAATTTGAGAAACTTGTAATGATTAGTTTGAAAAAATTATAATGATTAGTTTAAAAGTGTTTATGTTTGAATGATGTTTAAGAAAGAGATGAGATAGGATGAGATGAAATTAATTTTCAAACATCCCCTTGGACTAGTTGTTGGCAATTCCCAAACTTCGGCTAGCCAAAAATAAAACTTTATCCTATGAGATCATCCGTACAAATAATTGCTAGGAGTTAATTTTCATTTGTTGCACCAACCACTAAAGTACATTTTCCATACCTAAATATAATTTCAACCACGTCGAGAAACAGTGATGTCGACCCATAGCTCATTCACAATAATAAGATTAAGAGCAATGTTACGTACAATCCTTATTTAGGGACTGCAGTGTAAGTCTCGTTAATTTTATCTTTAAATTTTTTTAAAATTACAATAATATCTTTATAAAAAATAGTACTATTTTTTTTTAATGAAGGGCTTGCACATGCAATCCTCATTTAGAGACTGCAAATAGAATTTTTCTAAAACTAAATACATGTTCTTTGAACTTCCAACTTAACAAAGGATAGTGCTACACGGCCACCCAACATTTATTGCTGGATGTATTATTGGTACAAATTTCTTTTTATTTTTTCTTTCAAATATTTTTAAATATCTTTAAATATTTTAGGAAAAATAAAATATATAAATTCACTAATAATCCCTTCTTTAATCATTAAGTAAAAAAACAATACTTGACCGCAAAACAAGGGAGCAAAATTATGGAACAAGTTAGCATTTTCTATTAACAAATCCCATAATGATTTTGAGCTTTTACTCAACATTCATGATTCACTTTGGAATTTACAGAGAACAAGAATATGCTCAGCCTTGAATAAATTATTGAGATATTTATATGGTGACATATGCAAGCTGTTTACCCCCAGCACCATAACTATTCAAGAAACCAATTTTGAGTTAGTAACAACATGGGTGGGGGATTTGTGGATAAAATCACTATATGTGACGCGTACATATTGGAAAAACACAATGTTGAATGTACTAAAAATAAGAGGAATGCATGTTCTTAATATATTACTATGAAATTGTAAGTGTTGTTTGGCAAATTCCAATAAAAAAAGAAAAAAGTGAGAGAAAGGGTAGGCAATTGAAAAAATATAGTGAAAGATCTGAGTTAGACATGACAATTTTTTTTTTTTAAATGTCTCAACAAAAATAAATACTCTCAACATTGCTAGTCTTTGATTGCACAAACAACAGCTAGATCAAATAAAATTGCAAATTATATATTTTCTTGGATAAGATAGAGTTAGCTAAATTAACAATACAGTAGGAGTAGAAGGGGGATCCCAACAAATACTTTAACATAAGAAATTGCAATATAAAATGTTGGGGGTAAATAAACCAGACCCAAGACGCAGCAGGCTCATAGTCCACCATAAAACAATCATCAGGATTGCAAGGGGGAAAAGAAAGAAGTGATAAGACAAAGGAAAAAAGCTAAGTAAGGGAATTCAGACATGCAAAGGGCGAGATAATATAAAGCTATCATTCCTCACCACTCCCAAGGGCCTCAATAAAAAAGGATGTGATCGGATCAAATAAATAAATCATCTTCTACCCAACAAGGCATGACACCATTTTTTTAGGCTGAAGGAGTCTCCGACTTCCATTGTACAAAGAGATACAAGAGACCATGAGAGATTGTTAAATACTCTCATCATAGTGGATTTGCCCTCAAAATGACTTGTGGATGTAGACTCTATGCCAAACCATGTAATCTCGTGTGTCTCCTTCTTTATTTACATTTCAAGTATTCTTTTACTATTTATTGGTATGGATGTATGTAGGGTACCGTACCAATGCTTAAACCTCGTGAGTTGGGTATGATTCTTTCTCCAATTCTAGGCAAGCGAAGTACCTGCCCAGGAAACTAGTCTCTCGCCTAAGAGACATGGCCGGACAAGTGGAACACCCTTCCCTGCCTGTGAGCAACCATCTTGCCATGGCTATGACCAAACAAGTGTCAAACATAGGGTCAATAGGAACCAACTGCTCACAGTGGGCAGAATGGCAACACCTCGTCGGGTCTACAACGTGCAGTACCTCCTGGAAAGCAATGACTCACCACTTCACCTGGAGAGCAACAAACCTTCCTTGCCTAGCTCGCTACTTCCTATGGCGGGCAACCATCATTCCTCATGTGAATGTGAGGGACGAAGATCCGATACCGTGCACCATCAACCACGAGACTCTTGCTAGCCCGACCTACATACAAACCAACACGAGGCTCGTTAGTCTTGCTCACAATTCCTTACCACTGCCACCTTCCTTACAACAATGTGTTTCCCTGCCATAACCATTCCTCGCCATTAGAAGCTCATTGCCACACTTGTCAAGACAAAAAACAGAGAAGCATTCCATAGCCTGCCAAGCTCAACTCCACCATAAGCCATGTGTTTGTGCTTGAGCCTTGAACATAGAGACAAAAATAGGGCAAAGAGGACATGTAAGCCACAAAAAGACCAACAATGGATTATCTCAGTCCTAGTGGCTGCATGCCTAGGAAAATACTTCCTCAGAAATCACCAGCATGGCATGAAACACTGGCTATAAAGTCCCTCTTGGGCCTCACTTGGGCATTTTAATCTGTTTTCATCAGAAAAAATTGCTTGGCATCGCAGGTATCCTAGATCTTCATCATTCCCAAAGCATGGTTGCCGAAGGGACTCACCTCGTGGTCAAGTACATCTCTCGCCACAGCAAAGCGGTCGAGCTCTGTCTTCTGTAGGAGCAGATTGGTCGAGTATGCCTCTCGTTGATCTTGACCAAGAGTTCCCAGTTGACACCCATCCGATGCAGCCCCAACGCCAAGCAACAGTCGAATTTGTCTCCCATGGACTCCAGTCCAGTGCTCCTAGTTGACACCCGCTCGATATGGCCCCAATTCTATAAGGCCCAGCGCCAAAGACTGCTGCTAGCAACAAAAAACAAATAACAAGACCGCTCAACCCTCAAGCCTCGCCTCGACACCTCAGGCCTTGCTCGAGCTTTGCAAATGTTGAATGCTTACCAGATGAATTGCCACTTGGCTCAAGTTTGTAAGTCTCAAACTCTTGTGATTTAGATTACACTAACTAGCTTGGTTTTTGGAGAATTTTCCAAAACAATAGAGCCTCAAGTCCGTCTCCTGCCACAACATAGTGGTCTAGGCCTATCTCTTGCCACAATAGCATGGTCGAGCATCTCCTTCAATAAAACCAAGTCCCTTGACTCGCAACGAACAACAGAAGATGACAGTCCCTTGATTGCTTCAACTCTCGCCCAAGAAGCCGAGTCTCTTGACTCACAGCGAAGAACCAAAGATGATAGTCCCTTGAATGCGTCAACCCTCGCCCACAAAGCCGAGTCCTTTGACTACTTCAACCCTCGCTCACGAAGTCGAGGCCCTTGACTAGCGGCTAACTATGGGGGATGACAGTCCTTTGATTGCCAGACCCTCACCCTCAAAGTCGAGTCCCTAGACTCGCAACGAATAACGGGCAATGACAGTCGCTTGAATGCTTCGACCCTTGCCCATGAAGCTAAATACCATGACTCGCAGTGAAGTATGAGCGATGATAGTCCCTTGACTGCTTGATCCTCGCCCTCAAAGTCGAGTCTCTTGATCGTAGCGAACAACTATGGGTGATGACAATCCCTTGACTGCTTTGATCCTCGCCCACAAATTTGAGTCCTTTGACTCACACGATGAACAACGTGGGATGACAGTCCCTTGACTGCTTCAACTCTCGCCCTTTAAAGCCGCGTGCCCTTGCACCTGCACTTAAGCCATTAACACCAGCACGAACGAATGCCGCCCTTTTCAAATGTCGAGTGTTAACGCTCATGCCATAACCACCACCAGCAGATTACTTCTAAGAATGAGCTCCTGAACTCCACAACCATCTCGTGTGAGTTACCTTCGGGAATGAATCAATAGGCTCAACAACTACCTGAGATCGACCTAGGGGGTCAACGGGCTCCTTGACCACTTAGTACGAGCTATAACAAATAAACTCTAACCTCAGCACCTAAATGGAAACACCAATAGAAAATTGCCTTAAGGGGCAAAAAACCCACTAACGCCATCAAAAAGAAAAAAGAAAAACGATCACGAAAATACACACTCTTTGCTAACGACAGAAGATCAAATGTTCGTACAAACAAACTTCCTAGATGCCTATCCTCAAAGGCCCTTACTACGAATTTCACAAGTCTTCTTGAACTCCTCAATCAAACAATAGAAAACCAGGGACCAGCTCCCAAAATTTATTTTTCTACAGCTTTCTACAAACTATCTTTATTGCGGCTTGATTGTTGAGGGTAAATAAACAAGCCTAAAACGCACCAGGCCTAGTCCACCATAAAGCAATCATTAGGATGCAAGGGGAAAAAGAAAAAAGTGACAAGACAGAGAAAAAATTGAGGAAGAGAAGTCAAACATGCAAAAGGTGGCGACATAAAGGTATCATTCCTCACCACTCCCAAGGGCCTCGATAAAAGGGGATATGTTTGGATCAAAGAAATAGATCATCTTCTACCCAGCAAGGCAGGACACCCTTTTTTTAGGCTGAAGAATGCATTTGCCTTCCAAATAACTCCTGAATGTAGGCTCTATGCTGAACCATGTAAATCCGTGTGTCTCATTCTCTATTTATATTTCCTGTATTCTTTTACTATTTATTGCTATGGATGTACATACGGGCACTGTACCAATTTCCAAACCCACCACCATGGGCTTTAGACCGCTTTGTCGAAGTCGAGTCACCCTGTAGGCTGGGGATGAATTTTTCTATTTCAGTCTGTTGGGTGATTTTTGTCCTTAACATATAAAACAAAATCAAAGGGGGAAATGAAACCTAAAAGAAGCCTTTAGGTTTGTTTTTATGAGGTTGCATTCTAATTATAGGTCAATACCTCATATAGAGTTACATGAAAATGATGACAAACAACAACAACTTGAAAATTCCACAACCATGAGCCCATGACATATATTTTACATGCACATTCAGCCATTTGAAAATAGACAACCTTGTCTTGGTTTTCTTGAAAAGTTTTCTAATTATACATATTTTTAAAGCAAAGCATGTCATCAGCTTGAGCAATGAGGATGAAAATGAGGTATTCTTAGACATCTTGTTGGAGTCATGTAAAACTTGATGGCCTAAGACCATTAGCATTAAACTCTGTTGAATCCGTCCAGTATGTATGGACAGAAAGAAACAAATTAATTGGGTGGGCGCGGGGCCGATTAAATAAACTAAGATTAATGAGGGAGTGGGGTTCGGGCTGGATAAAAATCCGTCAAGAATATACCCGCTTGCATATACACAAAAATACTCGTTACAATTTACAACTTGTACCCTTATATTATTTTCCTCTTATTTTCCTTCTCTTCTCAACTGCCTATGTCATCGTCTCCTCTTCTTATTCTTCTATATGATCTATACGTTTGAGACCTACACTCTTAATTGTGCGAGGAGGGATGATATGGATTATGGAGGCTAATTTTCCCTAGGGAGACCCCCGGCCCTCCCCATTGCCACTTCTCTACTCCAACGACTTCTTGGGATTAATTTAATTCCGAGTAATAATTTTGTCATCAATTCATTGCCTTCAAATAATAAAAAAGAACAAGAAAAAAAAAAGGGGAGGTTGGTAATAGACCTTGGACGATAAAATAGACAAAAGGGCTGAAAGTGGTTAGAATGTCTTAAAAGAAAACAAGAATGCTACTCATTACCATTCATATATAGTACTATACTACTAATTAGCTTAGAAGAAGCATCTCATGAATAATAATTACCACCAACAGCCACACCCACGAAGCCCACCAAAAAAAGAAAAATCAACATTATTTTAAAATTAATCACTGTTTGGAACACATGAAAAATACATACATATTTTCTTTTTTTTAAATTCCCAACGTGACTAATTAACTTACATATATGCAAGACTGAGACTTATTTATTAGATCTAGCGAAAAGAAAAAGAACTAAAGAAAGTAGTTATTTCGATCGCCAAAGAAAACTCTTATAATTGTCAGCAAGCCTGTACATCATGAAGAAGAAGTGCTAGTACTGTAGGTACAGATCGATGCATGTATGCCACATGATCATACGGAAAGTACGTACGTACATGAGTAAGAAATATAAAAAGAAGGTTTGATTTGTCGTAAGTATAATAATGTACGTAGCATATATATATAATATATATATATATAATACTTATATATGTACATCAAGTACTGCTGAACATGTACATGATGCAGCTGCATGCATCATCGTTCTTGCTCATGGTTTGCTCTATGATCATGTTGACGGCAAAGAAGGTGTTCGTGACTCGACCAGTATTGACCATAGAACCTGCACATCTTCGCATGGGCAGGACTTCACGTCCTTGTACAATATGTAAATTCCCCTGCCTGAAAACACACGCGCACACACAGAGAAAGAGATCATTAAAATGAGCAGCTTCTTTGACATATAGAACTAGCTAGGAGATCCCCCACTCATGAACTTGAAGTTGAAGGCCGGGGGAAAAACGTACACGAATTTATAAGAATGTATGCAGACAAAGAATTCAAAGCAAACGAATCGAAAAAAGATAATAATAATAATTAGAATCGCATGATCTTATTTAGGTACTTTAGCTGGATTTTCAAAACATGATGATCATGAGCAGAAGGAAATTAATAATAATGGACGTACGCTCTCTGTGGCTGGAGTGAAGACGATTCCAGATTTTCTTCAATGGGGAGAGGAGGGACTTGAGCCACCCCATATGGCCAAAGAAGTACAGGCCTTGCCTGTGTACTTACTTTGGTTGAGGGTAGGTGAAAGGTTGGGAAAGAAATCGATGAGAATGCATGAGGGTTTTAAACTCGTCATGTATGTAGTCGTACGTGTTTGCTTGGACAAGGGTGTCTTGTTTAGCAACCATTCCCGATCCATTTATCTTCCCTTAATTACTTTAAGGGTAATCATGCAAAACATACAAAATCCTGGCCAATTGGTGCTATGTCTTTGTCATTATACCTTCTTCCCTTATGGAAGGATCATCATCTATTAATCATAAACCCAAATTAATTAACTTACTACATTAACACTACTATTGATCTATTGTAATATTTGAAACCTGATCTCCTCACCATTCAAAGACATTAAGGCCCGTTTTGTTTTCACAGACAATCTCATCTCATTATTACAATTTTTTCAACCTTTCAAATAAAATATAAAAAACAATTCAACATTTTCAAATCTTAAAACAAAAATAATATTAAAAAATTATATTCTAATAATATTTTATTCAACTTTCATCTCATCTGTGTAACCAAACGAGACATAAATCTTATTAATTCATTTTTATATAGAAAAGATATATCAGTCCTTGTGCCTAAAGTCACATATTTAATTTTTGTATATACAACTATATATATATGTATGTATAGTACTTGATCATATCCACACATTAGGTGGGTACTTCTTGTTGTAACTTGTCTGTTTTGGTCCACTTCTTGAGAGAGAAAAAAAAGTACTATCTATCATCAAGTCTTTTCTAAAAAGTTATTGTTCTCAATTTTGACAAGTTAATTAAATAATTATGGCTGAATTAGTTTCTCTATTCTGGATAAGTTAATTAATAGCTTATCTCGCAAGCAAAATGTATCATTGCTCTCACCAATTAAGCTAGCTAGGCATCTGATGAATATCTCTAGTACTGTGTGTGTGTGTGTGTGTGTGTGTGTGTATATATATATATATATTTATATATGACTGCAGGCCGTCTCCAGGTAGTGATCTTCGGCCTCTTGAAGAATCACCTTGAAAATATAAACAAATTGTATTAGCTAGATTAATCAATGAAATTGTATCTGATTATGATTGAATATTGTAGAAAGTGCATATATTTTTGTTGGGTAAATGATCAGCCGATTAATTATTCTATATAGATTATGTGTGAATCAAACTTTAGCTAAAACTGTGACTGAAAGAACAAGTCAAAAGTTACCTACACAACTATATATACTTTTTGACAATAATATAAACCGAGAAATAATATAAAGAAGCCCCAAATTCTTTATAAAAATGTGGATTTTATGTTAGAAAAGTGTGAGAAATTCAATTTTCTTGACGTGACCCATATTTTAACAAAAGATCACTTGCATAAAGATTTATGTATTTAAAATTCAAAAAATCTTTACAACCTCCTACTATTCACACCATACTCCACACTCCACATTCCACATGTTTTTTAATTTTTTTAATTTTTTCTTTTATCAAATATTTATTATATAAATAATAAATAAAAAATTTGAAATAATTTTAAAAAAAATTAAAAAATTAAAAAAAAGGTGAAGTGTGAAGTATAATAAAAATTGTGTAGCAAACCTCAAATTTATACCTAACATTACCATCAACCTTCTATCCTAAAATGGCATACGCGCGCGCACTCGCTCGCCAAGATCGAAAATTAAAGAAAGGGACGTACCGGAACTGCAGGATCGCTTGAGCGAGGTTTTACGTAGGTAACGTGGATGAAAGGAAAGTACTATCATATATAGTAATATTTTAGTAAAAATATGCGTGACTTTTAGCCATGTATAAAAGTTACGCATATTCTACATACGTAAGTGCAGTTGATCATCTTTCAAAAAAAAAAAAGTTGATCATTTTTCACGTTATATGGACAATGTACAAATTAATTAGCTCTCTCAATCTAAATGACAAGAATTCATTAACATATAATTAATGCTGATACCTGACAAGTACTAAGCCAATTCTGATTGGCACGTGTTATTTATTTTATCCCGGCGTGACCAATTAACTTATAAGCAAAGAATTCCAAGTAAAATGTAAGTGATCATGAGATGAAGATTCACTGTTTGATTCAACCATATAGTTATAGTCTTTACAAGTTTGGTGCATTTCTTTTAAAAAAAAATAATTTTTCATCATTAAAAAAAAAGAGAAACTGTTCATAAAAACCTCATACCATATATCTCCACCTAATCAATACGTGGTTTGTCATTTTTACATTTCAATCTTAATATTTAAATACGTCATGTGTTTTTAAATAAAAAGTAAAGAAATGATGATATGTTTGGGCCCTTTTATGTAAATTAAAAATCGGATAATTCAAGACAAATATATATATAGAAAAATACTTTAGTCACAAAGAGATTATATAAAAGTAATCACACAAGCTCGTGTGGTTTAATGTGGTTCATCAATTTGTAAAGTTATTTTTATTATAATTAAGTAGATCTAACAAATCACATGAAATCATGTTAATTTGTAAAATTACTCTATGTAATTTATTTATAGATGTAGCAATACTTTATATATATATATAGCTAGCAGTAGTAGACAATTAAAGGTTTTAAATGTGCAAGTAGTTAATTAATAAAAGATTAGTTTCCTATGCTAAGATTGAAAAAGAAAGGGGGACGTATTGATGCACCAAAATTTGATTGATCATGAGGAACTAAAATCTAGGTGTGTGGGTGCCTTTTTTAATTCATGCAGTTCTAGAAGATTGCATGCGGTTTCCCTGTCCACGTTGTAGCTTACGTACGGGAAGGGACAATTTAAGCTTATACTGCTGCAACAAACTTGCACCATATAATAATATTTCGAAATAGAAGTTCTCCACTTGGGGCAAAGAGATTACCACAAATTTCACAAACAATTCTCTATCTTTTTATTAACCATATATGGGCTTAAAATAGGCTACAATAAAACAATAACCCAAATTCAAATACTAAAACTACTCATAACTACAAAAATAACCACCCAATTTAAAACACTAAGGGTTAGTTAACTATCACATCTCATATAGTTATTATAACTGTTTCAAACTCTCATGTAAAATATAATAAATAATTCAATTTTTTTAAATTTTAAAATAAAAATAATATTATAATAATATTTTATTTAACTTTCAACAAAACATCTCATCTCATCTCATTTGAACTGTGTAACCAAACGACACTTAAATCTCAATATTCCTTTTCCATCCCCTTTTAAAGAGACCTTGAGAGTTTAATTGTTCGAATTAATAATTACAGGTGGACTTACACTTTTTTCAATTGTTTCGGCCCGGACAGTCCCTTGGGCTTACCAATACTGTAGAAGACCAGAGCCCAGCCAGAGAGGAAATGTGAAGTTTAGTGATAAAGGGCTCTTGTTTTTGCTCATCTTGGGTAGGCACAGTCTAATTATATGAATCAAACCCAAGCGACGCCAGACACAAAACAGGATGATCCTGATGGCATGTGACGAAAACAACAAATTTAAGAGAGCTAATTCCGAATATAGAAGAAACTATAAACACCCATATAAAATAAAGAAGACAAATTCTATTAACAAGTCGGTGTGTAAAGCACGTCTAGTAATTGGTAAAGCACATCGGTTGGTAACTTAAAATGTATCTGCACATCGGTTGGTAACCTAAAATGTAAGCCAAAAAGAGCTTCTGAATTAGAATTGTATGGGAATACTCCGTGTCAAAGTTATGACCAATTTATTGTTATATGCGAGTTATTGCCCCTGTTAAGTCAAATTCTATTCATGATACTTGTCCTTGCACTAATCTTTTTTTTTAAATTGTAACCCCCCTTCCAGTAGGTTAGAAATATTACGTGTTCTCATGAAAATAGTCTGGCAAGAGATCTCCTATGTTAATAAAATAAAATTTTATTTTTTAAAAAGAATTATTTAATAAGACATGTCTTCAAGAATATTAAATAAAGACAATTGTGAACAATTGAATAAAATGTCATAAAAATATTTTATTCTAAAAAGTTCATAATTTAATCAACTGCTTCATCTAATCCTGGTCCACTTGCTGGTATTCATCATCCTCACTTGTGTGGTTAAAAACATAAAATAAAATGAGTCGAAAACTTGATAAGAAACTCATCACAACGTAAACATAATAAACACATGATTTTTCATAAAACATTTCATGCTGAGAATTAAAAATCATGATCATTATACATATGCTCTTGTCATGCATATCTTATCTTAAATTATCTGACTTTCATATTTAGCTTACTGGCCAACACATTTAATCTTGTGTGCACAGTTATGCACTAGCCCCATGTCCTGTGGCCATAAGGGAAACCGTTAATAGTATTCTAGCATACTATAGTGGACCATGCTTAGGTCTGTGGCTTGCACATCCAGTCATAAATCGCATTGGTACCATGCATCTAAATGACTATATTATTAATTGATCTTATCTTATCTTACACTTTAACATAAAGAAGCTTACGTGTCTTATGCAATGTGAGATCCATGACATACATAATATGTACATAATTATAAAATTCTAACATAAACATAATGCGGAACTAACATGATCATGGACTATGATGAATGACATGCTTCTATAATTCATGGCATACGTGGTACATAAAAAGTGGCTATCAATAGGCTTTAATAATAATCTATATAAACTAACTAATATGTGCTAATCCTAATTTATGATCAAGCTACTTATCTCGTTGCGCTGCTTCTTGAATTTTACTTCGTAACTCGTTATCTATACAAAGTACGAATTGTCACCAACGTTTCTAGAAAATATGTCATAATATTCTACTTAATTAATTTCATACATGGAATAATTTAACAAATATTCTGTTTTATACAAAAATCATTGAATACCAATATCATATAATTAATTAAATACTAATAACACTTTTTTCATTTTCAATTCATAACTTAGTAGCGTAATTAGACTATAAAATAAGTTGCGAAAATCTCAATTCGTAAAACATAAATATTTAATAATATAGATTAATCCATAAATATTTTCGGTAAAACATAAATTTCTGGGCTAACATATTTATTCAATTAAAACTAAGCCAAACTTAAAATAATATAATAGTTTTTGAATAGCAATAAAATCAAGCCCAGTACATAAATAAAGTCCATGTGAGTCCAAACCCACTTAAAATATTATAACAGTTTATGTAATAAAGTATAACCAGGCCAACCCAATTTAAAGCACTACCAATTTAAAACCAAGCTCATGTAAAAATACCAGTCCAAAAACCATTCTTCCATGGCTTACATATTAAGGGGCAGAAATGTAATTAAATCCTCAAGCGTAAAACACTTTACAAAACTTCATCTATAAATGAAAAACAGAGGTAAGAGGGACATACGAACTCATCGAGAGAAGGAATGCGACGGCGCTAGTGGCTGGGCTAGTTCTAAGGTGGACGACATTGTTGGAGAGAGAGAGAGATGAATTAATGGGTGCTGTTGAATCGAGAAGAGACAGAGCGAAAGGAGAGAGTGAGGGATGGCGTGGCTTACCGACGAGGTGCAAGGTTGAAGGGAGGTTGCTGAACGGTCGTTTCTGTGACACCTAGGCTGTCTCCGGCATAGGGTGGTGGTGGAACAACCTGGACTGGCTGCATGATGGTGCTCGTTCACGGGTGCAAGATGGCGTAGTGTGGTGTACATGTGACAGTTGTTGGAGGGCCTCCACGGTCATGCATAGTTTAGGCAGTGGAGTCCCTAGGTTTAGGGGTGTAAAAAAAAAAAAAAAACCAGAAAACTGGTTGAACCGAACCGAACCTATGGGTTGGTTCGGTTTGTAACCAGTCTGGTGTGGTACCGGTTCTTAAGAATTGAAGTTGGTCTTAAACTGGTGTGGCATCAATTTTAATATTTTGAAAATTGATCTAAAATGAACCGAACTGATATATATTTTTTATATTATACTATATATATGCTAAATTGCTAATTAATATAACATGAAATTATAATCTTATTATTCAAGTCTATTAATCCAATAGCAAGATGAGTTTCTTAGAATCACTCTTACTCTTCTTACAACATAAAATTAATATAACATCTGATGTAAGTTAGACGTTACTTATACTTGTATAATTAGACACTAATTATACTATTTTAATCTTATTATTCAAGTTTATTAATCTCACCAATAAGTTATACACTATTTATATTGTACTAGCATAATTGAACATTAATGAAATAGTAATTGTTAATAATAAATAATAAATTTTAACAATTAAGTTTAGTATTGAAAAAATTATAATATTAAACTTATATAGTGCCATACGTGTAAACGGCAAACCGAAATACCGGATCGAACCAGACCGAAATCAGAAAATTTAAAAGTTTCGATTTCAATGATGAATCGATCCGTATAAGTTTTTAAATTTACAAATTGGTGTATACTGGTTCAGTTCCAAAATATCCAAAACCGAGCTAAACTGGACTGGTTACACTTTTAGCCGCGGTGGTTCCATCGTAGAGTTGCGACATATTCTGTTCTTGGTGATGGTGCTCTATTTTCTTGCACAATGGAGGGAAAACTAACGTTGGTAGTCATTTTCTTAGCAGCTTTGGTGTGCAACTGATTGTTGGCTGTGAAGAGCACCATGCGGTGGAGAGAAGTTAGCAACTGAGCTCAGGGTCTGGTAATGCCAACTTAATAAGTTCAAGCCCTAAGGCTAAAGTTTTGATTGAGGGTTTTTTTATTTTAAAAAATAAAATAAAATAAAATAATTTAAATTTTAGTTTTTTACATTTCATTTTTATTTAAAAACAATTCCAATAGTTTTGCAAAGAAAAATTACTGATTAAGATTTTATATTACATTTTCAACTAATAACTGACTTAGTGGGACTTGGATAGTTAGATGAGAAAATATGGTTTTAGATGAAAGTTGAATAAAATATTGTTAGAATATTATTTTTTAATACTATTATTGTTTTGGAATTTAAAAAAATTGAATTGCTTATTATATTTTGTGTGAAAATTTGAAAAAATTGTAATGATGAGATGAAATACTATCACCATCTAGTTTTACAAATCTAGTTCTATCAAATATAGTTTTACAAGACATGCTTTATACTCTTAAGGGGCCGTTTGGGAATACAACTATTCTTAGGTATTCTAAGATATTCTCAAATTCAATTTTTTTTTCTGTCTCATTTCTCAAACCTAATAAAACATCTTAACTCGAACTATTTTACTACTATTCACAGATACTTTGAGATATTCTTAATATCTAAACGAGCCCTAGTAGCAATTATAATCACTATTGTCAATAAATTTCTATAAATAACCTCTGCATTTGGAAAAAAAGTTGGTTGTTGCCTCTTTAAATGATCATACAAAAACAATTTATGAGCACTCATAAATTAGATTTTTCTATTTATAATTTTCACATATATTAAACTAATAAGAATAAAAGAGAAGTGTATTCTTAAAATGAGAGTACTTGAAATAATTATTATGTGGGATACTTTTAAAACTAATAGTGACATAATATCTATTTGATATTTTTGATATTCTCTTATTGAGTTACTTAGTTTTTTAATTGAATATTTTTTTTTTAAATTCTACTTTAGACTGTTTTTTGGGATCTTCTTCCACTATGGGCCTTAGGCAATTACCCAAGTCACCTAATAGAAGAGCTGACCCTGGTGTGTGGCTTCGTGGAGGCAGCATAGATGCTTGGCTAACATGATGGTGGTTGTTGTTGGCATGGAGAAACATGCGGTGGTTCTCAAAGGTATGCGGTGAGAAAGAAACTGTGAAGAAGGTAGCAGTAGACATGTGTGAATTTATATCTCACATGTATGTGTGTGTGTGTGTGTGTGTGTATATATATATATGATACTTCTATCATGTCCTTGAAAGGGCTTTTTGGGATTGATTGGGTATTACAGGAGATTTGTGGGGTCTGGATAATGAGTTAAGATGAGATAAGTTGAGATGATTTGTGAATAGTAGTGAGATTATTGAGTTGAGATGAGATGAGATGGTTTTATGTGTGTTTGGATTAGATGTGAGATGAGATGGTTTTAACTTTTTTGGGATTTGAGAGTTGTGGGTCTCACCAATGATTGCATAGTATTTGTAATAATTTAAATATTATTTTTAAATAAAATTTAATGGATAATTGGTAAATAATAAAATATATATCCAAAAAATGGTAACACCACATAATTAATATAAAATAATTTTACAAATTTATTATAATAAATGTTTCTTTGCATTTTCATATTGTAAAATGGGGGCAGTCTTATGTAATTTGTTACTATTTTTCTTTGCATCAATAAATTATTTTTTACACTCAAAATTTATTCTTTACATTAATAAATTTTGCTTTGCATTAATAAATTATTGTTTACATTAAAATTTTATCAATCTAATGAAGCCGTAATTATAAAATATCGAAAATGTCTATTATAAGAAATAGACATAATAATTATGTATTATAAATTAAATAACTTTATTTGTTATTGGCTTTCCAATCTCATTAAAATAAATACGTCAATATTAACAATTAATATAATTGCTTAGGGAAAAATGGGCAGCACTGAAAATGTAATTGCCAAATTGTTATAATTTAATTTTATAAAGAACATGCTTACCGAGAATAAAAATATATAAATGCGATAGAACGGAAATAATATTCAATGACCACTTCTAGCTGCTCACATAGCAACGACAATCTTATCCCTGACTGCAGTCATAGTTTGGGCTAATTCGGTGCTCATGTCAGGATGATGTGGTTTTGTGACAGTCAGCAACTGCATGACTAGTTGTATTTTCAAAGTCCATAACCATTTTTTAACAAAATAGTTACTGAAAATGGTGATATTTTTTAAAGTTATTTTTTAATAAAATAACTTTAACCTAATTCCACAAAACCTTTAACATAAATTGGAATTACTATCCATGGGGACCTATCTATATACAATACACAGATTCCATAAATTAACATTACTATCTGTATACAATACAATATACATAAATTGACATTACTATCCATGGGGACCTAACTTTAACAAAATAATAGATTCCACAAAACCTAATTCATAAATACCATTGAAGATACATAAAAAAAAAACCTTTGTAAATTCAAACATACTATCCATGGGGACCTATCTGTATACAATACACAGAAGTTTGGCACACATCAAAGCATATCAATACACAAGCATCAAACCATTTATAGCCCACAATTATGCAATGCAATTCCCATGGAAATAAATTCACATACTTGGAAGGAGCCCGTTCTTGGAGCCATTGTGGTGATAGAATGAAACCAACGGAGTTTATGGTTAGACCTACGAAGTGGGGTACGGTGTTTGCAAGGAGTTGGAGTGGTGGGTTTGTTAGGTCTCGGCATGGTGTATTTGTAGTGGAAATTTTCTACACTATTGAAGAGATTTCGAAAATCTCGAAATCCAGTCAATGTATAATGGTACTTGGCATAACTTTAAGGTAGGGAGCAGGGGAATATTACGTTGATTTTCAAAATGGGACAATGGGGGTAGCGTAAGCAGAGCTAGGACGAAGCGACCTATCAAGCACGCGCGATCAAAACTGGCTAGCTTCGTAGGGGTGTCAATGCATTTGCAGAAGTCGCAACCTCTTCAACCTCTATTGAATGGTATGTACGATCGAGGCAGAGTTGGTTGAAGTGTGAGATTGCAAAATCGCAATCTGTCTCGGGGACGATTTTATTTAAATGATCTTTTAAACGTTTCAAACGCATATGAGGCACTGAGGGTTTGGGTATGATAGATGATGAACAAGCTTGGATGGAAAAGATGAGTTTAATGCTGTGGGTACGTTGGAGCATTGATGCCTTGGATGCACTATGAGGCATGAGGGTGGGTGGGTTTGAAATTAATCAGCACCAGTGAAAAGGCTGCATCTCGTTTGAAAAGCAAAAGAAAGAAAGACGTTAATTTGTCTTTTGTGAAAACTGGTGAAACCATCTCTCTATGCATTTGTTTACAAAGATTATCTCTCAATACAAATAGAGTTGAGATGAAACTATCTCAACTCTATATCCAAACCCAGCCTTATTAAAGGATATGGTGGAGTGGTTGCCCCATTTATTGAGTTGTTAAAAAAAGATAGGTTTAAATGGTCTGATATGGCAGAAAGGGCATTTGTTAATCTCTAAAGGGATGTGACCAGCCCACCAGTTCTGGTTTTACTTAATTTTAATGCACCCTTTGAGATTAAGTGTGATGCATTAGGCATTGCTGTGGGGGCATTCTTCATCCAACAGAAGCATCCTATTAGCTTCTACAGTCAAGCCCTGAAGAGAAGGGCTTTGGCCATGTCCACTTATGAAAAAGAATTGTTTGCACTGATTTCAGTCGTGCAAAGGTGAAGGCTTTACATACTGGGCAGACCTTTTATGGTCAAAACTGACCACCAAAGTCTTAAATTTCTCTTGGATTGAAAAATTGGGACCACTATGTAACAAAAGTGGGTAACCAAACTGTTGGGATATGACTTTGTGGTAGCGTATCGGAAGGGATCAGAAAATAAGGCTACAGATGGCCTTTGAAAGGGGAAGAAGGTGATCATTCTAACATTTTTTTGATAATTTATGTTCGTGCCTTGACCCTACCGGATGAGGTAAAACAATCTTACCGCAAGGATGCAGTGGCCTAGCAATTGTTGGATCAAGTGGGCCAAGGGCTAGCTGATCCTAAGTACTCTATACGAGAGGAGTGTTTGTACTACAAGAATATGCTCTATGTTCCTGGCAATTCTGACTTATGACCCAAATTCTTTACCCTATTGCATAACAGCTCAACTGAGGGTCATTCTGGTTCAGATAAGACTCTCAGCAGAATCTCAAGAGACTTCTTTTGGCCAGGCCTTAAAACGGAAGTCAGAAAGTTTGTTAAGGCTTGTGACACTTGTCAACAAGTCAAACCAGAAAATAACCTACCCAGTGGCCTTCTACAACCCTTACCCATTCCCACTAAACCTTGGACTCACATCAGCATGGACTTTATAGAAGGCCTACCCAAATCCCAATCCTACAACAGTATTTGGGTTATGGTAGATACACTCACAAACAGTCATTTTACCCCACTTTCCCACCCATTTACAGCCACTACCCTAGCCTAAACATTCCTTAAACATATCTTTAAATATTATGGTATGCCCAATTCAATAAATTTAGATCGTGACAAGACATTCACAAGCAAATTTTGGACTGAGTTATTCAAACAACAAGGAGTCAAATTGGCCTTCAGTACTGCTTATCATCTGCAGATTGATGGCCAATCCGAGGTAGTGAACAAAACCCTTGAGAATTATCTCAGGTGCTTTGCTGGTGAAAGGCCAAAGGACTGGGCCCTTTGGCTTTCGATGGCAGAGTGGTGGTATAACACCACCACCCACTCCTCAACAGGGTTAACACCCTTTGAAGCCTTGTACGACAACCCCCCAAGGTTGCTGAGTTACTCACCAAGAACCTCTAAGGTGGAAGCAATGGACACTAGCTTACGCTCCCGTGAACAGATCAAGCAACTCTTGAAGAACAACATGCACAAAGCCCAAAATTGTATAAGAAAGTATGATGATCAGAAGCGAACAAAAAGAGAGTTTGAGATTGGAGATCTGGTTTACCTGCAGCTTCAGCCTTTTAGATAACACTCGGTGGCCTAGTTCCAGAACGCCAAGCTCTCGCCTCAATTTAATGGTCCATTCCCAGTCGTGAAGCACATCAGATTCGTCGCGTACAAGTTACAATTGTTGCAAACCTCCTTCATTCACCCCTTCTTTCATGTCTCACTTTTGAAGAAAACGTTGGGCCAATCGGTGACTCCCCTCCTTTGGACTCTAATGTCATTCTAAAGCTTGAACCAAAAGAGATTTTGGATCTCCATCTCTATCAACATCATCGCAGACCTCTCATTGAGATCTTAGTCTGGCAGGGGCAATCGGTAGAAGATGCGACTTAGGAACCCTACCATCAGTTGTAGGACACCTACCCACACCTTGTGGGTAAGGTGTTTTGAACTGCAGGATATTGTCACAGTATAGGGCACGTGATCAAAGGGTCTAAGGTTAGGGATGGTATCAGGTAGCATATGGAACAGAAGGAATAGGCCTTTGAGTCTTGGCCTCTTAACATCTGTAGTGATAGACGAAATACTATCATACTAAGAGAGACAATAATGGGCTAGGCCTAGGCCCACTACTTATCAGCTCTTGTTATTTCTAGTTTTCCCCGTTAAGTCACTGTCAGTTATTTTACTCTAATTCCATGTAGTGGTATATGTGGCCACTAACAGGTAGTAGAATATTTGTAGTCTGTTAGTTTGTTACAATTCTCCAACATATATTTTCTGGTAAATTACAAAGAAAGGATAAAACTATTGAACGCCAAAATCTTCATCTCCTTCCTTTCCACTTATGCACACTGCTCACCTTCCTAGTGAGCCATTTTGTAATTCTTCCTTTGTGCTTGTTATAGAGTGAGAGAGAAATTATTGGTCGTTGCTGAACCAAGAAGAGACAAAGTGAAGGGAGAGAGTGAGGGACGGTGTGGCTTACTGGCGGGGTGCGCGGTTGAAGGGAGGTGGCTGAACGACCGTTTCTGTGACGCCTAAGCTGTCTCTAGCATAGGGTGGTGGTGGAACAACCTGGACTGGCTGCGTGATGGTGTTCGTCCACGGGTGCAAGATGGCATAGTGTGGTGTATGTGTGACAGTCACTCGAGGGCCTTAATGGTCGTGCACGGTCTGGGCAGTGGAGTCGCTGCGATTAGGGGTGTAAAAAAAAAAAAGCTAGAAAATCAGTTGAACAGAACCGAATGATTGGTTTAGTTTGTAACCGGTCTAGTGCGATGTCGGTTCTTAAGAATTGAAACCAGTCTTAAACTAGTGTGGTATCAATTTTAATATTTTGAAAATCGGTTTAAACCGAACCAGACCGGTATATATTTTCTATATTATATATAATTTTTTATATTATACTATATATATATGTTAAATTGCTAATTAATATAACATGAAATTTTAATCTTATTATTCAAGTCTATTAATCCAATAGCGAGATGAGTTTCTTAACCATCGCTGACCGGCTTTCGTAAAAGCACATTTGGGCGATGGTTTCTCGATCCTAGATCCCACTTGAATCGAGTTAGCACCACTCTTACTCTTTTTATAACATAAAATTAATATAACATCTTATGTAAGTTAGACATTACTTATACTTGTATAATTAGATACTAATTATACTATTTTAATCTTATTATTCAAATTTTTTAATCTCACTAATAAGTTATACACTACTTATACTATACTAGTATAATTGAACATTAATGAAATAGTAATTGTTAATAATAAATAATAAATTTTAATAATTAAGTCCAGTATTTAAAAAATTATAATATTAAACTTATATAGTGTCACATGTGTAAACGGTAAATCGAAAAATTGGATCGAACCAGACTGAAACCGAAAAATTTGAAAGTTTCAATTTCATTGATAAATCGGTCTGTATAAGTTCTTAAATTTATAACCGGTGTATATCGGTTTAGTTCCAAAATTTATCTAAAACCGGATCGAATTGGACCGGTTACACTTCTAGCTGTGTTGGTTCCATCGTAGAGTCGAGGCATTTTTTCTTGCTGCTGATGGTGCTCTATTTTCTCACATGGTGGAGGGGAAACCAACGTTGGTGGTCTTTTTCTCGGTAGCTTTGGTGTGCAATCAGTTGTTGGCCATGAGGAGCACCATGCGATGGAGAGAGGTGAGCAGCTGGGCTCTGGGTGTGGCAAGGCCAGCTCAATAGGTTCGAGCCTTAAGGCTAAAATTTGGATTGAGTCTTTTTTTTTTATTTAAAAAAAAGTAGAATTAAATAAATTTATTTAAATTTATTTTTTACATTTCATTTTTATTTAAAAATAATTCCAATAGTTTTGCAAAGTAAAATTAATGATTAAGATTTTATACTACATTTTCAACTAATAACCGACTTAGGTGTGGTTTGGATAGTGAGATGAGATGAGATGGTTTTAGATGAAATTGAAAGTTGAATAAAATATTGTTAGAATATTATTTTTTAATATTATTATTATTTTAGAATTTGAAAAAGTTGAATTATTTATTATATTTTGTTTGAAAATTTGAAAAAATTATAATAATGAGATGACATGACATGAAACACTTTCACTATCCAGTTTTACAAATCTAGTTTTATCAAATCTAGTTTTACAAGACGTGCTTTATACTCTTATGGGCAGTTTGGGAACACAATTGTTCTAAGGTATTCTCAAATTCAATTTTTTTCTCTCTCATTTCTCAAACCCAATAAAACATCTTAAATCAAACTATTTCACTACTATTTTTTTAAAGATAACATTCATCTCATTAATCAAATAATTGAAAAGGTTCTATCATGGACAACATATTGCAGTATTTCAAAAGGTCCCTCTTCAATCCATACAACTTCCTCATCGCTTTGTAAGGCCAACTTGGCTAGAATGTGAGCAACCTAGTTTCCCTGTTGATGAACAAATTGCATCTTCCTTCTTGCTGGTTGTCCAAAAACCTGCTTCAAGTCTTTCACAATTTGGCCATACCATAACAATTCTCAACTTTACACAGAATATCATTAACCAACGTCAAGGAATCACCTTCAAACACCTTGAAATCCCAGCTCAACACATAGTTCGGTAGCCCTCTCTAAAGCAACTACTTCAACCTGCAAAGGAGACCAATAAAACATATGGACTAATCTGCTGCTGCTAGTAAATCCGCTTTGTGATCTCTAAAGACACAACCCCCTCCCATCCTCTTACTACTTTCAAGAAAAGCTACATCCCAATTTGCTTTTATCCAATCCCCTTTTGAGATATTCTTAGTATCTAAACAAGCCCTAGTAGCAATTATAATCATTATTGTCAATAAAGTTCTATAAATAACCTACACGTTTGGGAAAAAATTGGCCATTGTCTCTTTAAAGAATCATACAAAAAATATTTATGAACACTCGAAAATTAGATTTTTCTATTTATAATTTTCACATATATTAAACTAATAAGGACAAAAGGGAAGTGTATTCTTACAATGAGAGGACTTTAATTATTATCTGGGATACTTTTAAAACTAATAATAATCATGTAATATCTATTTGATATTTTTGATATTCTCTTATTGAGTTAATTAATTTTTTTAATTGAATATATATATATATATTTTCAAATTCTACTTTAGACTTGTTTTTTGGGACCTTCTTCATCTAGGAGTCTTAGGCAATTACCCAAGTCACTTAATGGAAGATCTGACCCTAGGGTGTGGCTTCATGGTGGCAATGTGGATGCTTGGCTAACATGATGGTGGTTGTTGTCGGCATGGAGAAGCATGTGGTGGTTTTCAAACGCATGCGGTGAAGAAGGCAGTAGTAGACGTGCGTGAATTTATATCTCACATGTATATGTGTATGTGTGCGGATATATATATATATATATAAATGCTACTTATGGAAGAGAAAACCCTAGTGCATGTGCATGGGGATGAGAACGTGCATGGTGGGGCTACTGCGCTACGACATTACTCATAGTTGGTAGAAGCAGTTATTATGCATGAGTTGTATTCTAACGCGTGTATGTATATATATACACATTGGTACCCTAGTAGAAGAGGAGTGAGAAGTCCACTTGCTTGCAGCTTATAGACGAGTATGGGTGTTGAGCAAATGTACTTGGGCCTTGGATCCTAGGGTTTTCTCTTGAGTTCTTGTTTTAGATTCTTAAAATTGAGCCCATCTCTCCTAATAAGTGTTTTTGAGCTTATAAAATAATTTTTGGCATAATACAAATTTAAATGAGGCCCATTCGATCCAAAAATTTTAAATGGGCTTTAATCTAATTATTAATCCCCAATAAAAATTCTATAACCCACCAAATAAATTTTTGGGCCATCACCTATTTCAAGTTGTCCAATAAATTGCAGTTGAACTTTTCAATATAATCCATAAACATAATTTAAGCTCAATAAAATCTTTCTTAGAATATGGAATGGGTCAATAAAATCCATAAACATAATTTAGGTTCAATAAATTATTGAACTGGGTGGCATAACCTTATTGGCGAAGAGAAATCGAAGGGTGTTAATTTGCTGGAAGGCATGAATTGCTTTGGTTTGTATAGCTAGCCTACTAATAAGACAACTGGTTAAATCAAATTGCTGTAGAGTTTTGAATTCCTACTCTTTCATTTGAAACAACATATTATTACTACTGAACCAATGCATCTCTTTAAAACAGAGTTTAAAAATAAGACAACTAGTTAAGAGAACTTAGGCGCGCGTGCAATGCAATTGTCAAGAATCATCTGAAATTTTATGGGAGGTTTGGATAGTGAGTTAAGATAAGATGAGATGATTTGACCCCATTTGAATAGTGAGAGTGTTTCATTTTATCTCATCATTACAATTTTTTTTAAATTCTCAAATAAAATATAATAAACAATTCAACTTTTTCAAATTCTAAAATAATAATAATATTAAAAAATAGGATTTTAATAATATTTTATTTAACTTTTATCTAAAACTATCTCATCTTATCTTACTATTTAAATAGTACCGAAATGAAAATTGAAAGTTGAATAAAATATTATTAGAATAATATTTTTTAATATTATTATTTTGTGATTTGAAAAAACTGAACTGTTTTTTTGTATAAAAGTTTGAAAATGTTGTAATAATTATATGAAAAAAAATAAGATAAAATGAGATGAGATGAGATGAGATGTTTGTTGTATCCAAACAATCCTAAATTTGCCGACAAGATTGAGTTGAGAGTGACAGATTGCAGTAGACAACGTTTGTACAGCCAGTCAAAGATATGATAATTGTGCAGCAGACCACATTGAGTAGAGCAATTGTGAGAGAAATCATAAGAGCTGAGAGTATTTATCTTCATCCTTTGATTTTTGTTTTTACTCTTTACGATCTTGATAGTGTGCGATCAAAGTTACCGACCTCACTCTTGTCTAATGATGCTTACTTAGAATGGTGAGTACATGATTTGAAGTTTTTGTGAAAAGAGATCGAGAAAACATATACGCATGGACATGGTTCTTTTGGTTCATAGTTTCTGTCGGGGTAGCATCCAAACGAGAGCATTATGGACACGCTATAACAAAAAAAGAAAGCAAGAATGAAGACAAAATAATATGAGAGAAGAGGCACAAAAAACTGAAGGCAAAAGAATACAAAAAGAATAGAGGGTAGAAAGGATAAGGCTAGTGCTATGAAGAGAGGGGACTTTGGCATGACTTCAATTCAGCATCTTCTTCTCTTTCCTTCTTTGATCTCTATCTTAATTGTAACACAGAGCTTATGTATTCAAAGCCCGTGAATGTAGGTCTAGGTCGTTTTTCATTCACATACTTTTTCATGTCTATTTTGTTTGCATTTATTCGTTGTGCAGGTTATGAACACGGCAAGAAAACTGCTTATTTACGATCAGTTATTTCCAACGATTTTCAGTTAAAATGAATCTATTTTCGTTGCAAATAGTCATTTTTATCGCAAAAACATGATCATAAATACTCATTTTTGTTGTTGTGAAATGTCTATACATATCAGGTGGGTCATGCGATCAATTGGCTAATATGAATCATGTACCATATTATAATAAGCAGCATAGTATATTTACAAAAGTACACGCTAGCTCGATCATAAGCAGTGAACAAACTCTGCAATATGGGTCTTGAGATCGAGAGCAATGACGACGTTAATGCTTGATGGGTAATTTTCTTTAAAGTTGGTTGCCCAGATCAAATGAAACCCCACCATTGCCTTGGCATGCATATTGATCGATATTGTTGGCAGTACGCGTAGAGGTGGGCCATTGTGCCTACCCTAGATGACTTGGAGCTTTCAGCACATGGAGTTAATTAAGCCGGGTGGGGTGGCTAAACGACGTGTCGAATGAAGAGGGTTGGAAATTAATGAAAGCTTGAATTCCCACCTTTGATCACCCCAACTAATTTGGTTTATGGAATTATATATTGCAGTTTGTAAAAGCAAAATTAACTCATGAGAAGGCATAATATATATAGTTACTTGATGAGGGGACAAACCCAACAACACAAAAGGGTGAATAAAGTTACTTCCCTTCCCTTTTCTAAATCAATTAAACCCCCCCTCATCATGACACGTGATCTATGGTAGTGATATGAGAGAGAGGTACTAAAGTGATATATATGGTTGTTGATATCTGATTTCAATTTTAAAAAATATGTATAGAAACTAATTGGATTGATGATAAAAATATAATTTTCATTTAGAAAAATGTTTGTTTTGAAGTAAAGATATTCACGGGCCGGTTTGTACCATTGATATATTCACAATGAAGAAGTACTACTGGATTTACAAATTGAATCCGACTACCCTTTTCATTTCTTTCACATGCATATATAGCGTGTAAATCCCGAGTACTTAAAATGTAATGTTAAAAGCTCGTGGCTTGATTGATATAAACCCCAACCTCTAAAATAAAAGTATTGGGTTCGAAACCCCCTCCTTAAATGTATATATAAAAAGAAAAATGCACCTTTCTTATTAATCTTTCTTCATTTTAAACTTTGATGATCATAGTAGCGCAGAAATTATAAATATGGTGGATTGGAGGAGGTTGATCGATTCAATCAAATCTTCTTAGCTGCAACTTTTTTCTAGTGGATATTATCAATTCGTTGTCTTTGGTGGCCCACAATTAATTGGTTTGGTCCAATATGGATCGAGGTTACGAAACCAAGGGTGATATGTCTACCTAATTAATTAGCATTATTACAACTTCCACTTCCCAAACAATGGAGAGAGATCAGATCGAGGGTCCACCAAATTATAGTTTGAAACTTTCTTATTAGTTACACCAATTCCTGGTGGCCCACAATTAATGATGTTTGCCATTTGGAATGAAGTAGCTTTACATTACTTTCATGGCGGAATTATAGACTAATTCTTTATTTCCAACTTCCGGTCAAAACTTATTTACAAACCTAACTAGCAATCTTTAATCATGATGTTGATTGAGTTTTTATATCTTGGAGATTTCTTGGAATATTAATAGCTTCAACTCATGTGCCTGACGTCTCTTTTTGTTTGAGGCCGACTTTGTTTGTAAGATTATTTCAAAAGAAAATAAAAGAAAAACTAAATGACAAGTTCCTGCTATCCAAGAAAGATCACTTTATTTTTTCTACATTTACCTTGAATGTGTTTGGATCAAACACAACCCATCCATCACAAGTCCAAACGGTTGGGCTACTAAAATTCTAGTAATTATGTAAGTTTAATTAATTACTACAAGAAAATGAGTATTTATAATTGATTATTTATTACGAAAATAATTATTTACAGTGAAAATAGACTCATTTTAACAAGAAATAATCATTTTTGTAGAAAATAACTAACCACAATTAAATAATTTTCTTGTTGTGAATAATGAGTATCTGGGGGCTGCCGATCTCTCATTTATTAGATATACGTGTTTTTCCTGATAAGGCATTAATTGGTAGGATGTCACAAAAGACTTATTAGGTCCATTGACACTAAGGATATCAATTCAATTTGACTATTTATTATATTTATTTTAAATTTTTTTCATCTTCAATCACATCGATCTATTTATCATAGTTCAAACCAATTCATAAGCCTAAATAAAAAGCCATTTAATATGCGATATATTTGCTGATATTAATTTAAAATGAATAATAACATATCTTATTGATTATATGTTGAAGAGAGAGGGAAAAAAAAGATTTTGTAGATTGGGTATTCTCAAAGTTTTTGGTTGTTACGGGCTCTTCCCATAACATGCTTAAAAGAGTATGAACTTAGGGCACATTTCATTACCTCTAAAAAAAGTGACAAGATACAAGTATCAATTTGTATTGTAACTAGGGTTTCTAAAGTCATTTATCAAAAGAATGAACATTAGCAATCAACCAGCTAATAACTTAGGTGTTTGGCTTAATGGAATTAGACCCAAGTCACATCACTATTTCTTAGGAGATACCATAGTTAGGGAATGGTTGGAGAGTAAGATGGGATGAGACTTTTGTGAATAATAGTAAAATAATTTGTGAATATTAATGAGATAGTTTAAATTAGTCTACGTTTGGATAGTGGGATGATCTCAGATGATCTGTAAATAGCAGTAAAAATTGATAAAAAAGTAATGAAAAAGTATTGAATAATAGTGAATAGTAATAAAAAGTAGATGAAAAGTAATGATAAAATATTGAATACTCCACTACCCAAACAACCTGTGTTTTATGAGGTTTTAGAAAAGGAGAGAAAAAATTAAATAAAAAAATTATAAAATTAAATATTATTTTTTAATATAATTTTTATTTTTAAATTTAAAAAAATTGAATTATTTTTTATTTGAAAGTTTAAAAAAGTTTTAATTCTTAGTTTAAAAAAATTGTAATAATTAGTTCAAAAATATTTATGTTTATGGGATGTTTAAGAATAAAATAAAATATAATGAGATAATATGAAATTTATTTCTAAACATTTCCTTAGCAACACATTTGATTATACATTTAAGAATCACTAACAAAAATAATATTTTATTAAAATCCTTTTAATTTTTATTAAAAGAGAATAGAAATTTACTTTTATTAATAGTTCTCAAATCAGATGCTCTTAATAAAAATAATTAATTAGTAGATGTGGGAGTTCTTCCCTCTCTGGCTAGATTGCAATCTGCAGACTGAGGCATTGGGATTGACAGCCAGAAGTTTTGCTGGTCAAGGATTTCTGCGGCCACTAATATAGAGAGAGAAATGATTCACATTTAATACATTGCATACTAAAATTATAAAATGAGAATATTTTTATAAAATATTATTATTTTTATAAGAAATTTTATATAAATATTCTTAGTTTATAATATTGTTCTATAATATATTATAACATATTGTAAATCATTTTTAGAAGGTAAAAGATACTCTGCCGCCCTACTTTCATCTNTATAAATATTCTTAGTTTATAATATTGTTCTATAATATATTATAACATATTGTAAATCATTTTTAGAAGGTAGCCCTACTTTCATCCCTCTACTCGAATCAATTTATTTATTTTTATTTTTATTTAGTGATTAAAGAAGTAATTTTAAATATATTGATGTATTTTTTTATTTTTTAAAAATATTTAAATATATTAAAAAAATATAAAATAAAAAAAAGAAGAAGCCTGGGCGGTCAGGTGGCCTTCCCTTATAAGGAATGCTTGATTCTCAAAATGTTATTTTGTCAAAAAAAAAAAAAAATGTTATCAAAGTTATCCATTCAATGCTGTGCATAGCAGCATCATGCTTTAAGATATAAGAATGCAACTTGAATTCCCTCTCACCTTTCCTTTCCGGCAACAGACGGCATTATTAAACATCGTACCCACATGCAGGTTGCTCCGGATAAGGATGCGTATGAACCCTTCCCACATGCGGAAATACACATTATGATAGACATCTTTCTTTGACTTCAAAAAGTATAAAGCTGTACAATTGTAGACAGAATTCATTAATAACAGAAGTAGACACTCTCATATTGCATGACAGATTTCACAAATATCTGAAAAAAAAGCTCGACTTTTTATTTGAAGTTGAAGGAGTCAGAGTAAAGAAAAAATGCATCAGCTTTACGGTATTTATTATTATTTATAAATATTTTGAATAATTTTTTTTTTTTTATACATTTAGAGAGAGGTTTTTAAATCCAAGATCTCTATTTTAGAAGATAATGTCAATCAAGTCAAGACTTTTGATATATTTTGTACAATTTTAAATGAGTAATAAATGGTATAATTTTAGTTGAATTCTTGATGTGTCTCTCTTTCTTGCTTTTACTCTCAATACCCTCAAGTTATTTGCCATTAGTAAAAACTGGACGATTAGTGCAAGTGAAGGCAGACATGAATGAAAGCTTGAAATGGCAGAAAACAGTCAAACTAGCTAGTTCAAACCCCCATAGGGATTAGAATAAACCCAACAATATAAGATAAGAGAAGTGCCTCTTTTTCATCCGTTAGATCTTTTATCGTATTGTCCTCTCTAACTATATATGTGTCTTTCTTGGCAAAGGTGAAATTGGTCGGTCGGTCTTACGGTAAAGGTGACAGTGTGACACAAATTCTGCAGAAGGAAAACTCCAAACGAGGACATCCTTGTTATCAAAATCTCGAGAAAACTTTAAAAACACTTCATTATAATTATAAAAAAGATTTGAATTTGTCGGCTCGGTTGCATGTGTTATGTCAGTTAAAGGATGGCCCAACGTGATTCTTCAAATTATGGAGAAGAAGGAGGGGAAAAAAAAAAGAAAAGAAAAGAATTATATATACGAGAGAGGATATTATTTTTGACAGAGAGACGGCTTTAGCTTTTTCTCGTGTAACGTGGTATTATAATTAAGCGGACAAATCCAGCAAATACCCAGTAGCTGCCGTTTCTACATTGTTGGCCAACTTGGCCTTTCTACTCTCTCTCTCTCTCTCTCCAAAGCACCCCTCCACAACGAAACATGTGACAGGGATACAAACTCCCTCTCCTACCCCAGTTCTCTTGTTTCTTTATTGCTCAATCTAATTTTGTTTGGGGCAGTTCTGAGTTGTACTTGGCAGAGACTTGGTCAGTGAAGCAAATCTAATCTCTCTCTCATATTCTTGAAGCATTCGGATGATGGGTGCTTGGGTTCACCTTCTGTCGTTGAGGTAGAAGACCCCCTCCTCTTGTGTTACTCTTGCACTCTCTACATTTTGTTATTTAGCAGTGAAATATCGACTTTTTGCTTGGTAACATCGTAGAGAAATCAGAAAGAGAGTTTCTTATTAGTGCTTGATTTTGTTATCATGAGGGATTTTCCTTCCTGTTTCGGTGAAAATGGCGTCCAAGTCGCTGATTCATCATCTTCAAGTGCAGCCAAAGCGGCTCAAAATGTCGTTACCTGTGTTTATCGGTGTAAATTGCTGGGTCGTTTTTGCTTGATCACTATTACATGGACCAAGACTTTGATGGGTCAAGGCCTTAGCGTTGGGATTGATGATATGGCCAATCAATGCCTTCGTAAGGTTGACATAAAGCCCTGGTTGTTCTCTAAGCGAAAAGGGTCTAAGAATTTAGAGGTGGATTCTTGTACAATCCAGATTTACTGGGACTTGGCCAATGCAAAATTTGGTTCTGGGCCTGAACCATTGGAGGGATTCTATTTAGCTCTTGTGTTTAACCAAGAAATGGTACTACTTCTTGGGGATTTGAAAAAGGAGGCATACAAGAAGATTGAGGCTGACCCTGTACTTCACTCCAATGCCATTTTTATTGCTAAGAGAGAGCACCTTTTCGGGAAGAGATTTTATGGTTCAAAGGCTCAGTTTTGCGATAAGGGACAGATGCACGATGTCACAATTGAGTGCGACACTGTTGGGCTAAATGATCCATGTCTTGTGATTCGGATTGATAGTAAAATGGTGATGCAGGTAAAGAGGCTGAAGTGGAAGTTCAGGGGCAATCACACCATTGTGGTGGATGGCCTTCCAGTTGAAGTGTTTTGGGATGTCCACAATTGGCTCTTTGGTAATGCTATGGGCAATGCTGTTTTCATGTTCCAAACTTGCCTCTCTGCTGAGAACTTGTGGGGTGCCAGTCACTGCGGTACTTTTGACCCTTCTGTATTAACTTGGTCATGCCCTCAGCAAATTAGCGATTCCAATTCACAAGGTCTTCTTTTCTCACTGGTTCTGTATGCTTGGAAGCATGAATAGAAAGTGTTATTTTCATCTTTTTGAGTTTCAACAAATACCTGTAGTTGTGGTTTTGATAATAGAATGTGATTGAAATACAGTAAATGAATGCAGATTACTAGTTTTTCTTTCCCCTTCCCATTTCACTTCTCAAGCAATACTTTATGTACATGAACCACATAGAAATGTCATTCCTGCTTGTTTATAATGGTTCAAATAAGAATTCTTGTTTTGATATTCCTCTGAGAATTGTTGAAGGGAGAAGGATTGTTAGGAGATGGATCTGCAGTGTTCACCAACAAGAATAGCGTGTGTAGCTGTGAGTATCGTGATCTCTCTTCCAGTTTCTCGTCAACTCTGATTAACAACAATTAGGAGCCTTCGTCTCAAAAGAGAAGCAAAAAGGTCGGTGAACACTACTTGATCATTCCCTTAGTTGCAGATACTTGTGTGATTGATACAGATTGAAAGTTATAATTTATTATGGAGAAGCCATGGAACAGGTGTGATGCATATTTCTTCGTATGTTATCACGTGCTGGTAGTTCAGATACTTGAAACAGCTTATAGGACATGAGACGCAAATGATTTGTAATGGAACTGAAGTATCCCGGTAATAGGCTTTAGGAAAATTATCTTTGCAAGTCGGTGTGGATGACACACTCAACCAAATTGTGTCATCTCATATCAAGTTTTGCCACGAAGAGTTTGCTCCCAATGGTCATCAGTTCGAGTTCCCTTAGGGCCACTAGAGATTTACCTGGTCGTCAATTTCAGGACCTCATGAGATTAGTTAAGGTGTGCGTAAGTTAGCCCGGATACTCATGGTTATTAAAAAAAAAAAAAGGTTTTGCCACGATAAGAGTGTGGAATGTGTGCCCTCATAGCAGCTTGCACCTAGGACTCTGGACGTTAAATTGTCCATGAAAAACATCATGGTTAATGTATACCATCTGAACCATTAGATAGCATAGCATGCTATCAGTTTTCCATATTTTCACCATAAACCACTCTCTCCAGTGCCCAAAGAACCATAATCTTGAATTGCATTAAAGAATGGGGGGAGTGTGTATTATATGAGGTACAGATTAGTTTGTGCCACCATGGCCAATGGGTTGAGAATTTCGATACGTTACCTCAAAGAAATGAAAAGGAAAGAGATATCTTTTCAAGGGAGAAGTTTCTTTCGTCAATTCTTATGAATGGCTACATTTAAGCCAAAAAATGATATATGGTTGAATAGGGACAGAGTAACGGATCATGATGCGAAAGTGACCTCCATTATTTGCGTCCTCTGTAATGCAGGCAATGGCTGAAGGTCAAGCTGCACTGCTCACAGTGCTCAGCAGTAACTTAACCCCAAATTCCCAATCTAAAAAAAAAAAAAAAAAAAAAAAAACCATGAAAAATCCATTTTATATGTGTACGATTGGTTGGTTCATTCTGTAACAATTGACAGCCAGAGGCTTTAACACACTTCCCCCCTCCCAAGACGAAAGGCTTATCTCAAATGGTTTTTCTGGGATAAATGTCATTTACTTTGTATCCAAACGTGATGCAGAGGTGTAAACTCGAATAATTTTGTATGGTCGTATCAGATTCTGCTGTACTAGTAACCTACCGCAAGGCAGAGGTGGTGTTGTCTGCTGTTTGGGACCGTAATTTGTACTATTCATTGAAGCTTCTCTCACTCCCACATGACCCAGAACTCGTCTTTCTGGATAAGCTTGAAATTTTCTACAAAGCAATTTGTTTTAGGGGCATGCGACCATGTCAAGCTGTTAGGATTTATACCGTCTCGTGAGTATCATGTGACCATGTCAAGCTGTCTACCATGACATTTTCTTCAAGCAATTTGCTCTAGATAATGAATAGTGCGTGAGCTTCACGTACCGATGTAGCATCACGTCTCTAATAGTGACATATTATCGGCCACCTCAACGATCTCTGCTCTCCAGCTGCAGCCACCATCATTCCTTGTTGATCAAACGCACCCGCACTGCCACAAAAGTCTACATGCTCGGGGTGCTCTTCAACACTAATATAAATATCTAATATATGCCTTTTTTTTTTTTTTTTTTGAGTGGAGTGATAAAATAAGAGAGAAGACATACATTGCACTCAAAACTACCAACACTACATAATGCGACTTTCAACTCCAAAAACTAACAAATAAAACGATCGTTCATTCCTGTATGTTAAAGTCAATGAAAAACTAGTAAACAATTGAATTGATACGATAGGAGTTAGAGTAATGCGAATCACATAAACAGAAAGACGAGAGGGGAATGATTTGTGAGGCTGCCGCCCTAACATCAAGGTTTCCTTCTTTCAACTACGCTAACAACACTATGGAATTATGCGCATCTTGGACACCTGGTGACATCTATAAACTGTATACAAAAGAATGCGGGAAGACTTCAGTTGGCGGAAAAACGGAGAGAGAGAGAGAGACAGAGGGCTGCCGGTACAGCTGAATTTTAATTGATATCGTTGCCTAAACCAAACGTGTCTTCAACACCATTTATCACCCTCTTTCTTCGCTCGGCAATCATCTCTGAATACGCCTGACAAAATAGAAGAAAATATAGAACTATTCCTTAACTGTTCTTTTTTCTTTTTCCATTTCGGTTTCTATTTTCACTAAATCGTAATGTAACTTGTAATTCCAAATCCAAGATAACTCTGTAAAATGCTGAAAGGAAGCAAACAGCAATTGAACATGTTCCTTACCAGATTCTATGTCAAGGTCCCTTGTCATTTCCTTTAATTCTCAGGAAGAGTACGACAATATTACTAGGAACTATTCAGCCTGACAGTAGTTACTATGAATCAATAAGAAAATAAGCAAGTCTAACATAAAGTTCATGGTTCAGTAATAATTTCCATATGCCTCCTTGCCCGAAGCACCTAATCATGCAATATCTTTGCAAGTTCTGTCCTGAGTAAATTTTAATTCAGTAACAGAAATCTACAATGTCAACTAGCCCTTTCAAGAAACAAATAATCGTAAGCATAAATGATTAATCATTGTTTCCACATATGCATCTTACTTCCATAGAGATTCACATTCACTTTCTCATTTTTTCGGCATGGTGTGTTTCTCCTACCATAACGGAGGCTGTTATATGAAATCAATGGGAAATCATCATAGGATCTGAGATTCAAAAGATGCGTCCTACATTCATCATGTTAAATTTCCAACCTTTCAAGCTGTAAACGGTGAAAAATCAGGAAAAGATACACTTTATAACCCAAAACGCATACTCATTACCAAAGCTAAGACATTGCATCCTTAAACAACCAAAACGTTACAATGTGTACCTTCTGCTAAGATGCGATTGTTAAAATTGTGGCATATCACCTATTTTTTTGTCATCAATGGTTAAAATTCGATGAAAATTTATATTTGAATACAAATGGTAGTTGGAAGGTGAAATGTCTCAACTTTGTAGTTTGGTCACCATGTTATTCGTTATCAGTTTGGAGGTGCAAAATATTTTTCTTGAGGAATTATCATTGGAAGTGAAAAGGGAGTACGTATATTTGCAAGTGTATGTGTTTCACAGAGAGACGGGGGGAGGGAGACTTCAAGTATAACACAAGGGGCATCTCTCTAAACATCTCCAAAATCCAAAAGGCCAGTTTATAAAACAGAAACTACATTAGCTAAGCAAGGAATATGCAAGAATTAATTAGCATGCCCCAAGAAGCAAAAGGGGTGAGGGGGGTTGGATCCCATAAAAAGAAAATCATTAACTAGGAGAAGATGCTCAAACCTTTGGATAAGAATACAAAAAGATGTACCACCATGTGCATATTAGTAACAATATGCCGATTGTGACAACTACCGAGTGAAAAATTAACCAGCTACTAGCAGTCACTGATACTCCAGTTAAAATTATCGTCCATGGTTGACACCTAACAACAAATGGACATGAAGGAATCGAGTCAAATAGTAGAGCAAGCACAGATACAAAAATAGGTCATTCATAAAACAATAGAACTTTTATACATGCTGAAATATTCAATTCAACAGGAGTTATTGGTTCAAAAACATGCCCAATAAAAAATTTGTGCAGGTTTAGTAGTCACTAGTCATCTCCGCTTTGCAATACATGAGGAAAAATTGTCAAATATGCGGTTAGTAACTCTATTTAGCTGCCAAAAGGTGGATAGAAAGAAAAGAAATTTCGGATTTCTTAGCCTCTGTTATGATATAAACGAAGCATCATACAACTGTTTTCCACGACTAACCATTTCAAGTGACGGAATGGATCTTTAGGAACACAACCTAAAGTCATGTATCATTTTGTGGTTTACTAGAACTACTTATTTGATCATATTAGCCAACTTCCATTCTGCTCTGTCCATCTTCTCAAGATTCCTTTAATGGTAGTAGCTTTCTATACTTATAAGCAGTCAGGTCACAATGGTTGTGCTATGACAATTGACCATTAAAATCGACATGAGAGTGATTATGCAAATGTATCATCTTAAATAGTACCAAAGAAGAAATATGGAGTCACTGCCCAGTTTAGCATGAGGTCATTATATTGATCTCATGAATTGCCATCATATCAAGCTAAATTACTATGTACCAGTGGCTGTCACCTCAAAAAGGTTACCGTCAAGGGGGCTGAAAAGTTGAGACTCATAGGTATATAAATAAACCCATTGATATTACATTTTGAAACACCACTTAATTCAAAGTTTGTTCAAGTAAGTTTACCCTTCAATGACATATTAATCATTCACTTTTGTGGTCAATATTTGATAAGAGACTTAGGGCTTGTTTGGACACTTGGCCATGTTTGGGAAGTGAGATAAGTTGAAAACATCTCATCTCATCTCAAAACTTCTTATGATTTCCTACCCAAACATCATTTAAACACAAAACACTTTTCAATTTCAAATCTTCAACCTTTTCATCTAATCATTACAACTTCCCCAAACTTTCAAACAGAACACAAAAAACAATAAAACTTTTTCAAATTCAAAAATAATATTCAAACAATTTTTTACTTCATAATATTTTTATTCAATTTTTTCTCTCATTTTCCAAAACCCAATAAAATATCTCAACTCAAATAATTTCACTACTATTCACAAACCATTTCATTACTATTCACAGAATTATCTTCTCATCTCACTTCCTAAACATGCCCTAGATATTCTAAGATATTCTCATAATTTCCTTTCCAAACATCATTCAAATACAAAATATTTTTCAATTTCAAAATTTTAATTTTTTCATCTAATTGTTACCTAATTATCCAAACACAAAACCCAATACAACTTTTGCAAACTTCCAAAAAAAATACAAAAGAATACAATTTTTTCAAATTTTAAAATAAAAACAATATTAAAAAATTATATTCAAACAATTTTTTAACTTTATAATATTTTTATTCAGCTTTTTCTCTCTCATTTCTCAAAATCCAAAAAAAATCTTAACTCAAATCATTTTACTACTATTCACAGAATTATGAGATGTGAGTCTCTACTAACTTGCTTGGATGGCAGGACTAGAGTACTCTTTCTTTATTTTAGTCTTTTCCTATCCCTTAAGGATCTATTTTCCTCTTTTTTATTATTGAAAACATCATGCTCACAAAGAGAAAAGTATTCATTTTTATGATGGATGTTGATCCATTTGCTCTATCAAACCATTGGCTCTAACACAAATTATAGAAGTAGAACTACCAACTGTTTAATGACTCTTAAAAAGAAAAAAAAAGGAGTAGATTTTCCCTGAAATGAATATGAATAATACAGAGGAATCACTCAAAACTTAATAGTATCCCTTCAAACTCACACATACGTATCCCAGATCTAAAGCCAAGATACTATCTGCACCTGCACTAAACAAATCACATTGATTACTAATGAAAAACTACACAACGTTAGAACCCAATAGCTCATAATTAAAATTAGAAATACCTGACTTGGTTTAATTCCATACGCAAATCAATTTTGAAGGGTCTTCCACAGATTCTCTCTTGATCTTTCTAGTTAATTATCTGGCACTAGCCTTTATGTATCCAATTAACTAGAACCTTCAACTACTTACAATTAAAATCAAAACTACGGGAAGTGGAAAAAAATAAAAAATAAAGGCTGAAGTGTCAATCTTATCATCAAGACGGTTACAAAAACAGGGAACAACCCCAGCTCAAAGTACTATAGAGATTCTCAGACCAGGAAAGGGAGATATAATTCAAATTAATTGAGCCCAGCGTATTACTCCTAATATCCATATAAACTCGAGAATAATATAATACTGAAATGTATGGGGATATGTAACATACAAACACAGTAAATTAACCATCATCGGAAAATAAGCTTTAGGAATTACAACAAAAAGGGTAATCATAAACAATGAGGATAACGAAGTAACACTGAAAGATAAGAAAGATCCATGAATGAAAAAGCACTTACCAGGAAGGTTTGGTGTCCCAAACATTGTCATATTCAAGTGAAAGGTAGTTGAGATACCCATCCATATCATCAACGACTCCGTTCTCATCCAAAAAAGGAGACTCTCCAGGGTCACTTGCGTTGCTTCCAAAAGCTATGGTTTTGCTGGGAATCCGTACGGATTTAAGAGTTGTCGAAGAGAGGTGTGGGCAAAATACGGAGTTGGAGAGTTGGGTTTTGGAAGGGGAAAGATGGGGTCTCAATGAAGCGGTTAGGGAGAGAGGGAGGAGAGAGAGACTTCCCATAGATGCAGAAACAGTATAAAAATATCCGTTTTCCTTTTCCAGACTCTCAGTTCAGTTGAGCCGTGTGTTTTATCATTTTTATGGCCTGGATTGAAGATGGAGTTTATCGTTTTTTTTTTTTTTAATAAAAATATTTTTTAAAATTTAATACTTAATTTAACACTAATCAAGCCTATATATATTTTTAAGACATGTAAGTTTCATAATATTTTAAAAATATATATATGAGGATACACTCAAAATTCACATGAGAAAGTTCTTTTAAAAAAATTCATTTTTTTCACTATGAGTCTTTTAAAATAAAAATAAAAATAAAAGAGAAAAAAAAGACGGCCTACAATATATCTCACATTACTCTTTTTCTTCTTAAATGGGCAAATTGCTACTAAGGCTTGCTATTTTGCTCCAAGATGATCTCTTTCTTGTTATTTCTTTCTTTTCAGGTAATGTAATACCATGTGTTGTTAGGACCCCAGATTTTTCTTGCTGTCCATGAATTAATAGTATATTCTATAAAATAATTTCTGGCTATTTATAGCAGATGAAACCCCCTGTATTCCCAGGAAGAGATGGTAACCTTTGAATCATATATCTTCTTAAGTCAGTGATATGCACTTAAGCCACCACTTGTCTGAAATTCTAAGCCACCACCCAAAAGGAAAGGTTTGTTTGTCAGTCCAGTTGTAGTGGGTTAGTGTTCCTTAATAAATGGGTTATAGTTATCAGTTTTAGTCTGGTTATTATGGAGTCTTTGTATTTAAATATCCAGTTTACGTTAATGAAAGCATCTGAATCCTTTCGCTCAGTGCCTTGCATGCATTTTGGACTGGTCCTTTGAAGTACCAAATTATTATTTGTTTTTGGCTGGGACACATAACAGTTGGTATACAGAGACAGGTCGGTTTATACAAAATGAATGTGAAAAAAACAATCCACATACAGTTTCGAAGGAAATCACGAGTCTTGAGCCCAAATCCTCACAGTTCTATCACCATCAAGGCCAGCAGAAGCAATTTTGTTCTCAGTCGGGTGACAGGTAACAGAAATAACAGTATCAGAGTGACCTTCAAGTTTCTGAACCATAGTTTTCTGCTGGAGATCCCACAAATAAACACAGCGATCCTCTGACCCACTTACAATGTATTTCCCATTTGTGACAGAAAATGTGGATGTTATACAATAAATTCTATTCACATGCCCCGCGTAAATCTTCAAAAACTTTCCAGTTGAGTAGTTCCACAACTTCTGCACCAATAATTAAAAGAATTAAATGGTATTTCATAAAAGCCAATAGGTGAATTGAAAAAATCAAATGATATATTTGACACTAGAATAAAAGGGAAACTCACTCCAGTAAGACTCCACATTATGTAATCTGTCTTTCCATCTTTCCACTTTACAGACAAAAAAAAAAAAAACATAGAATAATCGAATCGAGTGCTGATTAGGGGTTTATAATTACACTTGATCTCAACTTTCTTAAATGGTTGTGTAATAACAACAAGAAGGGGGGCCCTATGGAAGACAGTTATAAATTTGAAATTTGGGAATGCTTGGGGAGGATGGTGCTCGAATGAGGTACATGGGCCATATGGAGTGGGTTTGGGGAAAGGTATACTTTAACCATAAAGAAATTACACAAAAGTTAACCTACAAACTGATGTGGCTTGATGCGGTACGTTAGATTGTAAAGTTACTTTTATTGTAAAGTAGATCTAACAGATCAAATGAAGCCATGTCAGTTTGTGGGTTTACTTTGGTATAATCTTTTTGTGTCTATAGCATTTCTCATGAAAAAATATTAGAAAGAGCTGGGAGATCTTCTTAAGACATGCATGTATTTTGGTTGATGACGGCTCTCAGGTCAAATTTGGTACGACAAATGGTGTGGCGAATAAAGCTTCAAAGACACATTCCCTACAATTTTTATGGTTGTACGAGCAAAGGATGTAGTTGTAGCTGATCTCTTCGTTCTCTCTCGTGGCTCTCCTCAATGGTATGTAGATTTTATTAGGGTAGCACAAGATTGGGGGTTAAGAGGTTATCGTCAAGTTCTTCGCTCTATTGTATTCAATAAGAGTGACTGAGGGTACCTTAGACAAGATCAACTAGAGCCATTCCAAGAAAAGTAGATTCATGGTTAGATCGTTCTACCAAGTTCTAACTAGCTAGGGTGTGAACACCTTTCCGTGGAGGAATATATGAAAGACAAAAGCTAATTTAAAAGCAGCCTTTTTTGTTTGAACAACCTCCTTGGGCAAGATTCTTACTACAGATAATCTGAGGAAACATCGAGTAATCGTCTTGGATTGGTGTTGCATGTGTAAGAAGAATGAGGAATCAATAGATCATTTGCTTTTATATTGTGAGGTGGCTAGGACCTTGTGGGATTATTCTTTGAGGGAGTTGGATTACCATGAGTCATACGTCATACACTAGTGGATTTTCTAGCAAGTTGGAGAGGCCTTCAAGGTAATCCATAAGTGGCATCAATCTGGAAAATGGCTCCTATATTTATGTGTTGGTGCATATGGTAGGAAAGAAATGATAGAAATTCAAGAATCGCAAGAGGACAGTGGGTGAACTTAAAAGTTACTTTTTTTAAACCTTGTTTTTATGGGCTGGGGTCATTGATTTTAATGGACTAAGGCCTTGCTTGGTTAGACAGATAAGATAAGATGATATGAGAAATATCTGAATAGTAGTGACATAGTTTGAGTTAAGATAGGCTTCTACTCTTTGTTAGAGAGAATAATCGTAAAAAGACCCCATGAAGGAATAACTGTCAAATGCATATTTTAGAAAGGTGGATTGAATTTGAAGCCACCATTTTCCCTCCTCTTTGTTTTCTGTTCTCTCAACCTAATTGGCACTCCTAAACAATTAGTCGATGTTACAATTGGAGTTCCTTGAAAACATTATAAAAGGCAAAAACTTCTTATTCCAAGCAATGTAAGAACCATACTCAATTCATGGCATTACAGTCCCCCCCTTTGAATCACTAACATTCTCATCAAGCCATACTGTTGTAACTTGTAAGTGGCACAAAAGTCACTCACTTCTAATAGGGGATTGCTTCTATACGTGGTCCAATTCTAGAGGTGGTTCAAGATTGGACAGATTTTTAGTATCATCGTCATGGGAAGCCCATTACCCGAAGTTGTGCCAAAAACGATTTCCAAGGGTAGGATCGGATCATTTCCCCATTATTCTTGAGTGTGGGGGTATTCATGAGGGCAAACGGTACTTTAAGTTTGAGAATATGTGGCTGGAAGTGGAGGGCTTCGTTGATAAGATAAAAAGTTGGTGGTTGTCGTACCAGTATGAGGGGACTCCTAGTTTTGTTTTAGCTAGTAAACTCAAAGCGTTAAAAGCTGATTTGAAGATATGGAATAAGGAGATTTTTGGGAATATTGAGCAGCAGAAAAAAGCCCTGTGGGATGAGCTTCAGTCCTTGGAAGCTGATGGGGATAGTGAGAGGATTTTGTCTCGGAAGAACGAAGTAATAATAGAACTTGAGAGGGTTCTTTTGAGGGAGGAAATATCATGGAGGCAAAAGTCGAGAGTTCTTTGGCTTAAAGAGGGAGATAAGTGCACTAGTTTCTTTCATAAAATGGCTAATTCTCATCGACGTAATAATGCTATTGAGATGCTTAGATCTGAAAATAATCTGCTTTCCTCACCTACCGAGATCCAAGAGCATGCTGTACAGTTCTTTACATCCCTCCTTAGTGAAACGGAAGCTTGGAGACCTAAGATTGATGGATTGAACTTTGCAACGGTGGATGATTTTTCAGCAAGCTGGCTTGAGAGGCCTTTTGAAGAGCTTGAGGTGCATCGGGTGGTTTGTGGAATGAAAAGAGATAAAGCTCCCGGGCCGGATGGGTTTTCTATGGCTTTTTTCCAAGATTGTTGGGAGATTGTGCGGGAGGATGTGATGAAGGTGTTTCATGAATTTTATGAAGGAAAAAAATTTGAGAAGTCTTTGAACGCCACTTTTATTGCCTTGATTCCAAAGAAAGTGGGTGCCTTGGAGTTGAAGGAGTTTCGCCCAATCAGTTTGGTAAGCAGCGTTTATAAGATTATTTCAAAGGTGTTAGCGAATAGAATGAGTAAGGTGATGGAGAAAATAATTTCTAAATCTCAAAACGCCTTCGTTAGAGGTCGTCAAATCATAGATTCCGTGCTAATTGCGAATGAATGTGTCGATAGTCGTATGAGGGAAGGGACTCCGGGGGTTCTTTGCAAGTTGGATATGGAAAAAGCATACGATCATGTAAACTGGAAATTTCTTTTGTACATGCTTCGAAGATGCGGATTTGGAGACAAATGGTGTGGCTGGATAAGTCAGTGTATTTCAACTGCCCGTTTCTCTGTGCTTGTTAATGGGCAGCCTTGTGGGTTTTTTCCGAGTTCAAGAGGTTTGAGGCAGGGAGATCCCTTATCTCCCCTCCTTTTTGATATAGTTATGGAGGCATTGAGTCGTATGGTGGAGGCAGTGGTAGGAGCAGGTTATATCTCGGGCTTCTCAGTGGGATCCAATGTCAATGGCCTAACTACAATATCACACTTGCTTTTTGCGGATGATACTCTTATTTTTTGTGAGGCTAATGGGGAACAAATTCAAACATTGAGGGCTGTCCTGCTGTGTTTTCAAGCCATCTCCGGATTAAAAGTGAACTTAAGAAAATCAGAGTTGGTACCCGTGGGAGAAGTCCATAACATTCAGCAGTTGGCAGATTTTCTGGGGTGCAAAGTTGCTGCACTGCCCATAAAATACTTGGGACTACCGCTAGGGGCATCTTTTAAGGCCAAACACATTTGGGATGGGGTGGTTGAGAAGATAGAGAAGAAGTTGGCGGCATGGAAAAGGACGTATTTATCTAAAGGGGGTAGGATTACTCTCATAAAGAGTACACTCTCTAATATCCCTGCATATTTCCTATCTCTTTTCCCTTTACCAGTTGGTGTGGCTAATCGAATTGAAAAATTGTATAGAGAATTTCTATGGGGAGGCATGGGAGAGGAGACTAAAATTCCGCTAGTGAGTTGGAAAAAAGTTTGTTGCCCGATTGCTGATGGAGGGCTGGGGATTCATAGCTTATGTAGCTTTAATAAGGCTTTGTTGGGGAAGTGGTTATGGAGGTATCATGGAGAAGAGGAAGCATTGTGGAGGGGGGTGATAGATAGAAAGTATGGTAGCGATTGGGGAGGGTGGTGCTCAAAAGAGTGTAGGGGCTCGTATGGAGTGAGTCTATGGAAGTTCATTAGGAAAGGTTGGGGATGTTTCTTGAAATATGCTAATTTTTCGGTAGGTGATGGATCAAAAATCAGATTCTGGTCAGATGTATGGTGTGGAGATACTGAACTGTCTAGAGTATTCCCGATTGTCTTCAGATTGGCAACAAATAAGCAAGCTTCAGTTTCAGAGTTGATGAGCTTCTCCAATGGAGTGGTGCTTTGGGATGTAAGTTTCTCCAGATCTGCCCAGGATTGGGAAGTAGAAGAAGTCACTGATTTTTTCAGATTGTTGTATTCAGTGGAGATAAGAAGACAAGGCAGGGACCAACTATGTTGGAGACAAACAGCATCTAAAAAGTTTACAACTCGATCATACTATAAGGTGATGTTAAATCAACACCATACTCGCTTTCCTTGGAAAAGGATTTGGAAGGCTTTTGTTCCGACAAGGGTGGCTTTCTTTGCATGGACAGCAGCACTAGGGAATATTCAGACTGTAGATAACTTGAGGAAGCGTGGTATGATTGTTTTGGACTGGTGCTTTATGTGTAGGAAAGGAGCGGAATCAGTGAATCATTTACTCCTTCACTGTGAAATGGCAAAAGTGCTGTGGGATGGAGTGTTTAGAAGGGTTGGGCTGAACTGGGTTATGCCAAAAGCAGTGGTAGATCTTCTTGCATGCTGGACCAATTCTCATATGCATACTTGTTCCGAAGTGGTAGCCGCATGGAAAATGATGCCTCTGTGTATTATGTGGTGTATCTGGTTGGAAAGAAATGAGAGGTGTTTTAATGATAGGGAACGTAATATAGATGCATTTTGGAAGTTTTTTATAAGTACTTTGCTTAGCTGGTTTTCTGCTATTGTTCTCAGGGGAGGGGCTGTAAATGAGTTCTTATCTTCGCTTCTCTAGTTTAGAATGTAATTAGGTGTTTTCTTTGTATACCCCCCGTGTACTTGGGCATCACCTATTACTTTATGATGAATGAAACTCTATTAACTTATCAAAAAAAAAAAAAAATGATTCAAGGAAAGCACAAACAGTGTCTTGGCTCTATACTCCAAAATAATCAGTAAATGCTATAATCAAAGCTCTTAGAATCGTTATAGAAAGTAAGAATTACTTCCTCTCAGGTAATGTTAAATGTCATTCAATACCCTTTTCTACACAATTGAGGTATTACACCGACTGACTTAAATCCAGACTGACCAAAATCACTTGGCAGTTTGTTTTGGTTGTCCAAAAATCGACTTAGATTGACTCAACCAAGGATATTATGGTCACCTCCATCTGTCTTAGCCTCTGCCTCCCTCTTTCACTCCCTTCCCTTGAAAAAAAAGGTGAGTGCCTTGCTATTTTTTGGGTTTTGAAGTTTGAGGATTGTAATGTNTGGGTTTTTTTTTTTTTTTTTTTTTTTTTTTTTTTTTTTTTTTTTTTTTTTTTTTATCAAGAACAGTTTTGGGCTAGCTTTTTTTCCCCTTTATTGTTAGGTTTTATTTTGTGTTGGCAATTTTTTGCGTCAAAACATGCTTTTTTTCTCTCTTTGATGAATTTTATGCTCAGTTGAATGAAATTGTCAATTCTAGTTTTAACCATGATGAGAAAACTTCGTTTGTCAGAAAAAATCATGAGGTCTCTACCAGAGTGATTAAACCTAAGGTCACAACTATCGAGGAAAGGAAGGACCTTGACACCATGAAGGTTGAAGAGATTGTTGGTTATTTTCAAACATATAAGCTTACTTTGCCAAAGCCAAAGAAAAAATCTCTAGCTTTGATATCTAGTAAGGAAGAGACAAATGATTCCTTAGATGAAGAAGCTTTTAATTATGAATATCTTGCCTCATTAGCTATGAATGAGACCTTGACTGCTCATGATCTTCAAAGCTTCTATATCATTCCTCTCCCTTCAAAGACACCACCATAGGCATATCAGGGTGAATGTCAAAATTATAGTGAACAAAATTAAAAAGGTTATAAATGTTACACTGAGAGATTAGTCTAATTCTTAAACCACACAAAGTTCTCATTCATAATCTGAGAAGAAACCATTGGAGTTCAAAGAGATGCATTTACCCAGAAGTATGGAGCTGCTGCATTAGTAGATAAGTGGGTCGTTTATCTAATGCAAAGACAGTTTGTTACGAGGGGGTAAATAGGGTTTCACCCAACCCTTGGCCCCAAAGGCGGCAATCTTCCACCCCGCCCCCAACCCTGCACAACCTCCTGACTGCCTGCCCTCGCGGAACAGGCAGGCATATTTTTCAAACCACCCCCCCCCCCCCCC
>QEOT01006697.1:78797-106445 GCA_003123785.1 Pterocarya stenoptera
AGTGAAGAGGCTTAACAACCCTAGTTGTATCTCATTCCGGAACTGTTTTTTAGGACAAAAGAAAAAAAAATTGCTGATTTTTTTGTTTTTTCCAGCAAGGTTAGTACATTTTTTTTAACAATTTTAGTTTTTTTAAGTTTAAGATCATACTTCATGTTTTATAAAATTAATTCATGTTTTGGATGTTGAAGTGAGTTGAGTTGAGTTGAGTTGAGATGATAAAATATTGTTAGAATATTATTTTTTAATATTAAAGTTGTTTTGGGATTTGAAAAAGTTGAATTATTTATTATATTTTGTATTGGGATTTGAAAAATGTGTAATGATGAGTTGAGATGAGTTGTGGTTCCAAACGTAGCCTAAATTTTATACAATTATGATTTTTTTAAATTTTTTCAAGCACGTGACACATGACATCGTTAATATATTTAGCATTTTACTAAGTTACTAAAGATTAATGAAATAATTTATTTATACTATAACATAAAAAAAATTAAACTCATCTCAATCTAATTCATACATTTAAACACATATCTCAACTATTTGTATTCAAACACATCTCAATAGAACCTACAAAATATTACTATTCACAGATCAGTTTAGATCATCTGAAATCACTTCAACATCCAAACGCTGGCCAATCTCTATATCAAGGTTTTTATTCATAAGCCTTTAAACGACATATGTTGATATATATTGCATTACAAAATATGATTATCTCCTATATTTTAAATATTATATTTTTATTAAAAGGTAAAAAAAAAAAATAACAAATAAAAATTATGAGTTTAATAAGCGGAGCCTAATACTTTGTTTAAACTTGTGGATATGCTGAAATTGTCCATGAAGAGCTTAATGTGAATTTATATTATCAACTTTAAATACAATAAAATGTTAGACATGGTACATTATAAATTATCTTAATTCCATGCTGATCATATGAAACTGGACTGCATTAATAAATTGAAATTAAAGCTAAACGTACGTACTACAGGCACTAATATTTCTTCTTCATATCCTGTAACCTGTTCCTCACTTTTCAAGTAGACCATGCAGTTTTTCATCTTAATTCTGAAAACTCAGGCAGGATATACAAAGCATTACAGTGTTATATAACAAGAATCATAATTCTTCTCACAATATTCCACATCTTACAATAAGATCTTAATAGTAGTAGTACTCCATCAGTTAGAACAATGACAATATCCAGATATACCGATTCATGGATCAAGGGGTGCTTAAATTCTTCACCGGCTTATCCTGAAATTATTCTGAATCTGAAACAAGAGTCCTTTCTAACAAGCTTCAATTAATTTTCTAATAGAATCTACAACCTACAAAACACTTCCATCAGACCCACCATGATCCAATGGTTAGTTTGTCATTGTCACCTCAGCTTGCACTCCGTCCAAGCCTCCCTCAAGTTATTGAAGTATGTAAGAGCACACTGTTAGAGAAAGCACAAGCTCATATAAGTACTGTAACATTTTATAAGCGCTATGTACATTACATACAAGAAATAGCTGCAGTTTAATTTATCAAACCATATCGTATGTAATTAAAGCACACATATCCTGAACAATGGGTCGGTGACAATTATTATCTGCTACTTAAAATGGAATACAATGGTTTTAAGCAACTCCTGCCTAGTGACCGACGTACAAGAATTGTGCTCCAAGTCTCCAACACACTCCAATGTGTTACATGTCAGACATCGCACTTCTAATTAAAAAAACAAAATCTTTAATCCTCAATAAGCATTTCCTAAATTACATAGATTGTACATTGTTTTCATAGGTTACATCTGTTGTACATCGAGCATGGGAAACAAGAAGGTCCTATTTAAAATGCAATTCTAGTCCGATCAACAAGTTAGGCAGCTAACAGAGTTGCAAACTTGCAAGTAGTACTAAACACCAATCCTAACCTCTTAGATTAGAGTCCATATTTTTCATGATAAGGCAGGAAAAAGAGACAGCAATCATTACCCAATCCATTTACTGGCAACAAATTTCTATCCCCTGCCATACAATGAGTATCTCTCCTACAGCATCAGAAAGTCCACCTCATCAGAGCTTTCTTCATAAATAACATAACCGGCATCACGACCATCCTCATTGCCACTACCTTGATCACTGTTGTAGCTGCTCTCAGACAAACTCATAAGAATTGAAGCATCTGATGTATGACTGCTGAACTGTGATGGCAAACTGATTTCACTGTCTTGCCCACTGTCGAGCATTTGATCAATATCAATGTAACTGCAACAATCCAAAAAGGCCAGACTGTTATGATTCCAAAAAAAAGAAAAAAAACTATTATGGTTCCAAAACAAAAAGAAAAAACATTCCATTTCAACAACTATAATTAGGAAGACTAAACCAACCTTCCTTCGGTTGGAAACTCAGCCAGAAAACACATATCAGGCCTTTCTGCCAAAACCTGCTTTATAGGAATGACACTACAGAATATAAAACAACATTAATTTATAAATAAAGTAACATAATCCAAACATAGGAATCCCAGAAGGGAGAGACCATTACCTAGACTTGTAGCATCTTTCATACCAGTCACCCTCAGAAGCTAAACCTTCCTTATTGGATATGTCCTATATGAGGCAGTACTCAAAATTAGAAGAGAGAGAAATCATCAAGCCATAATTTCAAAATCCCATTGACATAGAGAGGTTATTATCAACTTTGACTCCACTCACAAGATGTCTGAGGCTCCTAAAATCCCCTGCAAGAAGTGATGTTACAATACGAGCAACTTCTACCTGCACACAACAGTTTAATGTTAGGGAGGGGGGAGGAGATGGAGGGAAAGAGAGAAGAGGGAGAGATCATAGTGCCTCTTTGAGATGCATGCAGTCCCGTAAAATCAAGACCTCAAGTAAATTCCCACCCATGCTGCTCCCAAGGTTCCTAAGTATTACAAATTGGCTTATCAAATGAGATAGCGCATGTAAAAAAAAGATACTTCAAATAGAGGAAATTGAGAATGCTTCTCAAAATATCTTGTCCAGAGACGACAAACCAACCTTAAAAATGCTCCAGTGATTGAGTATGATGTCGAAAAATCAACATATCTTAGCTTCCGAAATCCCTGCACATACAGTAAACATCCAACCAATGGAAACTATGCAGTAAACATTAAACATGATACATCCATTGGGTAAATTTCATTTCAAAGCAAGGGATGAGTCTGAAGCCCTTATATGCAAGACTACTATAGCTATAGTAACGACTTGCTTCTAATACAGTACGACACAATACTAAGGCCTTCACAGGACTTACGACATTAAACTAAAGCAGCAATTTAGGCTGCGTTTGAATGCTGAGGTGATCTGTGAATGGTAGTGTTCTGTGAGTCCCATTGAGATGTGTTTGAATGTAAATATGTTGAGATATGTGTTTGAATATTGAAGTAGGTTGAGATGGGTTTAACTTTTTATGGAAAGTTGAAAAAGTAGTAGGTCCCATCAATGATTGGTTTGAGATGAGTTGAGTTAATTTCAACAACCAAACTCTGTGTATACATTTTGTGTACTTGGGCTTTGCCCATTTACTTGAGTTAATAAAATCTTCTTTTACCTATCACAAAGTCCTACTTTGCAAGGAAATTTGCAAACAAGATTTATTATTATAAATAAAAATTCCCCTGTAAAATCAGACAAACCAAATAGTTGCCACATGTCTTTAATTCTCAAATTGCCAAAGAATATACCTTAACAAGTATGCAAACTTTATTATCATGGAGCTTAAACCCTCTAAGCGCCAATGAAGATAGATGCGGACAATTGTTTACAAGATCAATGCAGGTTGCCGATTTTAAACTGTCATCCCTGCCTGAAGTTCAGAAAACACATGATAATCAGAACAACTTTTTTTTTTTTTATAAGTATAATCAGAACAACTTTTTATAGCATGATAATAGGACATGCTAATGAAGGGAATACTACACCTATTTTTGAAGACTCAAAGAACAGCCGCTCCATTAAGTGGCAGTTTGCACTCACTGAGATCAATGTTTGCCTCAATTCAACATGGCTAGTCAATTCAAAAGGAAAACCATTACAAACGAAGAAGAAAAGTTTATTAAAAAAAAAAAAGAAAATGCACGTGTGGTTTGTATAGGACAAGAGATTGGACTCATAGCAATTGTTATGATCACAAACTAATAAAAGAAAACATTTCTTCAAAGAATCTAATATAAACTTGTATTCTTTAACTGAGATTTGAAGAGAGGAATTCCCATTGGTAAGTGATAAAGAACTAAAACAAATGAGTATAAATTTTTGGAGAAGTAATAGGCAGGCCAAGCATTGATGCTACTTTGCAAACCTCAGATGTGTTGGACTCCCAGTTAAAATAAACAAAGTGATAAAAAAATCGATTGACCCATATATGTACTGAAGAGAAACCGATTGACCCATATATGTACTGAAGATCAGAATGAACACCATCAAAAGCAAAACATTACAAAAACCAACACACTGTAATCCAAGATAGAACAAAATGCAGATGAAATTACACAAAAATGTATATATTCAGCATCCAATGCAACCAACTTGTTTATAAATAAAAGGCTAACTGCATGCATGCCCATATGCATCTCCCTACATTCTAACAATATGGGATACATACTATTTACTAGAAACTGATGCTCAACCATTTTCTTTATAGCGTGTTAAAACTGAGAGGAACGTGGAGAAGAAAAAGTTGGCTCAGAGGAATCTACAAGCCAACGAAATTCAGAACAAGAGCTTAAACCAGCATGAATAAAAAAGCACGTGTTAACTCAAAAAAAAAAAAAACTTACAGGCCAACAATTTCCAGATCAAGGAGAGATGGACAAGCCGACAATGCCCCACAAAGTGATGTGTTATCCATTCTTTCAATATTGTAAAGATGCAACACTCTCAAAAGAGTCCTTTCAATATGAAAAGAAAACGTTAAGAACAAAATAAAACACCTATAAACACCAAATTTTCAAGTGTAATGATTCAGCGGTACCCTGGAGCTGCATTATCACCAACTAATGGGCTCAAACAGGATCTAGTAAGAATTGAAGACTCCCTCCCTTGTCTCGATCTTTTATCATTCCATGAAAAGTTAGACACATCCACAGAATTTTTTATGGTATAAACCAATGGCTGACAGGATCCAGGTGTCACTGTTGGGCCTGGAACTATGCCAAGCTTCAGAGACCTGAATAATTTAAAAGAGACTATGAAAAAACTCATAATTACATAAAAGATACTACCACATCACAATGAATTAATAAAGCATACAGGGAGATGAACAGCTTATTGATCAAAACGCTTTCATAGTCAGTTGGTTGCACATAGAGCTTTCTATAACCCTCTATGGGTATCAACAAACAGAACCTAATTTCAAACATAGCAGAACGTAAAAGCAAGGCAGAAGTATAAATCAAAAGATATTGCAATTCTGGGTTTCCCATTTTCTGTTAGAGGATGAAGGGAGTGGGAGTAGATATACAGGCAGCCATGCAATAAGGCGGATCAACCAAGTAACCCAATCCATCTGCAAGCAAACTGCGAATGGTTTGCCCTCATGTTAGCTGAAGTATTGTACAGCTTAACTCAGTTTATATATGCGAGAAATTTAAGCATGGCTTAAATAATTAATCGGTGCCATGAAAAATTAATCAGTTTACCATGCTTTAGCCACGATTCAAAAATACATAAGTACTTGTTAAATAATTTGACACGACAATTAACACCCAGGAAAGTGGAGAACATACTAGATGAGACAAAGATTTACATCAGCGGAAAATAAATATGCAAAAACATGAAATATTCCTTTGCAGCAAATTTCTTACCGGAGAGATTTTGCAGCACGGTGAATCATTGTGGACACAACTGCATTGTTAACCTTTGGGACAACTGTTGTCAAGTCAATGTCAGCGTAGCATGAAGGATCCCTGGCACACTTGTTGAACAACGAACAAGTAGCTGCTGCATAGCATAGGCTTTGTGTATCAAGCATGGAAAAGACCTACATCACCATGTAACATTCACTCAGATGGCGCATGTTCTTTGGTAATGGTATGAGACATACTTTTCACATTTTTTAATTAACAACGAATGACTATTACCATCACGTAAATGAAGTGTATCAAACACACATAATGAACAATTCCAATACTGAATGGCAATGGAATCGAACGAAAAAACAAATACATATGGGACAGCTGCTGATTGATCACTGAAGGCACATCAAAAGTACCTACATTAACCATTATCATCACGATTTCCATCCAAAATCCACATTAGAAAAGTTTATCAAAAGCAACATGTCCATCCAAAGAATTCAGCCAAACATAAAAGCTAAAAATTAAAAAAATACGAAAGAGTTACATACAGGTCCCCGATTAGCTAGAACCACCATCATTTAAACAATCATTTCGCAGAACCGAGATAAACTGTACTTCAAGCAATATGCAGCAACGCTAAATCCAATACGAAACTGACAGAATTTTAAAGGAATATCGCGAGGGATTAAGAGGAGATACCTTGATGGTGAGGTCGGGAGGGAGGGCCCAGGCAAGGGAGTTGTGCTTGGAGGCATGCTTTCGAGCGGAGCGCTTGGCGGCCTCGAGGAGGTCGGAGCCCAACTGGAGGGCGCGGTCGATGAGAAGTTTCTGATCCACGTCGCTGGAGGCCCGGGACTCGAGAAGACGATCGAAGGAGAGGTCTATGGAGAATGAGAAAGAGGAAGAGGAAGAGGAAGATGGGGAGTCGGATAGGGCAAGGAAAGATTCGAGAAGGCGGTCCATGTGGTCGGGAGGCGGTGTTGATTGGAGCAAAGGGATTTGGTAGGGGCAAGGGCAGGGGCGCTTGGCCATGGAGGTTTGGGTGTATAGGAGGGCATCCATAGCGGGTGGAGGATATCAGACACAGATATCCTACTCTGGCTTTGAGGTACGGAAAGGGATTGAGTGCCACGTGTACGTGTACGTGGGAATTGCGGGTTCAGAAAGATGAGTGGCCTGACCGCATTTGTGCTACTCAATGTGATTCGATCAAAGCCTGCCCTGTCCCTATTGCATTGCTTAAAAGAATGAATAATGCTAGAAGCCACCGCTGTGGCTCCGCTGTGACCTCCGCTGGGTTTACTATGTGTGTTTTATGTGTTTTTTTTTCAAGTTATTTTTTATATAAAAATTTTTAATAATTTTAAATATTTTAAAAAAATAAAAAAAATATACAGCATCATTAAAAAAAAAATTTTTAATCATAAAGTAAAACGAAAAATAAGAAAAATTTCAACAAAAAATTTAATCTTTTTTTAAAAAAATTAAATATATATATATTTATATATATATATACACACACACCAGCGGAAACCCAGCGGCTCTAGCATTGTCCTTTTATAGTCTTGACAGCTCATTGTGGCATGCTGTTAAATTGCAAGGTAGAGGGCTTACGAGATATTTTGGAAGGGGCGTGTATTTGCAAAGAGTTTTTCTACACAAAAGCGAGTGTATTAAATATTAATTAGCATAGAGTTTTTCTACACAAAAAGCGAGTGTATTAAATATTAATTAGCATATTACTTATAGCGAATTTATTATAATTTTAAAAAAATCAAAACAACAATATTTTTAGCATAGTTTATATAGAAAGTTTTCACATTAACAATGTGTAAAAAGTAAGGCTTCTAAATAATTTTTTTATTTGTAAAAAATCAATTTTAAGGATTTGTTTGGGGATTGAGATGAGTTGAGAATTTTGTGCATAGAAGTAAGATAATTTGTGAATACTAATAATATAGTTTGGGTTGAGTATTTTTTTAGTTTTGGGAGATGAGAGAAAAAAACTTGAATAAAAAAAATTATAAAATTAAAATATTATTAGAATATAGTTTTATACTACTATTTTTGTTTGGGGATTTAAAAAAAAAATTGAATTATTTTTTATTTTTCATTTGAAAGTTTGGGAAAGTTATAATTATTAGTTTAAAAAAATTGTAATGATTAGTTTGAAAATGTTTGTATTTGAATTATGTTTGGGAAGAAGATGAGATGAGATGAGAATTTTGAGATGAGATCTATTTCCAAACAAGTCCAACTCAGATATTGATTAAGTGATTGAAGCATGTCATGCTTGCCAACTTGAAAAATTGTAGAAATAAAATGTGGATTGTGCACTACTTTGTTGTCCTTCATGCTTTTTGGAGATGATCTTGGTATGGATTTCATCATCAGATGACACCACACTCTACAGGGACATGATTCTATTTTTTGTTTTTTGTGGTTGAAAGATTCTCTAAAGAGTAGTGCTAGGCTGCGCTGGGTAGTGCCGCCTAGCATAACTTTATCTTTTTATTTTTATTTTTCATATTTTTTAACATATTTAAATATTTTAAAAAAATAAAAAAATACACTAATACACTAAAAATCACTTTCTTAATTATTAAGTAAAAAAAATTAAAAATAAATAAATACATGAGCGATCAAAATGAGAAGACAAACTTAGACGGCATACTAGCTTCTCACTTATCTAAAATGACACATTTTCTATTATGTGCACTTTTGACCATTCACATGCTCCATCAACCTTTTTTAACAAAGAGATAGTGGGAGTGGATGGAATACAACAATGATTTTCTTTTTCTTTTATAGAGACACAAAATTTGAATCTATTTTTGGAAGACATTGTGGTCAAATGCGAATGTTATTTGAGAAGTGATTCAAGATATATTGGATGGCCAATTTGCTTATGCTCTAAGAGGGGATACCAAGGTTTTCAATTAGATGGAAAAATCTTTGTATTTCGCCATTAAGGATGGAATGAAAAGGAATTTCATTTGTAGTTTTCTTTGCCAAAGAACCTCCATATACATGTATTCATATTTAATGTTACCCCTTCCCTAATATTTTTGGTGCATTTACATTTTGATCTTGCCACCTTCAAGTTGGAAACAAGCTCTGAAGGTGTCTTATCTACTATTCTTTGTATTTGACAATTGCAGGTTTTGATGATGTAATGTCTAACAAAAATGATAGATACAACCGACAAAGGTGACCTTAGCGTAACCGGCTGACACCTGGGACCCACTTTATCACTTTATTTCCTTTCACTTTTCCGTCTGTCAATGACAAATTTATAAACTTGATTTTGCCTATCTCTTACAAGATGGACTCTGCGCTTCATACCCAGTTGTTCTTCTCTTCTCTGCATATTGTCCCGACGACCTCAACTCTCTCAAACAACTCTCTCTCTTTTCTTTCTTTTTATTTTTATTTTTTTTTATTTTTTAAATACTCAATTAGAATTGAAGAACTTTACAAGAAACAGACTTTACAATGAGTGACTACCATACTGCTCAACCATTGACAGTTGAAACAAATAAAGATCATATTCTTCATCACTTAAAAAGTTGAAACAACATTTCATTTCACTAGGAAAAAATCTCCCTCCAATTGCTCTCTTCACTGACACAGACACAGATCCATTCCTACTTTCCAAAATTCCAGATATGAAAACAAAGCGTGTCAACGATGGAGCTCATCTTGTGGGCTATCTGCTATATCGTTCACTTAGCTATCATGGCGTCCACCTATTATCAGGTTGTTATCTTGTCAGACTTGGAGGGTGACTACATTAACATTTACGATACAACATCTCTCATTAATTGCATGACTGTCCCCGAGTTCACTTCACAAGGAATTCTGTTTGTCTTTTTCCTCGTAACATGGCATTGGTTCACGTTTTCGATGACAGTTCCCCTTACTTGCTATCATGTGAGGCTATTTTTGAAGCAGCATCATCTTATTGATGTTATCGATCCATTCAGATTTCCTTCTACTGAAAAGAAGTTTCGGTTGATCAAGTTTGGTTTCTACTTAGTGGTCTTTGTAATAATCATGCATGCACTACCTGCACATCGCAACTGCACTTTCACGTAAACCTCTGCCAGTCCCTCCATCTTCACGTAGACCTCCACCCAGTTCATCCACTTTCACCGTATGTTAAGCCTCTACACAACCCAAATGCACGGCCACCTCTATTTTTCTTCCATAAAACAGAGCATATTTATGCAGCCATAGTGGGCCTCAATTCAACCACCTTACATCGTCAGTCCTCCATGAAGCCACTGCCCAGCCTCTCCGTGAGCCTCGTCATGCACCTCATCCACTGCAGCACCCTCTGCACAACCCACATGCACGGCCAGCCACCTCTGTTTTTCTTTCATAAAACAGAGCAAATTTACACAGCCTTTTTTCATCTTTTTTAGCCGAAGGTTCAATGTGAGTGCTGCTTTCGGCGTCCAGCCTTTCTTCGTGTGGAGTCCATGTGCGTGTGTGGGTGGTTGTGCGTGGGAGGTATCTAGACTTAGAGCACAAAATTGCTCTGTTTGTGGTGGTTTCTTTGCTTAGAAAGGGGGGCCATAACTGTTTGGTTTCATCAAGGAGACGGACGTGCATGGGGTACTGGGCATCTTTAAGGGAGAAGAAGTGGTCCGACGGAGATGGAGATGGAGATGGAGGGAGAAATGAAATTTCGAGCAGGAGAGGGCGGAAACAAAATGGAGAGGGAGAGGAAGGCAAAAAATAAAATGGGTGACGTGGACAAGCCGGTTGCACCAGCCGGTTGTACGTAGCATTTATGAATATCTAATGACACATGTATTCTGTGAGTTTTAGTAGCCAAAAAGATAGTCAGAGTGGTGACAATAATATCTAATGACACGTGTATTCTGTGAGCTTTAATAGTAAAAAAGATAGTCACTGGGGTGACAATTACCATCGGTGCATAGTAGGTTGTGATTGCATTACTATTTAATATTTTATTATTATTATTTATTATTATTTAATATTTTATTATTACTTTTTTACTACTATTTATAGACCATCTAAAATCACCTTACTATCCAAATATAACCTTAAATCTCAAGCCCAACTCTCTATTAAGTCCACGTTTGGAGCTCATGTGAAATCTCTTGTCTTAAAAATTCAAACTGATGAAAATATGTAAATTTTATTATTTATTTTATATCTTAATACTCTCCCTCACGTATGAGCCAGACTTCTCCTCAATGGGTGGCCTAACATGTAAAATATTTAATTAAATGAGATAGAGTGTAGAGTCAAGGTTCAAACTCGGGACCTCTATTCTGATATTATGTGAAATCATCATCTATCTCAAAAGTTTAAACTGATAGAAATTGATAGATTTTATTATTTATTTTATATGTTAAGAGGAGCTGAGTGTAAAGTGCCTCGTTTCACTAAAAGTCTACCAACACGTGAAGCTGAACCCTGAACCGTGAAATCTCTTCTTCATTTGGTCACTTATTCTTCTAGGTTGGTCACTTTTTCCAGCTGCCTGCAAAACTCATTCCAGTGTTCATCTAATCTCTCTCTTTTTATAAATGGAAAATGTAATACAGTAATGTAAATGGTAAGAGCAGAACTATAAAATGGAAATAGAGGTAACTTCACTCATTCAAAGATTCCCACAGATAAACTGGGTATTCGAAGAATCCAGACCCTCCCAAAAGAACAATATCCAAAGCTTACAAGTTTTTCCAGATCCCTTGCTCGGTGCCATTTTTGGCTTACTTATGGAGGTAGCCCATGACTAACAGAACTAATGAAAATGTATCATGTGGAAAGTAAATTGAATGGAAATAACAGATAGCAACAACTATTATTCTAAACAGCAAGCTATAGATGACTTGTAGTATAGCTTCCTTTCTTGGCCTTCAAAACGGTGCGGTTGTTTAATTGGGGATCATAACAAATCCACTCCCTTTAAAAAATTGTATCCTCAAGGTTTAGAGCATTAATACAACTTGAGGACCCTTTTCCTTTCCATTCATCACCTCAACTACAGGTGCTGCATTAGCATGAAGAACACCAAAACTATGGTCAGTCTCCTTGGCATCATCACAAGCTATTGGACATGGTTTTAAAGAGGGCCCCACATCTGCTGTGACAATTACTTACTGTTGGCTCAACAAGTCTATCTACTTCTTAATTTCTACATTATCATTCTCAAGAGGATTAGAAGGATCAATGGAATGAAGGGAAAAATAAGGGATAAGCTCACTACGAACAGCAAGCGCAGCTTGGTCAGCATCCTTGGAATTTTCAATAGCAATAGCCCTCAGCAAGTGAGAATCAACCATGGAAATTTTTTCCATACTCACATCAGCCCCAACAAGACTTTGAACAAATCTCCACCAACCAACAAATTTAACATGTATTCCACCATCCCCCATCGCCCTCTGCAAACCTCATCACCCTCTGCGTAAGCCATTTCTAGGGAAGGAGGTTTATAAAATCTATATAGCTTGGAGTCCTAGAAGTCCTTTAACAGTACTAACAATAATATTGTAGTGTGTCTTCCATTCAAGCTGACTGCATTTTTTTTAATCGAATATAAATAAGTCAAGGCTTCTATTGGCAATTGACTCAAGTTTCGAAGCTGCTAACTTCACATAGTGATTTTGGCCATATTTAGCTACCCGTCCAATATCAATTAATTCTCCAAACCAGGTCATACAACTATTGCCACAGTTGCTGATGTCCAGGTTAGCATAAGCCACACAAGAGCAGTTCTTCAGGCACTCTACTTTGCAATCTTTCATATCCATGCTGACGTTCACAGAAAATTGTGATGCAACCGGTAGTTTTAATCCTGTTACCTTAATAAATCCCTCTCCAGTTATGCAAATATTTGGATCATTTGGAACACATCCACCTATCCAATCAAGCATATTCTAGCCTTTGGGTGATCTGGGTTTGAAACCCTTCAAGCACTCGCAATTTATGATCTTGTCATGGTTGCAATTTTCGTAACTACCACATAGGCCATAATTGTCACAGTGGTCTCCTTGAATGTTGTACAAAAGGTTCCAGTGCCCATCATTCCCAGAGAGATGTTGAACCAAGGGCTCATCAAAGTTGTCATAGTCTGTCAAGCGTGGATCATCAAAGTTGCCCCCAACGGTTAGACTATAATCATCATAGTTGTCCATCGAAATAACAGCAACATTGGGCATAAAGCTAAGTATCTTTTCTATGAACACAGTCTTACCAGGCGATTCTCTAGGATTTATTTCTCCTCCTCTATCAAAGGGCTTAAACACCACTTTAATTGGCAATACATCAAACAAATGTTGAGCAAAAAATTTCTTACCCATTAATCTCTTCATATCGATAACTTCCTTTCGATCAACTTCACCCAGCATGTCCCCAAGGTGCTTTCCAAACGTTGTAACTCCATCATAACTTTGACCCAAGATTGTCCAAGGTGAAGCATCAGGAACAAGGTGCACTCGAGTAAACTCAGTGTCATTCACTATGTTGTCGGCCCGAAAATATTTCCAGTAGTCTGCCAAATCCTCTACAGACTTAAATGGTGGCATAGATGGGGCTCCATTTTTATTGTAGGTGCTCGAATCCCTTGATTTGTATTTATCATGGGAATAACAAAGTCCAGAGAAAGAGCACTTGGTTGACGGCGCTTGGGTTTTCATGTACATGGCCCTTGCTACATTTTCCTCCACCGTTGGTACCTTTTCTATGCATTCCTCCACAAATTCATTTTCATCTTTTGGTCCCTTTTCTTCCTGCACTATCAATTTTTGTGAATCTTCAATTGAAGCCGTAGCTTCTTTTCCTATTCCCTCCCCCATAAGATTGGTCTTCCTAGACCAAGAAGGATTCCATAGGCATCGTCACTGTCTCTTCCACCTCTTCTTCTTCGTCCTCCTCGTCTTGCCATTGCCATTGCATTCTCTTGTAATTTTGTTGCATTTTGTCAAGTCTTTCTGTCATCCTCAACAATTTCTCCAAAACTTTTTCCATCAACTGTGTTTGTTGTTTGTTGAATCTTACCTGGTCCATGAAGAATCGTTGGCTCTAGATACCACTTGTAATGAACCCCTTTTGTAAATGGAAAATGTAATATAGTAATGTAAATGGTAAGAGTAGAACTATAAAATGGAAATAGAAGTAACTTCACTCATTCAAAGATTCCTACAAATAAACTGGGAATTCGAGGAACCCAGACCTCCCAAAAGAACAATATCCAAAGCTTACAAGTTTTTCCAGATCCCTTGCTCAGTGCCATTTCTGGCTTACTTATGGAGATAGCCCATAACTAACAGAATTAATGAAAATGCAACACGTGGAAAGTAAATCGAATGGAAACAATAGATTGCAGCAACTATTATTCTAAACAGCAAGCTATAGGAGACTTGTAGTATAGCTTCCTTTCTTGGCCTTCAAAACGGTGCTGTTGTTTAATTGGGGATCATAACACTAACACACATAAATCTCTATAAAATAAATATATAATGGCGAATAATTTTAGAATATTCAAGTGCCGGCAACCTTTCGGATTATGTACGTTGTCACTATCCGTAACGGATTTCTTTAATAAAATTTCGACCATCCGTTTTATCCTGTAAGTTAATGGTGTTATCCCTATTAAATTATATGTACCCTCAATCCCGAAGTTCTCAACTACAGCCAAAACAGTTTCAAATACCGTCTCTCTTTGCTTAAAATATTATATATTCTCCTTCAAGTTTTCTTCAATAGGAACGATTTCAGTAAGTCCCTTTCTTTTCTTTGGTTTATTTGGTTAATGAGTTGTGTTGCGGCTATTTGTAGTTGGGATGAGCTTGAAAAAAAGTTTAATCTTTATACAATCTATTTAGTAGGTTATGTGGTGATAGTAGGTTATGTGGTGATTTTTTTGTAAGAAAATTTTGGAAGAGTGTATGTTTGGTTGCATATCAATTATTATATATAATATCGGAGTTATATAATTTTGACATATACATTCTACCCATAAAAGTAGGTATTCTATCCATTAAATTTGAAGTGTTATGTTTATGAAGCGGTAAATCTTTTTATTTTTTTATAGTAAGTAAATCTTTTAAAAACAATGTTTCATAACGAACCATTATAACTTTTAAATTTTATTTTATTTCTTACATATAAAGGTTTAAACCGATTCAAGACTCTACCTCTATATGCTCTTTTTAAGTCCATAAATTTGGCCTCCAAAATATTAAAATGAATATAAATACCTAAAAAATCCAAAATTCGGTTGCTAAATCATGAATTTATATATCTGTATGCGTATATATACGGGTTCGAATCCCGGCAGCGGAAATTAGTTTTTCTGGCAATAATAATAATAAAAATATATATATTTCTTTTTTTTTCAATAAACCCAAAAGTCATTCATTTTTTTAAAAATAAAAGTGTCTTTTTTCAAACCTGTAAAGTTTAACGTTTGCATATCCTCTCTTAAGTTTCTTCAATCAATGAATTAATCTTTTACTTAATAAAAGATTATGAACAAAAACACACAGTTAGATTCCTTATTTTATTTGAATTAAAATTTTAATATGGTCAATTATCAAGTTCAATAAAAAAATGTTTTTTATAAATTGAAGGAATATGAAATGAAATTACATCAATAATGTATTTTTTATAATTATAAACAACAAAGTGTAACATATATATATGTATATATATACACATACATACATGTACATATACATATCATGTATGCAAGCATAGTCGTCATCGAATAGATCGATCTGACCCCCCAAGGTCAAATTTCTGGTTCCGTCACTCACTTTGGGTGTTTTGAGTTCAAACGGGAAGTGGGTTTCTGATGAATTGTGGGTTTATGAAACAAGAAATTGATCATTGAGTTTTTGAGAAATCAGCCTTGATGAAACTTAAGATCGGAGTTATGAAAAATTCTGGAATAAGGAAAATGTGGGCTACTTGTTTAAGTTCTTAGAAATAAATATGGTATAATTGAGAGATTTCTCTTGAAGCACTTAGGATCATACGGGTTGACCAATTACTTGGCTTAGAAATACCATACTTGAAATGTTAAGCATGGTTTCATTGTGACATGTTGATGCATGGCCTGAGCCCAATGCAATGATTGAACTGCACACGATGGTGGGCATTGATAGAGTGCAGGAAGATTCTTCCATGAGTATAAATAATAAATAAAATATAAATAAGGGAGATACAGATTTATGTGATTCGGCATAAAAATCTACATCTACGAGGTGTTTAGGGACAAATCCACTATACTTGATGACTTGTATAGTTTCTAATAGCCTAATATATCTCTCAATATACTGGAGGTTGAAGAAGACCCTTTTTCCCTTTTACGAGTGAATATGTCTCTTACGGGAGTAGAAGAGGAATGAGACGTTTTTAGTGTAGAAAGATCTCATTTGATCGATGCCTCTTTGGAGTGGTTGATTTCTTGTCAATTTTATGTCTCTTTCACCTTTACGTGTCTACCTTAAAATCCTCTTCCTTATACTTTGTCTTTTCTTTCTCTTCCTTATGCTTTTGGTGATCCTTTTTCTAGTGGGTTGGGCCTGGTTCATTTTATGCCTAATTGATGCTTGTGGTTCTTAAGTTTGACTTGTCCAACAAAAAGGCAATGAGAATAATGCGAAATTGTTCCTATTTTTTGTTGTTGTGTGAGACAACGAAAATCTCCAAGGGCATACCTCTAGGAGACATGTTAATTCCAATAAGGGCTGTTGAGGATGGGCTTATGGGATGTTTGTTCGTGTGAACGTATATGTAATAACAGAGCATACTGATTGTAATGACCTAGTCCAATATTTCTAAAGTTGGAATATGAATAATTTTATTGGGTTTAATTAAGTTTATTGGGCCAATATTTTTGAAAGCCCAATTGAGGTTTAATGGATAATTTTGAATAGGCCTTGGCCCAAACTTTATTATGATGGATTATGTAAGGATATAACCGGTCCAGTTCAATTCGATTTTGGGCATATTTTAGAACTAAACCGGTATACATCGGTTTTGAGAATTGAAGAACCGATACCGTACCGATTCATCTCTGAAACCGATACTTTCGGTTTTATTGTTCCAGTCCGGTTCGGTCCGATTGTATCATTTTTTCCGATGTACTAGCAAGGTCGGGTGCTTAGGAAGTCGAGCTTGAAATAACAAACCGATAAATTAAAAAAAAATTGTCTAGATATAAACATGATATGTAACAAAAATAAGAATTGTAGTAAAACTATTATAGTATACCCATATTATTTATAAGAATCATATTATCACATATGTTAGTGATAATATAATGGTTACATATACTATTATTAGTCTATTTATATTGTAGTATACGTAACTTATTCTATAATAATTATATTAATCAACACATAGTAGTATATTATTGAATTTAATTATACTACTATACTCTATATAAGCTACACTATACATTTTTTTATATGAGTGTATATGATCAAATGTGTAGAAATGTATTTATTAAAAAGTATATATATTATAATTTATTATGTCATAAAATGTATTTTTCCTTTATATAATATATATACATTTCAAAAGTAGGTTTATATTAATAACTTAATATTAATGTTCATGTTTAAGATCAAGATTTTATATTATAAAATTAAAATTTATATATTATAACCAATGTTATATTAATTTTATGTTATTAGATATTATACATGAATAATAAGATTTTAAAATTTCATGTTATACTAATTAGTAATTTAGCATATAATATAAAAAACTTAAATATAATATAAAAAAATCATATAAAATATATATATACATGAATCGGTCCGGTCTGGTGTTAGAAAAAACAAATATGGAACTGGACCAATTTAAAACCGGTTTTGCAAAATTGGAATCGGTACCGGACCGAACTGGTTTTTTTTTTCAACCCTAGGATTATGGAATTTTATTGGGACCAATAATTTGTTTAAAGTCCATTTAATATTTATAGATCAAGTAGGCCCTATTTAATCCGTATTAGACTTAAGAATTATTTTATAAGCCCAAAAATATTACCAGACTAGTTGGGTTCATTTAGGAATTTGAGATCAGCCCGTTAGGCTTAGTAAGTGACTTAGTTCACGAAATTGTAGGCAAGCTGTTCAGATTAGTTGGACTAGAGAAGGCCTAAGGTTTAAGCCCAAAATGTGATACCCAACGAAGTAAACCATGCACACATGACTTCTTTCCCCATATGGCTAGGGCATTCGGTAGTAGGATATATACACAACACACCACCATCGCAGGTACTCTCCTCCACTCTGCATCCCACCCTCAACGACACCTCCCTCAGCCACAGACAGCGTCGATCACCACCAACACGAGCACATCACGCAGCCTTGTGTCATGTTCTATACCCACCATTGCACCACGTTGAGCCACCACCTCTGTCTTATGCATCGTCCGACAAACATCTCGACCAATTTCTCTCTTTGCTAGCAATCACCTAGCGGCGAACCTAAAACAAATGTTTTAGGCCCCCCTAAAAAAAAAAAAAAACTTTACAATCCCCATATGTTCTCTAAATTTTTCTAAAATTTCAATATACCTAGAAATGTATTTCTCCAATTTTTTTCCTATAGTCCTTAAACTTATTAATATGGATCTCAAAGTTTTATTTTTTATTTTTATATAATATTAGACTTCTTAATATGGAATCCAAAGTAAAAATATAAGAAAAAACATTTAAGGATGATAATTTACATGAAAAATAGTTGAGAGATTTTATCCTCTAGATTTCATTGAGTAAAAAAATAAATTATTTAATGTCTCAATTATAGTATTATATGCTTAATGTGACACGAAAATATTTAAATTTTGCATAAAACTTGATAAACTAGTTTACATACTAGAATGAAAGATGACCTTCTAAAAGATCACTTGATAGTTTCTATGAAGAAAATAAATTCTAAATATTTCATTGTAAAAATAATAATGGATTAATATTATTCTATAAAACATTATCTTCAGAAATTTGAAACATCAGAACTGCTTCTAAGCAGTCGGGCCAATTTTCCTCAATTAACAGCCTTCCTATTACATGTTGCCACCTCAGAAATTACATCAAATTCAAGTTACACTCGTTCACATTGGAAAGAAAAGGCAAACATATAGAAAAGAGCATTACTTTGCATCAGCCTACACACTACACATCAAACTGTTTTTTATTTTATTTTTATTTTTATTTTCAATTTTTTTTTTAATTTTAGTCTTCTTGAAATATTTATATTTTTTTATTCATCATCCATATAATACACATTTAATAAGAGAAACAAATAAAAAAAAATTATGATGTGTGGTGTGTAGGCTGATGCAAAGATTAATTCTATAGAAAATCTATCTCCTCTTCACGATATGAACCTCAACTTTGCTGTGATTCCAGTTTCACCACCGAGCAGAGTTCCACCACCAGCAGTCCACCTCCACTAGTCCGTCGCCCACTAAGCCGACATGAAAATTGTCCACAAATTCTGGGGTGAAAGTACCAAATATGTAGAAAAAAAATCCAATAAAGAAGAACGAGAAAAGGAAAAAAAAAAAAACCAAACAAATAAAAAGACTCGATCTAAACAAGATCTTTTCAAATCATTCTTAGATTTTTTTTTTTTTTGCTCGTTTTTTAGTTCTTTGTTTTTTTTCCTTACAGGTTTGAACAAATGGGTTGGTGTTGTTATTCAACCTCTGAATCTTATGCTTCTATACTCTTTCAGAGGCTACAACGAAGAGCAAACTAGCATCGTTGAATGAGAAGCTTGAAATCTGGGGTACAATCTAGATTTTGCTCCCGATAGATTTGTAGAAAAAAAAAAAATTGCAATAAAGAAAAACACCAGCAAAGTGTAAGAAAAAGATTTCCATCTCACATTTGTAGGAAAAAAAGATAAAGAACAAGAACAAAATCTAAAAAAAAATTAACTTACAAATTTTTAATTTAGATTTGTAAAAAAATTCGACTCAGAAAGTAAAGCACTTTAAAGAAATCCCCATGTAAATCAAAAATCAAAACACTTTGGAAAATTTATACTCAAATCCGCAGGAAAAAAAACCATAACCAACAGCGGCAATGTATTGGGTAAAAGATCTCGTAGAACGTTGATGAAAACTAATGGTGCATGTATGATTGGTAAATGGATTGGGTAAAAGATTGGTTTTGAGAGATGATCAGACACACAGAAACTAAAAAAATAACAAAAAAAGCCAAGAAAGAACATCAGAAATCGTAATGGGCCCGTTCCGATTTCTACTTCTTCTCATACTTTTGTCTGTCATTGTTGTCGACAAGGCTGTCCAAAGAGATCTGCATAGAGTGCAAAGGCTGCGAGAGGGGGGTGCGAAAGGGAAAATTCCTGGAGGACTGAGAAAACCAGAGGGGGTGCAAAACGGCAAAGGCATTCCAATCTGATATAGTGCATCCACAAGATTGTTGTGATAGAAAGTCTAGGTGTCACTACATTATTGGTGGGCAGTTATTTGGCTAATATAAGCCTGACTGGGTCTAAGGATTTCTCTTGAAACATATATTAAGTTGCATTTTTTATACTTTTATTTCTATGTATATGTAGCAAAATATTGAGATTTAATTTTATAGATAGTTATATTTTTATGATTTTTAGTTTCTTTTTATTTATATAAAACGTGTCATAAATAGAAAAGTTGGCCCCTACATAAAAGTCCTTGGTTCTGCCATTGCAACCACTACATGAAACAGTCTTACTCTCACATCCGCCACCATCACAAAAGAAACCTCACGGTGTTCCCTTGTTTCGGGAACAAGAAATAGAGCACCACCATGAAGCCCATAGTTGGTTCATCTGTCACCACCCTCTTTATAGAGAGTGTTGCACATCTCCTCTGTTGGTCTCTCCCTCTTTACCTATGCCCCATACGCTGGAACTTGCCCAAATTGAGAGCAATTGGCGGCCTTCCAAGCATGGCAGCAAGCTCCCCAGGTTGCACCGTGAAGCTCTCTCACTCTTTCTCCCTCTATCTTTTGTGCTCCTGTCACATTGAACAACCACTGCATGTCGCTCCTTTAAGTCAGTTACACAGCTATTTTCCTTCGGTGAGCTTTAACGCACTTCTTCACATTTTATCTCTTGTGTTAGATGCCTTTTTCTTTTAGAAAACTACTCTAGCTACAAAGTAATTACATAAAAGTAATCTCATAAATTGACTATAAATTGATGTGATTTGATATAATTTATCAGACTATAAAGTTACTTTGTTTTAAGCTTTTCTTATGAGATAACTTCAGATTTACAAATATTACCAATATGCCCTCTGGCATTTTAAGATGGGCTAACTTCACAAGGGCTTTTGTTTTAGTTTGGGCTTATTTAATTTCGCATGGGCTTTTGTCTTATGTGATAATTATTAGTCCATAAACTTTAATTTACAGAAAATACCTAATGGTTTTAAATCATATTACCAAGTATTAATTTATGACTATATTATAGTAATAAATTATAAGGATTTGAAATTTTAAGTATTGTCAAATTTAATTAATGAAATGATTTTTCGTTGTTTGAATTGATTGATTTTGATAAAATTATTCTGTTATAGTTATAATTAGAGAATAAAGGAATATGTTACGAGTATATATATGATATTAGTATTTATTAGATTTATTGTAAAATTGAATAATTATGTTAATTATAAGAAAAGTTTAACTTGTTTTATGAATTTAGATTTTCGAGACTTATTTGAATAGAATAAAGTCTAATTACACTACTATGTTATAAATTGAAAATAAAAATATGTTATTAGTGTTTAATTAATTATATGATAGTAGTATTCAATGATTCTTGTATGAAACATAATATTTATTAAATTATTCTCCATGAAATATATTAATTAAGTAGAATATTATGACATGTTTTTCTAGAAATGTTAATAATATTTAGTTTGTGGCTTGTAACCTATCCTACTAATGTTCTTAAATCTACTTTGTAAACTAATGTTCTTGAATCTATTTCGTGGCTTGTGACCTATATTAATAACCTATATTTAGGTTACGAGCCACGAAATAGATTCAGGAAAGCAGCGCAACGAGGTAAGTAGCTTGATAATAAATTAGGACTAGCATATATTAGTTAGTTTGAATAGATTATTAATAAAGCTCATTCCTTGATAGCCAATTTTTATGTACCATGCATGTCATGATTTATGCAAGCATGTCATTCATCATAGTACATGATCATGTTAATCCTGCATCATGTTGAATTCAAAATTGCATAATTATGTACGTATTATGTATGTCATGCATCTCATGTTGTATAAAACAAGTAAACTTTTAAGATCAAGTATAAGATAAGATAAGATCAGTTAATAAGATGACCATTTAGATGCATGGTACCAATGCAGATTCATAGGCTGATGTGCAAACCATAGACTCAAGTGTGGTTCACTGTAGTATGTCAAAATACTACTCAGTGGTTCCCCTTGTGGACATAGGATGGGAGGCCGGTGCACAACCTTACACATATGGTTAAGTATGTTGGCCAGTAAGATAATTCAGATAAATTAAGACAAGTCATGTATAACATAAGCATAAATATGAAAAATCATGATTTTTAGTTCTCTCATGCGTGAAATTTTTTATGAAAAGCCTTATATTTATTATGTTTACGTTGTAATGAATTTCTTACTGAGTTTTTGACTCATTTTAGTTTTATTTTATATTTTTAACCACCTAGATGAGGATGATGATAAGTACGATCAAGTAGGCCAAACTTAAAACAACCAAAGCAATGAACTTTAGTGAATTCTATTTTATGATTGTCTTTTCCATTTTAGCTGGTTTGGAAACTATGATTACATTTTTATTAAATTAAGAATTCTCTCACCTGGCTATATTTACGTATGCACGTGACATCCCTACCCTAAGGGAAGGGGTGTTACATTGATGTTCATGTGTGACCATTTAGCAATCATTGTGGAATGCGCGTATTTCATTTTTCGTGTTCATTGGTGCTAGTCGACCTTTTGTCTTTTTGATGAGATTTCGCATTGGTGTTTTTGTTTTGGCGCTAAGGTTGGAGTTTGTTTGTTGCAACCCGCAGTTAAGTGGTTATGGTGCCCATCGACTCCCTAGGTCCATCTTAGACAATTGCCAAGCTCGTCGATTCATTCTCGAAGGCAACTCGTGCAAGGTAGTTATGGAGCTCAGAGGCCCATTCTTGGAGATAACTTGCTGACAGCAGTTATGGTGAGAGTGTTAGCCCTGATCGCATGTGCGTTGTTAACATCTTTTCACAAAGGTGGAGTGAGGATTGCTTGACTACTCTGCTGAAGTGCAATTGTTAACCCTAATCGCATGCACTTTGCTAACACTCTGCTAAAGTGCGTTGCTAGCCTTTCATTGCCCAGATGGGTGTGAGTGTTAACCCCGATTGCATGTGCATTGTTAACACTTGGCTTTGTAAGTAGGCGGGAGGCGTTGCTCAACCGCATTGCTGAAGTGTGAGTGTTAGCCTTGATCGCATATGCGTTGCTAACACTTGGCTTTCTAAGTAGGTGGGAGGCGCTGCTTGACCAGGTTGTTGAAGTGCAAGTGTTAGCCTCGATCACATGCACATTGCTAACACTCGACTTTGTAAGTGGGTAGGAAGCGTTACTCGACTGCTTTGAGAAGTTTTCACTGAAAACTACTGGTCAGCACAAATAATCCATATCAAAAGTTTGAGACTTGCAAACCTAAGCCATTTTGCTGGAGTGTGGGCTAGAAGTTCTCTGGTGAGGCTTGAGGGAGGCCCTACCTCAGTGATGATGAAGATCCAGCATGCCCAAGCAAGTGCTCTAGAATGGTCATTGCTAGTGATTATAAGGGGTTGAAGTGCCCAAGTGATGCTTGAGGGCGACCCCACAACGATGTTCTGGATTAGTTGAAAGGTTTCTAAGCTTCTTTTTTGGTGGTAGTCAATCGCCATTGTGCATTCTCTCCGTTCTGTTTATTTGCCTTGAGGTTCTTGTTTGGGATGTGTATTGTCTGAACTTGCTCGACCATTTGGCTATTGCTTTAAGTTTTCCATTTTTTGTCTGTTCGAGAATAGTTGTCAAAGAGCAGTTCATGTGTCTTTTTGGTTTCTCTTCAGCTTCTACTAGTCTTGGCATTTTGCCCCAAAAATGGTAATATCGAGCGAACAACCATGTTCTATGTGTTGAATAATGAACTTAATTTAATAAATGTTAGATGAAGAGTTGTGTCTTTTGAAATATTCATGAACTAGAGTGAAGGTTCATCTTGAAAGAAGTAATTCATGTATTTAGGGTTGCATTCGAATGAAGGCTTTGATTGGATCTCAATATGCATGGGAGGTCGTAGAGAAAGGCTATAAGGAGCCTAGAGATGAAGCTTCGTTGAGTCTTAATCAAAAGGAGGCTTTGCAAAGGTTGTGGAAGAAGGACCAACAAGCTCTCTCGCTCATCCATCAATGTTTGGATGAAGCAATGTTCTAGAAAGTGGCCAATGCCACTACTTCCAAGCAAGCATGGGAGATCTTACAAAACTCCTATCAAGGAGTTGATAAAGTGAAGAAGGTTCGGCTCCAAATGCTACGTGGTGAGTTCGAAGTCTTTCGTATACAAGAATCTGAGATGATTGCAGATTATTTTTCAAAATTGTTGGCCATTGTGAATCAAATGAGGATATATGGAGAAAAGCTAGAGGATGTCCGAGTGGTTGAGAAGATTCTTCGCTCGTTGCATTCAAAGTTCGATTATATTGTGGTGGCTATCGAAGAATTGAAAGACTTGGAGACGATGACGATTGATCAACTCATGGGATCTTTCCAAGCCCATGAAGAGAGACTCAAGAAGAATAAGGAAGAATCTATTGAGTAGGTTCTCACCACAACGCTCTCTATAACAGAGAAGGAAGGAGAGCATGATAAAATCTAACGAGGAAGAGGATGCAGATGTGGACAATGAAGAAGAAGAAGAGGATGAGGACGAGGAAGAGGCGGACAAAACAATCAAAACGCCAACCATGAAGAGAGTGGTCAATCCTCAAGAGGTCGTGGCAGAGGAAATTACTCAAGGCAGAATGGGCGACAATATGACAAGTCCAAAAGTAAATGCTACAATTGTCAAAAGTATGGCCACTATACTTCAGACTGCTGGAGTTCTCCTAGCAATATTGAAGAAAAGGTGAATCATATTGAAAATGAGGAAGCGGAGCCCACTTTGCTACTAGCCTATAAAGGAGAAGAAACTAGCAAATCGAATTTGTGGTATCTTGATAATGCTGCAAGCAATCATATGTGTGGAAGCAAAAGCAAGTTTGTGGAGTTTGACGAATCGGTGAGCGAGAATGTCACTTTTGGAGATTTGTCAAGAGTTCCCATCAAAGGGAGATGTACGATTCTAATTCGGTTAAAAAATGATAGCCATGAATTTATGTCAAATGTTTATTATGTTCCAAGTATAAAAAGCAACATTTTGAGTTTGGGGCAACTCTTGGAAAAAGACTATGAGATTGAAATGAAAAATTGTAGTCTTTTTCTAAGAGATGAGAAAAAGAAATTGATTGCTAAAGTGTCCATGACAAGAAACAGGATGTTTTTCTTGATATTCAAACTGATGTGGCTAAGTGCCTCAAAGCCTGTCTAAAAGAAACGTCTTGGCTTTGGCATTTAAGGCTTGGGAATGTGAATTTTGGTGGATTGAAGTTGTTGGCTCAAAAAGAAATGTTGAAAGGCTTGCCGCCTATTGATCATTCTGATTAACTTTGCGAAGAGTGTCTTGTTGGCAAACAATTCCGGAAGAGTTTTCCAAAAGAATCATTTACAAGTGCAAGTGAGCCGCTCCAACTTGTTCATACTACTGTTTGTGGACCGATCAAGCCTTCTTCATTTGGTAAAAATTGATACTTCCTCCTCTTTATTGATGACTTTAGTAGAAAAATATGAGTATATTTTTTGAAAGAAAAATTTGAAGTATTTGGTACTTTTAAAAAATTCAAAGCACTTGTTGAAAAGCAAAGTGGCTATGAGATTAAGGCTTTGAGATCAGACAGAGGGGGTGAGTTTACATCTAATGAATTTAATGAGTTTTGTGAAGCACATGGGATCTGAAGGGTTGTGATGGTTCCAAGATTGCCTCAACAAAACGGGGTGGTTGAAAGAAAGAACATAATGATTCTCAATATGCTCGAAGCATATTAAAGACTAAAGAGTTTTGGGCAGAAACGGTTGATTGTGCTGTTTACTTATCAAACTGTTTTCCTACAAGAAGTGTAGAGACCTCAACTCCCCAAGAAGCATGGAGTGGAAGAAAGCTAAGTGTTTCCCATTTGAGAGTTTTTGGAAGTATTGGCTATGCGCATGTGCCCGATCAAGAAAGATCCAAGCTTGATGATAAAAGCAAGAAGCACATTTTCATCGGCGATGATCAAAGATCCAAAGGCTACAAGCTTTATAATTTAAGCACTAAGAAGATGATCGTTAGTAGATATGTGAAATTTGATGAAGAAGGTTCGTGGGATTGGAGTGATCAAGAAAATGAAAGATATGATTTCTTTCCCTTCCCTGAAGATGAAGATCAAGGAAATGATATACAAAAACTCACGACACCTCCTCAATCACCAACAATTCCTAGTACTCCTTCATCATCTTCTTATGAAGGAAGTTCTAGTGAAAGGCAATCTCGAATGAGAAGTCTCCAAGATCTTTATGAGGTAACAGAGAATTTAAGTGATGATCTAATTCTTTTTGTAACTTTTCCAATTGTGAACCAATAGGTTTTGAAGAAGCAGTACAAGAGAAAAGGTGGAGAATTGTCATGGATGAGGAGATCAAATCAATCAAGAAGAATGATACTTGGAAATTGGCGACTAAAGCCCATTGGTGTGAAGTGGACTTTCAAAGCAAAGAAGAATGCCAAGGGAGAAGTAGAAAGATTCAAGGCGAGATTGGTGGCCAATGGATATAGCCAACATCCCTCTCAAAAGAAGTGGAGGATTTATCAAATGGATGTCAAGTGGAGGATTTCTCTTGGTGATTATTTCTCTTGTGTTTGTCATGCAATTTGGTTGAGAAGATTATTGAAGGAGCTACTCATGCCACAAGAGGAAGCCACATAGATTTTTGTTGATAACAAGTCCCCACTTGCATTGGCGAAAAATCTGGTCTTTTATGATGGAAGCAAGTATATTGATACAAGATTTCATTTGCTTCGAGAATGCATTGCCAAGAATGAAGTACAAGTCAAATTTGTAAAGAACCATAATCAAGTTGTAGATATATTTACAAAACCTCTCAAGTATGATACTTTTAACAAGTTGCGGATGTTGCTCAGAGTTATTAAGAATTAAGTTTAAAGGTGAGTGTTGAATAAGAAACTTAATTTAGTAAATGTTAGATGAAGAGTTGTGTCTTTTGATATTGTCATGAACTAGAGTGAAGGTTCATCTAGAAAGAAGTGATTCATGTATTTAGGGTATTCATGTACTTAGGTGTTCATGTACTAGAGAAGTTCATATATTAGAGTAAATGCTAGGTGAATCTACAAGCCAATAAATACACATGTATACATTGGCACAAAGTAAGCCACTTGAGAAGTAATTCAGTTAGAGAAATTTCAGAAATGGTCTCTCCTCACTTCCCTCTAGAATAGAATATTTGTTTCTCTCCTCCAACACTATGTGTGGTGCTCCATCTTAGCTCCCTTGATGTGGCGACCATCCGTAGCCTACCATGACTCCATGGTTGGCGTATACTAGTTCGGGCTTGTCCAAGTCTTTACATTGCTTTCGTCATTGCTCTCCTTTTTCTTTTTCTCCTTCTT
>QEOT01006697.1:106917-134204 GCA_003123785.1 Pterocarya stenoptera
CTCAAAAGAAGTGGAGGATTTATCAAATGGATGTCAAGTGGAGGATTTCTCTTGGTGATTATTTCTCTTGTGTTTGTCATGCAATTTGGTTGAGAAGATTATTGAAGGAGCTACTCATGCCACAAGAGGAAGCCACATAGATTTTGTTGATAACAAGTCCCCACTTGCATTGGCGAAAAATCTGGTCTTTTATGATGGAAGCAAGTATATTGATACAAGATTTCATTTGCTTCGAGAATGCATTGCCAAGAATGAAGTACAAGTCAAATTTGTAAAGACCCATGATCAAGTTGTAGATATATTTACAAAACCTCTCAAGTATGATACTTTTAACAAGTTGCGGATGTTGCTCAGAGTTATTAAGAATTAAGTTTAAAGGTGAGTGTTGAATAAGAAACTTAATTTAGTAAATGTTAGATGAAGAGTTGTGTCTTTTGATATTGTCATGAACTAGAGTGAAGGTTCATCTAGAAAGAAGTGATTCATGTATTTAGGGTATTCATGTACTTAGGTGTTCATGTACTAGAGAAGTTCATATATTAGAGTAAATGCTAGGTGAATCTACAAGCCAATAAATACACATGTATACATTGGCACAAAGTAAGCCACTTGAGAAGTAATTCAGTTAGAGAAATTTCAGAAATGGTCTCTCCTCACTTCCCTCTAGAATAGAATATTTGTTTCTCTCCTCCAACACTATGTGTGGTGCTCCATCTTAGCTCCCTTGATGTGGCGACCATCCGTAGCCTACCATGACTCCATGGTTGGCGTATACTAGTTCGGGCTTGTCCAAGTCTTTACATTGCTTTCGTCATTGCTCTCCTTTTTCTTTTTCTCCTTCTTCTTTTTTTTTTTTTTGTAACCAAGCAGCATGCACATAGTGGTTGTGCGTGCTCTCTTGCTTGCCTTCCATTTCTCCAAAGAATGGGAAGATGGTTAGAGTACACAGCACGACCAGAAGCGAATTGGTCTATGTAAGAGGTAGTGGTGCACGCGGCTCATCGAGATGTAGTTTCTCGACCTATAAAAAGTGGAGAGAAGTGGTGGTCCATTTTCCATGGGACAACTGTGATGGATTAGTTGCATAATCTTGCCATGACCAGTCATAGCAGATCGGTGGGTTAGGCTTCTTCAAGCTTGTGGTTAAACTGGTGGGGGGGCATGGATGAGCATTGGCTGCCCATCATGTGACTCAGCCGATGAGCTTAGCTTGTCCAAGAGTCTCTTGCAACCGACGGTTTACATTCCTGCGAACCTTGCTTGATGCTATGACCTCTTTTGTGGTGAGCACAGCTCCTGGTGGCGAGCAATTGTGATGGCAATGAGCAAAGGCGAAGACAGTGACCATTATAAATTCTCGCCTACCTTGCCCAGTTCTATGACCTCCTCTATGATGCGTAAATTTGTGATGGTGGTGTGCAAAGGTGAAGACAGTGACCATCATACATTCCCACCAGTCTTGCTCCGTCCTGTGACCTCCTCTATGCCGAGTACAACTCCTATTGGTGAGCAACGATGATGGTGGTGAGCAAAGGCGAAGACAGTGGCCATCATATATTCCCACTAGTCTTGCTTAATCCCATGACTATCACACATTCCCTCCAGCCTTGCTCAATCCTGTGACCTCCTCTATGGTGAGCACAACTCCTGTGAGTGAGCAGCGGTGGCAGAGGCGAGCAGAGCTTATCTTGGCCTAATCTTCTATGGGCGAGCAATGGTGGTGGTGGTGAGTAGAGCTTACCCCGGACAGATCTTCTACGTGAACGAAGAGGAGTGGCGGGATGGGCTCACGACTGGATGAGCTCACCGTTTCTTACTGTTATGTCGCTAGAGGGTTGTTTGCCCACCAGCCTCCAAAGTTGCGCATGTGTGTGGTCGACGATGAGGAGCCAACGGGAAAGATCCCACCACCTACATTAGTTCATCTTGGCATGGTGGGCTTAACGTCCATAACACCGATCCCCGGGGGAAGCCGGGTTGGAGTTTTCCCACCTGGTTCTGAATCTATTGCCTGCCTACATTCAACCTAGGTGTGTGGCGATCTCGAACATACCGTGGGGCGATGAGTGACGGGGTGGTGATGGACAACGTCTTAGGTCTGTTGGTGGCCATTTATGGCTTCACAAGCTCACAGGTGGCCGACAGGATATCTCCCGATAGCTTCTAGAACGTTTGGCAGTGAAAGACAATGTCAACGGATTAATTGGTGGCCGTTAGTGGCTTCACAAGCACACAGATGGTTGGCGGGGTATCTACTGTCAACATCTAGAACTTTTGGCAGAGAGGAACTGGAGGGAAAACTCCTGTCGTCTTTGTTTGATCGTATGGTGCGGTGGCCGAACTTGGCCCATGTCGCATAAGGGGGTGCTGGGTAGTGTTGAGTCTCTTGGGTGCACAACAACATGCACCTTTTATGTACACTGTGCATGGCAAGCACAATGCACCCTTGACATCCATAATGCACGACATGCACCCTTGTAAGTTCTCTTTCTCTTTTTCTTTTTGCAGTAATAGTGCTAACGGAATAAAAAATACTAGATCAAAAGCTGATGGAATCTTATCTTTTTTTTTTTAGGCAATCTTGTAAGTCGAGCAGTCATGCTTTTTGTTTTTTCCTTTCTCTTTTTTTAAAGAGTGATAAATTGCATCCCACAGACGACGCAAAACTATTGATGCTTTTTTTCTGCATGGCCAGAGGCCAACACTTCAATTGAACAGGCCACGATGGTTGCTTGGGTGTTGATATGGTACTTGAATGTTTATCCATGAGTATAAATTACGAGTGAAATATAAATAAGGGAGAGAAGATGATTTGTATGGGGTGTTTGAGGGTAAATTCACTATACTTGATGATTTGTATAGTTCTTCATAGCCTCACGCATCTCTAAGTAAAATGGAGGTTGAAGAAGACCATCTTTCATTTTTACAAGAGAAGTTGTCTCTTGAGGGAGAAAAAGAAGAAGATGCTTTTGGGTGTAGAAAGATCTCCTTTTATCAAGACCTATTTGTAGTGGTTGATTTCTTGTCAACTTTATGTTGTTTTCACCTTTACTTGTTTGACTTAACTTCCTCATTTTTATGCTTTGTTTTTTTCATTTTTTCCTTTTTCTTTTGGTGGTAATTGGTGTATCTAGGTAGGTGGATTTAATTAATCTGGTATTTTTATTAATAGTTTTTTTATCACTATATTTTAAACATGTTATAAAGTGTTATTGCTCAAAAAACTTTATTTGCATTGCATAATAATTTGTTGGAACATCCATGAAAAAATAATATTACATGAAATGTGTGACTTGAGCCTAAAAGAGAATAATGGTCTTTATAACATGGACTTGTACATATGAAATTGTTACATATTTATAGAAGGATTTTATTTGGAAAATTCATGTGATTTATGGTATGGTTACATTTATATGAAAAACATATACCACGCTTTTTTATGGAATTAATTGTGGGATCGATATGAGTTTATATTAGTATGGTAGTGTTACTATATTATACTAGAGAGGATTACTACACAAAAGGACTTTGAGAATGTGCAAACCCACCCAATGAGAAATGTATGGGGATGATAACTACACCGAACGAAGTTGAGAATGTGTACACCCTAACTAAAGAAGTAAATGGAAAGAATAACTACACCGAAGGATATTTAGAAGGTGTAGATCTTAAATGGAGAAGAGTTTATGAGAATGATAACTACCCATGAAGGCGTAGCTCCCTACGTGGAGAAAGTTTTGGAAGTGCTTCTTTACATGGTACAAGATTTTCAATTTTCGATTTTAGTTATTGTTTTTATTTTGTGCTTATTTTTTATTTAATAAACAAGGCCATATGTGAACCCAGCTTAATCAATCCTACTTACCGAACCATGGACTTACCTTTTATTTGTAAATTTCTTATTTTGTAGATACTTTAAGAGGAGCATGTAAACATGGATGCTTAGAGGACACATGAGAGGGTTAGAATGAGAGCTATGAAATAAATGTCATCTATAGAATAATTAAGGTTTTATTTGAAATTTTATGAAAGAACAATCTAAAGTTGGTTTGATGGTTTTAGTGAGATGAAAATATGTGAACTCAATTTATTACCTCTAGAGGTTTTCAGTTTATTCTCCTGTTTTTTTTTAAATTACTTTTGTGACGTCAATAGGTTCACCTCCAATTACTTCATTCAAAATGGACATGTAGTGAATCAAGATGCACCATAGGACAATTTAACTATTTACAACCCTAGACTTTTAAAGGAAACACTGATCCTATTGTTGCGGACGACAAAAATTTAGGACACCGAAGAAATACTTAAGAGTTTTGTGATGCACTGATGAGCAAAGATTTTTGTACTTTACATTCAAGTTGGTTGGAGAAGCAAAATATTGGTGGATCTCAAGAAGAACTCTCTTGGAACAATAACAGAAGCTAACTCCAATCACATGGAATCGTTTTAAGGAAATTTTGTATGAGCGTTTCTTCCCAAAATCTGTCAAATATGCTAAAGCTAGAGAGTTCACCAAGTTGGTACAAGGGTTGATAAATGTTCACCAGTATGCTGCAAAATTTATTGAGTTCTCTCACTTTACTTCTCATTTGATTCTGGATGAAGAAAGAAAAGCTTGAAAATTTGAGGAAGTCCTAGATCTCAAAATTTACAATAGGGTTGTAAGTTTTTAGATCTTGGATTTTTATGAATTAATTAATAAGGCATCTATCATTGTGATAAATTCTCAAAGAAGTACTGATATTTATAATACCCAAAAGAAAAGGGTAGCATCATAGGAAACCAATGGTAGTTACAATCATGGCTAATGGAAGAATTATAAACCTACTAAGGACACAAGGACGAAGGTGGTACAAGAGATAAAATTTCCAAGTGGCCAACATAAAAGGTGCGCCAAGTGCGAAAAAAGTCATAGTGGTGAATGTAGACCTAGGAAAGGTGTGTGTTTTAAATGTGGCAAATGAGGGCATTTGCTCGAGAATGTCGCTAAGGTCAAGGAAATATGTAACACCCCACGCAAGACAACTTACAATTTAACAATAGTAATCTGTGACCTTAGTCAAGTGGGAGTTATGATCCTTAAGAAAAGAGAACTTTGGGATCATGATTTGGCAAAATGACTTCCACCATTTGTTTAGTTAGTATTTTTAGAGAATTCTAGAGTAATGTAAATTTTTGAGAAAACAGGTGTCAAGAGGCCAATAGTATGATGACAAGTGGCATTATAGAGACTTGCCAACCTGTGGCGCCCCCAACTTCCATGTACGGACACACATGGAAATCGAGACACCCGGGATGATGACAACACGGTCACGCACCCCATCGACATGTGCTGAGTGTGTGCAATGCAACACGTGTACGATAAAATACGCAGCGGAAGGGTTAAGTCAAATAACTAAGTACCAGAGTTTAATACAATATCAGAGTACTGAAAATCCACATGTCAACATAATACGATTTTGTTACAAAACAACATCAAATCAAATTAAATACAATAAGCATAAGCAGCAATAATCTTCAAACACAAATATAGCCCATGTCCCTACTCCTCAGGCGGAGCCGCATCCTCGGGCTCAGCCTCATCAAAACCTGCATCAAAATCTACAGTCCCACAAAAATGGAACCGCAGGTAAATAAAACCTAAAAAGCTCAAAGACAATAAATATATTAAAACAACTAACGCTATGCATGCACATGATGACCTAAGCGTAAAATTCGAGAAAAACTCCATTTCTCGAAAAACACAATTTTCCACACACGTCAAAAAACACCATTTGGCATAAAACTAAAACCAGGAATAATTCCATTAATTCTAGTTTTAACCGTATGCACCATGGCCTCCCCCAGGGACCATCCACATACTCTGGCTTCCCATCTTCACCCCACGGATAACGACCGTGCAAGTGATACATGAGTGATGCCCAGTTCCACGCCCACCGCATACATAGCCAGGCATCCTCTGACCCCCGCCAGCCCGAGGAGTTACGGAGTCGGATCGAGAGCGCTACCATCCCGTCCAAGTCCCAGGCAAAAGCTCCAGGGGACGACACTCAGTATATTCCGCTCCCGAGTGTCCAAAGGAGCTCCACCGAGATAATATCCCATCTCGGCTTGGGGGTGATACACATGCACCCGAAAAGCCTTAAATACAATTCCTTAAAACACACACAAACCCACGCATGCGTGCACAATGCCATGAAAGCAACAGATACCAACAACCAATAGTTATCCATACAACCAGATAACCAAAATACAGTTTATAAAACAGGTTAGTGCAAAAATATATTAAAGTCTTAAAAGTCTTTTGGAGAAATACTTACAGCGCTTGGAAATAATTTTAGGAGGATCACAGAGGAACTGGAAGCACCAAATCAGCAACTCCACAGTGTAAAAACACTGTGGCTGAATACACTGTAAACTCAAATTTACACGGAGTCAAACGAAGACTTGAAATTGATAAAGTAGGGCCTAATGAGGTTGGTGAAGCTAATGGTAGTGGTGGTTGGCCATGAATGGTGGCGGAAATGGGTGGTTTACGGCCGAGAATTTCAAATCAGAAGTGGAGCTCGCACGGGCGGCTCCAGCGACGGATCGGGGCCGGGTTTGGGTGGAAAAGCTTGGTATTGGGCCGGTGAAGAAGTGGTGAAGAAATGGTGGCCGGAGGTGGCCGGACGGCGGCGAAACGGAGGAAAAACCACCACGGGTTCAAGTGGCTCGTGGCTGCTAACGGTAGCGTTAGCCGGCCGGATATTGGGTGAGTAAGGTCGCCGGCGCATGAGGGAGCCGACGGTGTCGTGCACGGCGGGCCGGAGGCGGAGCAGTGGCTGTGAGTCCGTTTCACGCGAGAGAGAGAAGAGAGAGAAGAGAGAGAGAGAGAGTCGAGCTGGGCTTGTCCGAACGGGACAGAGGGAAAGAAAAAGAAGAAAAAGAAAAGAAAAGGAAGAGAAAAAGGAAAGAGGAAAAGAAAAGATGGGGAAAAGAAATGAGGTCCAATCCTCACCACTTTCAAGTCACAACTGATCCTCAAAAATACTATTTTTAAGATAGTAAATTAAATAAGTCAAAACAAACTCAAAACTAATTAAAATAAAATATTAAACACCAGTAATAAACATACTTTAAACTAAAAGGCAATTAAATTGTAGAACACCAATTAAAATCATAAAAGCACATTAAACTAATCTCTTGTAAAGACGTTTAAATTAAATTAAATGGTTCAAAAACAAATATTAAATTAAAAAAAACCTTCAATAAAAAGCACGTAAAAACCGGGGTGTTACAACCTTAGTGGACTAAGTAACTTTATTAAGTCTTGGAGGATAAAAAGGAGGCCCTAGAGTTGGTTAAGTTTAGGGCCCAAGTTTGATAAGGAACAATGACAAAGAGAGCTATGGGTCAACTTAGTAACTTTAGAGGCCCAAAGATAGGCCTACCTTGAAAACTGGTCATGATGCCCATAGAAAGGCCCATTTTAAGGCCCACTTTAAGGTTTAAATCATTAAAAATGTGGGCCAATGAGATTTCACACTTGAAGTAAATCCTAGGATTCACATCACTATCGCAAATAGGGCAAACTACAATCAAGCAAATGGTTTTCTTTCTCTTGCAATCCTCCCACACGCCCCTAGAGTTTATTTTTCAACCATGATCAGCCCTCTCACTTGAGTTTAGGTTTACATTTCCAAAACCCCTCGTCATTGCCATGAATAGTAACTTGAACACCATGCTTGCTGAGATTCTTCTAGCTCTCTTCTTCATGATTTTTGTTTTGTAATTTTTGTCTTTTCCTCTTGTTTTGCATCAATCTTATGCAACCCTAGAATAGTAAATCAAATTCAGCCCATTTCATGTGAAGAAAAGGCATGTCAATGCCATTGAAACTCACCAACTGGTACATTAAGTGCAGTCGATGCATTCCAAGAGCAAGCCAACGAAACCTTCGCCTTTCAAAAATTTTCTCAAGAGGTTTTCTAAAAATGATTCAGCCCTTATCATGTCACCTAACTGTGAAAAACCCAGACCTAATGTAGAGCCAAGAACAGCTTCCATAATCACTCCAAGTAGGAAACAATTCCACTTAGGAAGTGAAGCATGCTAATCGAACCCTCCAATGGTTTTCAAATATTTTTTGCAGCAAAGTCATCCTGCTTCACACGCCATTAGCAGCATCTCTAGCTCTGGAATCATGTCATAAAATCACACTCATGACACGTTAAGATCTTGCCCAAGCAATAATCAAAATTGATGGACACTTTGGTGGTAAACCATGTGCTCATTTCAGCTGAACCTATCTCTATTCAACCTTCTCTTTATTTTCTGGTCAAGCTAAACCAAATGTAAACCATTCATGCCTCAATACTCACCTGCAAAATCTACTCGAAAAGTGGTTACTAATGATCAAAACATGCAATAAAGATAGGACAAGAGATGGTCAAAGCTGGACAGTTTCGGAAAGCCATCGCTAGCCATGAACTCGATTTCTCTTGGGGAGTTATTTGATTTTTGTTTTAACTTCTGAAATAATTTAAATTCTATACTAATGGCCTAGATCTAGTCATTTTCCTTGGGATAATCAAGTGATTTTTTCAACTATTACAAGCTGAAAACTCAAGCATGGACTCCATCGAATGCTTCAACAATCACACTACCTCACTGTAACAAACCGTGTAGCCCTCCTTCCATTTACACCTCCACCTCCTTCAATTGAACCCTCTAAATTCCACTCTTCTCCCCTCACTTCCTCCCACACCTTCCTCAAGCATTTCCTGAGTCTTCTTGAGAGCAAACTATCCTTAGTGTGAGAGAGGAGTGAAACTGAGAGGCTTGAGTAAATACCTTGAAGGGAATTGATCCTTGAGTGTCCGAAAGGCTACAGTTTGATGAGTAACTCTACCTTATATTCTTGTTGAGTGATAGATTAACATGTTAGACTTTAATTTATGGTATGAGAATGAGGATTTGATTGACTTATATGAGGTTAAACCTGAGAAGTACATTTCAGTTCAAATTTGGAGTCTTGTTTTTATAAATTGTTTTGGGGTGAAACTCTAGCCTTGGCATGTATTGATATGCTATTATAAGTTTAGATATTGTCTTGTTTGATTGATTAAAGGTTTATATTTGAGGAAAATAACATGTCATGATAGGTTTATAAATCTATATCTTAGGTGGATCATAGCATGTTTCGGTTTTGATTTGTTTGGAGGTTAACTTGCGATATCATGAATAAATCTCTATAAGCATGTGTTATAAGAATCTAGAAACCTATCACCATATCTAGAGTTAGAATCCATGATCCTTTAGAACTATAAGGGTTATATGTTAAAGAGAAGCTTGACACATCATGCTAAGTACTCATTTTTGATAAATTCATGATGGTTTGATTTTGTTCATCACATGGATGTTGATATGATTCCATATGGCTTAGAAATGAGTTACTAACATGTTAATAAATTCAGATCAATTATTTGTTATAAAGAGTTCATAGGGGTTTTAGGTTTAAAATCACAAATAGTAAATAAAGCCATAGCATAGTGGATGTTTGATTCTATAAATTCTAAGGTCAAATATGGAATAAGATTATGGATTACATGAAGTTTGTGCAATTTGATGGAATTTGGGGCCAAAATACAAACAGTCAAATTTTGGTAAACTAGAGGGCATTTGTGCAAATATTGATTTTTGTTTACTAGATTATGGAAATTTCATACTTTCTGACTCTAGTATGTATTTTATTTCAGCAACAACGATGTTTAGAATTAAGAAAGTTTGTAAGTTAACTTCTAACTTACTCTTTGATAATTTTTCTACGATTCTTGTATAAACACGACATCCATATTAGCAATGTCATTTTGATAATGAATTTTCATATGATACATCATTGAGTATTTGGCTACTTGTATACCTGGCATGTGTTATGATACTTTGACACAAAACATGAAAGAATATTGTTTTTAGCATGGTGCATGAAAATATGCTTTTTAACGTGAAGTACACTACATGTCATGAAATGAATACGTGTCATGAAATATTTTGGCATGAATCATAGCATGAAAATATTTTATCATGACCCAATGCCAGGATGGGGTAATATCCTTGTAAAACTCCTATTTCTACTCTGGAGTAAATAAAAATGGTGTGGTAACCCTTGGGTTGACAATAAGCCGCCAACAGGCTTTGAATGGACTCTTTTAAAGAATCCCAGAACGAAGTTATATGTAACATCTAATGCTGGTGGGTGCATATGTATGATGATAATAATATGTTATGATGATAAAATATTTAATATCAATGCATTGAAAAATAGGTATGCAGATAATGTAGTTTCAACATGAGTTGTACTATGGTTACTGAGAGGTACTCACAATGCAAATTGGAAATTATGATGATAGCATATGTTATGTGATAATGACTCTAATAACAAGAAATATGTCTTTAAGAAAATATTCTCTATAAGAAAATATGCTTCAAAACTCTTTTTGGAAAATGTGTTTGAGAATTTAGATGAAAGGCAAATATAGCTTATCATTAATCATGCATATTTTAGCTTTGTGCAAGTTGGTTGTTTAATATATTGAGATTTCAAGGAGTCTCACTGTGGTAGTCTTACTATCATTCCCCATAATGGTAGAAGTTGTGTCAGGACCAACCTTTGACGAATAGGATGGTAATGAACTCCACCCCTGGCTTCAAATGATTGAGAACGAGTTTGCTCCCGATTGAAAGATGGAGTTAATAGTAATGTTCTTAAAGATGGTCATGTTCACCATGGAGCGTATCTGAGAGATGATTTTAGCCACCCTTTTATTAACATTGTCTGTAATAAGGAGATTTTATCTCCCAGATTTATGTTTGAATTATACCTTACAATTTGAACTTCCTTTAAGTAAGGCACTATCTATGGTTAAATTACATGTTTGGATATTTAATCTGTTTTGACACAAACTTTTAAGTCACCGTTCTTTCTGTTGTAATTGTTGCATACTATTAATTGCATATTAGGATAAATTGCATATTATTTGTCATAAACGGGGTATATAACCATGTGTTGCATTTTCTGATGCTTCAAGTCTCTGTTCTATCCCAAGCGGAGGTTGAGGGCTTCACAGGGATGGTATTAGAGTAATTACGTCTCAGAAAAAAACACGTCCTTAGGAATGTTGTGCCAGAATATATGTTTGAATCTTTAGTCTAATTAGTCTTGAATCTTGAAAAAAAGAAAGGCTTGAATCTTGAATTTGGAACTCGATCTGATACGCGTGTATCTCAGGAATTGAAAGTTTGAAGTAAGATGGCATGCGACAAACGAGAAAGCAACATTGAAGATTCTAAAACCTATAGAAAGCAAGATCACCCGTTGGATGGGGAATATGCTTTAGCTGACGCAATTCGTCAAATGACAGAAAGACTGAGACAATAATAAGAGTTGATTCTCAGACAAAATCAGTAGCAACAACAACACCAAGCAGAAAGGCGTGGAGACTAGAGGCTGCTCCTATGAGATTTTTGGTGTGCAAATACCCTAGTTTTATGGGTACTGAAGGACCTATAAGAGCCAATAAGTGGCTACTTGATCTCGAAAGTACATTTGAGATCAGTGACTATACTGAAGAACAAAATGTGTAGTATGCTGAGCACTTGCTACAAGGAGAAGCTGGTATCTGCTGGGATACCAAAAGCCATTTATTGATGAGGAAACTAGGTAACATAGCTGCCTTAACCCAAGAGAGATTCCAAGAAGAGTTTGACAATCGCTTCTTCCGAGAAACGACTAAACAATAGAAAGCGTAGAAGTTCGCAACTTTGGTACAAGGAAATCCCACTGTGGAGCTGTATGCTGCAAGATTCATGGAGCTTGGAAGGTTCTCTCTGCACTTAATAGCCACTGAGAAAATGTAAGCCCAGAAATTCCAAGGAGGTTTGAAACCTTGAATTCGTAGTCACGTAGCTTGCATTCGTATCGAAAATTTTAGAAAATTGGTTCACGTAGCTTCTATAGTCGAAGCTGAGCCAAGGGGTGTGGCGGCTTGGATTAGCCTGGAAAGAAAGAGGGTTTGTTCTTTCACTACTGGAGGAAGTATAATAAAAGGAGGTTATTGACAGGAGAACATTAAGGAAAGAACGTAATGACCGCTCCTTCCCCTACATGTCACATATGTGGAAGGGCTCATGGTGGAGAATCTAGATTGGGACTAGGAACATGCTTCAAATGTGGCCAACTAGGTCATATGATTTGTGACTGTCCTAAAAATGTGCAAGGAGGAGGAGTTTCTCGTAATAAGTTGGATCAGAGACCACTGCTCAAGCTTGAGTGTATGCTATAACCCCAAGATATGTTGACGTCGATACATTAAAGGTTAAGGAAACATAAGTTATTACTGGTATTTTCCCTAAGAACCCTTCATTATTCATGAACGTTTAGTCTTTTTGGATTCACCACTGAGGATATGGTAGTTAATTATTATGCTTTAGGTAATATCAAGTTATTTGGATATATGACATGCACATTATTTGATTCTAGAGCAATGCGGTCCTTAGTGTCACTGGCGTTTGCACTAATGTGTAACCTGCCAATAGAATTACTACCTTGCACTGTAATAGTAACAATTCTGGTTGGAAGTTAAATTAGGTGTGCCAGGGTGATTAGAGATTGTCTTATAAGTTTGGAAGCAAAAACTATAAGAGCAAATCTTATCGTCTTTTGCCTATTAGAATTTGATTTAATATTGAGAATGGACTAGTTATCCAAACATAAAGCTAGGATAGGTAGTTGGAAGAAGTAGATTGTGTTCAATTCACTGATGTTGGTAGAATTTGTTATGTGGGAGGAACTGTAAAGGATGTTCCCTCATTAATCTCAGTCTTTCAAGTTAAGAGTTGCATTGCTGATGGTGTTGTAGTTTATTTGGCCTTGATAGTTGAGGAGTCCAGTAGGAATAAGGAAATTTCGGGAATACTTGTGGTTGAGAATTTTTTCGAAGTAATCATCGAATATTTGCCAGGGTCATCTCCTAATAGGGAAACAAAGTTCATTATAGAGTTGGAACCTACCACAACTCCTATCCATAGAGCACCTTATCGTATGGCTCCATCCGAGTTAAAAGAACTGAAGGTGCAAATCAAGGAACTTTTGGAAAAAGGGTTTATTCTTCATAAGTTCTTCACCTTGGGGAGAGCCAGTATTGTTTGTAAAGAAAGATGGGTCGATGAGGATGTGTACTGATTATAGGGAATTGAACAAGGCAATGATAAAGAACAAGTATCTGTTACTGCGTATCGATGACCTATTAGATCAGTTGCAGGAAGTATCGATATTCCCAAAAATAGATCTAAGACCAAGATACCATCAACTCATGATCAGGGAACAACATATCCTTAAGGCTGCTTTTTGAACACAATATGGGCACTATCAGTTTTTAGTGATACCCTTCGGATTAACTAATGCTCCTGCAACATTCATGGATATGATAAACAGAGTATTTAGACCATATCTGGATATGTTTGTAGTCATATTCATTAATGACATACTGATCTACTTAAAGAGTGATGAGGAACACAAGGAACATAAGGAACATCTCAGTTTGGTGCTAAAGGGCTTAAAAGAGCATAGGTTGTATGCCAAGCTTAGTAAATATGAATTTTGGCTCAATGAAGTGAAATCTTTGGGGCATGGGATCTCGAGTATGAGTCGCATCGATCCTAGTAAGATTGAAGCAGTGATGAGTTGGCAGCACCTTACTAATGTGCATGAAATTTAGAGTTTTCTAGGATTGGCTAGATATTATAGAAGGTTTGTGGAAAGATTTTCCAAACTCTCAAGGCCACTCATTGCTTTAACAAAAGAGAATGTCACATAGGTTTGGACGGAGAAGTGCGAGCAAAGTTTTCTAGAGCTTAAGAAGAGGTTGCCTTCTACACCAGTACGAGCATTGCTCGGACCTCATAAGCCTTATGTGGTTTATAGCGATGTGTCTAAGGACTTGGATGTATACTTATGCAAGAAGGACGAGTTGTTGCCTATGTTTCTTGTCAATTAAAGAACCATGAACAAAATTATCCCACCATGACTTAGAACTAGCAGACGTGATTTTCGCCTTGAAAATATGGAGGCATTATTTGTATGGCGAGACTTGAGAGATATTCATGGACCATAAGAGCCTTAAGTATTTGTTTAGCCAAAAGAATCTGAATATGAGGCAAAGAAGATGGTTAGAAACGATTAGTAACTACCAATGTGAGATTAAATATGATCGTGGTAAAGCAAACATTGTGGCTGAAGTGTTAAGTCGTACAATGCAAATAGAAAGTTCTTTAGAATCAACCAGAGATGAAGTCTCTCTTGAACAACATGAGGAACTTGCGAATTGGAAGCCTCCAACAAGACGCAACTCTTATTGTAGTGCAAGAAATCATACCCTTAGACTACGAAGAGGTAAATGAGCATCAAATGGAAGATAACTAATTGTTAGATATCAGACGAAAGGAGGAAAGGAATGAAGGGCTGAAAGAATTTAGGATTAGAGAGAATGGTTTATTATACTTCAAGGATAGGAAAGTAATCCCAGCCGGTCCTAAAGTCAAGAAAATGATTTTGAAAGAAGCTCATCAGACTCTATACACAGCTCATCTTGGAAGTACAAAGATGTACCGGGATTTTGAGCAACATTTTTGGTGGGAAGATATGAAAATGGATGTGGAGGAGTTTTTAAATAAATGTTCTATATGGAGAATTGTAAAAGTAGAACATCAGAAACCAGTTGGAGAGTTGCAACCACTACCGATCCTAGAATGGAAATGGAAATATATTTCCATGGATTTTGTGGTGGGATTGCCAAGAACATCAGCAGGAATTTATTCCATCTAGGTCATTGTTGATCGATTAAAAAAAGCACTCACTTTTTGCCTATTAAGAACACAGACTCTATGGAGAAGTTGACCCGATTATTTGTAGCTAAGATAGTTCGCATGCATGGGGTGCCCAAGACGATCGTGTTAGACAGAGATGCGCATTTAACTTCTCGATTTTGGCAAGGTCTTCAAAGCATAATGGGCACGAAATTGAAGTTTAGTAGTGCTTATCATTCTCAAACGGCTGGATAAGCAGAGCGAACTATTGAAAACCTGGAAGATATGCTAAAATCTTGTGTTCTACAAAGGAAAGAGTGATTGGGAGAAGCAGCTGCCACTAATAGAGTTTGCTTATAACAATAGCTTCTAGGCCACCATTAAAATGACATCATATGAAGCGTTATATGGTAGGAAGTGTACATCTCCTCTATACTGGGATGAGGTAGGAGAAAGAAAGGTGTATGTATAAGAGATTCTGCAAGAGATGAAGGAACATATTCTATTAATAAAGGAAAGAATGATGGCAATTCAAGACAGACAGAAAAGTTATGCCAAGATAGGAGGAGCATTGAATTTGAAGTTGGTGACTTGGTGTATTTCAAAGTATCACCTACAAAGGGGTGATCCACTTTAGAAAGTAGGGCAAGTTAAGCCCCAGATGTGGGACCTTGCGAAACCATAGAAAGAGTGGGTGTAGTTGCATACAAATTGGATATTCCCACTGAACTCCAAGGAATCCGCAATGTATTCCACATATCTTCCCTTAAGAAAAGTTTTGGGAACTAGTCACCCATAGTCATTAGTGCAAAAAACATTTCGTTGCAACCCAATTTGTCATATGAAGAAGTTCCAGTGCAAATCATAGATTGGAAGGAAAAGGAACTTAGGAACTAGAATATTTCATTGGTAAAGGTACTATGGCAAAACCACGAAGTCCAAGAAGCCACTTGGAAAAAGGAGGATGAAATAAAAGCCAATTACCCTTATTTGTTTGGGTTGTAGCATATCTTATTGCATCTCAGGACATTCACATCATTTCCTGTAATCATGGTATCCAAGAAATGGAAAGCATTGAAATCATTCACTGTTCTTTCGTTCTTTTTTAGCTTCATATGGCCCGAACCAAGAAAGTTGCACAATGATTTGCCCTATCTCCTAGGCACTTGAGGAGACAAAGAGAGGAACGTAGGAGAAGAGAATTTGACAATTTTGCTACTTCATATCGGCAACAAAGGGAAAAGTTAGAATATCATAGGACTCATGTGTTGAGTCATGATGGGTAGGGAAATATAAGAATAAGAAGGGCGTTACCGCATGAGGAACATCAACCACCTTCAGATCCGATCAATTGGGCTAGTGAAACCTGAACTCGTTTGCTCAGACGCCAAGAAAAGAACTTCTAAGGCCCAAAACACCCAACCAAACTAACCACACTTTACACAATAAGTCGAAATCTAGTCGTGCAGCCGAGCTATGACAAGCAACTCGAGGCCATTGATTCCCAGAAACCTCAGAATCATCTGATTCCACTATTCACCAAGGTCGATGCCAAGAGGTATGATCCCCAAAAATTGAGGATGAGGCAACACAACAATGGAGGGAGTTAGTGGAATAGGTCAATATGTATTACGACCCATATGAGGAAGACCTCTTGTATTTTGCCAAAGGCGAAGTTTTAGAAGATGAGAGAATATTGAACCATCCATAGACGATTCCTCATCTAGTCCAGAATTGTAGATTCTCTAGTAAGTATATATGCATATATGTGTGCACTATTCTCATATACTGACTTATACCGCAATTTCAAGGACAAAATATTTTTTTAAAGGGGGAGGATGTAACACCACACATAAGACAACTTAGAAATTGACACTAGCAACTTGTGACCTTAGTCAAGTGGAAGTTATGATCCTTAAGAAAGAGAATTGTTGGATCATGATTCGGCAAAAAGACTTCCATCATTTGTTTAGTTAGTAATTTTAGAGAATTCTAGAGCCATGTAAATTTTTGAGAAAATAGGTGCCAAGAGTCCAATAGTAGGATGACAAGTGGCATGATGGAGAGTTGCTTCCTTGGTGGGCTAAGTAACTTGGTTGAGTCTTGGAGGATAAAAAGGAGGTCAAGAGTTGATTTCACACTTGGAGAAAATCCTAGGATTCTTATCACTATTGCAAATAGAGCAAACTACCATCAAGCAAATGGCTCTCTCTCTTGCAACCCTCCCACACGCCTCTGTGGTTTATTTTTCAACCATGGTCAGCACTCTAACTTGAGTTTAGGTTTACATTTCCAAAAACTCTCATCATTGCCATGAATAGTAACTTGAACACCATGCTTGCTGAGTTTCTTCTAGCTCTCTTCTTCATGAGTTTAGTTTTTTATTTTCGTATTTTCTTCTTGTTTTGCATCAATCTTATGCAACCATAGAATAGTAAATCAAATTCACCCCATGTCATGTGAAGAAAAGGCATGTCAATAGGGTTACTAATGATCAAAACATGCCACAAAGATAGGACAAGAGATCATCAAAGTTGGATAGTTTTGGAATGCCAAAACCGCCAGCCATGCACTCAGTTTCTCTTGGGGAATTATTTGATTTTTGTTCTAACTTCTGAAATAATTTAACTTTTGCATCAATGGCCTTCATCTAGGCATTTCCCATGGGATAATCAAGTGATTTGTTCAACTATTCCAAGTTGGAAACCCAAGCATGCACTCCACCGAAAGCTTCACTAATCACACTGCCTCACTTCAGCAAAATCGTGTAGCCCTCCATCCATTTACACCTCCACCTCATTCAATTGAACCCTATAAATACCACTCTCCTCCCCTCACTTCCTCCCATATCTTTCTCAAGGATTTCCTTAGTTTTCTTGAGAGCAAAGCAGCCTTAGTGTGAGAGAGGAGTGAAACTGAGAGGTTTGAATGAATACATTGGAAGGAATTGATTCTTGAGTGTCCCAAAGGCTATGGCTTGGTGGTAACTCTACCTTATCTTCTTGTTGAGTGATAGATTAATATGTTAGGCTTTAATTTGTGGCATGAGAATGAGAATTTGATTGAGCTCTTGAGGTTGAACTTTAGAAGAACATTTTGGTTCAGATTTGGAGTCTTGCTTGTATATATTATTTTGGGGTGAAACTTTAGCCATGACATGTCTTGATATGATATCATAAGTTTATCTAATGTCTTGTTTGATTGCTTAAAGGTTTATATGTGAGGAAAATAGCATGTCATGATAGGTTTATAAATCTATATCTTGCGTTGATCATCTAACAAGTTTCGATTTTGATTTGCTTGGAGGTTATCTTGTGACATCATGAATAAATATCTATAACCATGTGTTATAAGCATCTAGGAACCTAGTGTCACCATATCAAGAGTTAGAATGCATAATCCTTTAGAACTAAAAGGATTATATGTTAAAGAGAAGTTAGACACATCATGCTAAGCACTTTTGATGAATTCATGATAGATTGACTTTGTTCATCACATGGATGTTGATATGATTCCATATGGCTTAGATTTGAGTTACTAACATGTTAATAATTTCAGATCCAATGTTGGTTATGAAGAGTTCATAGGGATTTTAGGTTTAAAATCACAAATAGTAAATCATGCCATTTGCATGCCACTGGATGAAATTAACCTAGTAGATGTTTGATTCTGGAAATTCTAAGGTCAAATATGGAATAAGATTATGGAGTACATGAAGTTTGTGCAGTTGGATGAGATTTTGGGCCAAAATGCAAATGGTGAAAGTTTAGAGCCCAAATAGCAATTTCGGGTAAACTAGAGGACATTTGTGCAAATATTGATTTTTATTTACTAGATTTTTGAAATTTCATACCTCCTAACTCTAGTTCATATTTTGTTTTAGCAGCAACAATTTTTAGAACTTAGGAAGTTTGTAAGTTAGCTTCTAACTTACTCTTTGATAATTTATCTATGATTCTTGTATAAACACCACATTTATGTTATAAATGTAATTTTGATCATGAATTGTCATATGATACATCATTGAGCATTTGGCTACTTGTATACATGGCATGTGTTATTCTACTTTTACCCAAAACATGAAAGAATACTGTTTTTATCACTGTGCATGAAAATACATCTTTGTAGCATGAAGTACACTGCATGTTATGAAATGAACACGTCATGAAATATTTTGTCATGAAGCATAGCATGAAAATGTTTTATCACAACCCAATGCTAGGATGAGGAATATCTTAGTGGAATTCCTCTGTCTACTCTTGAGTGAATAAAAATGAAGTGGTAATCCCTAGATTGACAACAAGACTTCAACTAGTTTCGAATGGATTCTTTTTAAAGAATACTGAAGTGAAGTCTTATGTGGCAGCTAATGCTGGTGAGTGCATATGTATGATGATGATAATATGTTATAATGATGAAATATTTCATATCAATGCATTGAAAAATAGGTTTGCAGACAACGTAGTTTCAACATGAGTTGTACAATTGTCACTAGGAGGTACTTACAGTGCCAATGGAGAACCGTGATGATACTATATGTTATGTGATAATGGCTCTAATAACAAGTAGTATGTTTTTAAAAAAATGTTCTTTGTAAGAAAATTTGCATCAAAGCGCTTTTTGAAAAAGATGTTGAGGAATTTAGAAGAAAAGTAAATAGTTTTCTACATATCATGCATATGTATCATGTTTATCATTAATCATGCATATATTATTTCTGTGCAAGTTAGTTTTAACTTACTGAGATTTCAACGAATCTCACTGTGGTAGTCCCACTATCATATCACGGAATAGTAAAAGTTGTGTTAGGACCAACCTTTGACGAACACGATAGCGATGAACTCCACCCCTTGGCTTCAAATGATTGAGAACGAGTCCGCTCCCGATCGAAAGATGGAGTTAATAGTAATGTTCCTAAATATGGTCATGGTCACCATGGAGCGTATCTGAGAGATGATTTTAGCCACCCTGTTATTAACATTGTCTGTAATAAGGAGATTTTATCTCCCAGATTTATGTGTGACTTATGCCTTACTATTTGGACTTCTTTTAAGTAAGGCACTATCTATGCACTACAAGAATTATGGCCTTTTGCCATGAATTCTTTTTCCAAGACACACGGTTGTGGCAAATAAGTACCGAATGGCACGAAAACTGTTCGTGGGAAACAAAAAAAGCCTATTCCCATGAAATTTTTTTGTCTAGTGAAACTTTGTGGGGAAAAGATCTTTTTGCGGCTGACTTATTACGGCGAATTTTTATCGCTGCAAATAGTTTGGCCAGATATTTAATGGGTCTGTGGGTTATAAGTTTTTTGCGACGACGTTGTCGACTTTTTGAGGCTAGATTTTGTCACCGCAAATGAATTTACCTCAATTAATTAAGACATTATGGGTTACTTGGTTTTCGCGGCGGGGTCAATTAATTAAGACCCCGGCCCCTTTCCCCTTTACCCTTTCTTCCCCGATCCCTCCAACCCCGCGTCTCTCTCTCTCTCTCTCTCTTTCTCCCAGCGATTGCTAGCCACCACCGCACCTCTCTTTCCCTGTGACTACGATCGAGCCTCTCCCCCTGCCGCGAGACCCATCCCAGTCATCTAGAGCCAGTCCCCCCCGCCCCACATCACAACCTCACCTTGGGAACCGCCCTTCCCCAACTACCTTTGCCTGCCCAAGTCCATTACACGCATCTTCTAGGAACACGGTGAGCCTCTCTGTCTTCTCCCTTCCTCTTCTCTCTGTGTAATTTGTGATGGCACCATTGCTCTGTTTTGGCAAGATACAGTTTGATTGTGTAATTTCTGATGATGTGAATCTGTGAAATTTATTTGGGTTTTATTGTGTAGTGATGATATGATGTGAATCTGTGAAGCTTGTGTAAATTCTATTGTGTAATGTGTAATCTGTGTAATTTGTGGCACTTTATACATGATAATTTGATAGACTGTATTAGAGAAAATGCCTTTAAAAAGAAAACTCAACAGACCATGTTTTGATCTGATTAAGCAAGCAATTAAACATGAATAGAAAAGCAAGTAAACATAAGAAGTAATTAAACATGAATAGAAAAGCAATTAAACATTAAACTGCATCAATTTTCCCAAGGATTTTCCACAAGCAATTATCTTTGCTTGTAAAGCCATGAACAGACCTGATTGAGCAAACATTTAACAGAACTATCATCTCTTAGTACAGTTTCTAGCTAACTAGCTAGAACTTGGTGATATTCCCACGTGCATATACATGGTGATCAAGAATTGGCAATTGGGTTGGATTTTTTATTTTTAAATTAATTGAAAATATTATATATTAAGCTAGCCAGCCAACATATGTACTTGGAGAATGTAATATTATTATTGAAACTTTTTTAGAGTTTCATAAATAGGTATAGGGAAGTAATTATCTCCTTTTGATGATAATTATCTGCAACGAAACATTTATGAAATGGGTTTTTCGCAATTGATAAATGTTTTTACATAATAGATATAATATATATATATCTAATTCTTTAGATATTTTTGATTTTTTTAAAAATTTATCTAGTTATAAGCCGATGTAGATAACACACATAGTAAAGTGTTTACATGACTTAATTTGATTTAAAAGAGAACTTTTAAAATTTGAATCTTATAAATTAAATCTTATCATTTAAGTATTGTACATGGACAATGTGCTCCACGTAACCGACTTGAGAATAAAATATATTTTTTATTTTCAATTTATCTTTTTCGACTTACATAGGACTTATAATCGGAGATCAAATATATATAATATATTTATTAATAATGTTTGAAGCTAAAATTATGAGATGATGAAGTAGTCAAATGTATATTTTTCTAGTGACGAAAAACTGAGCCAACAGATAATAGTCAGTAGCAGTCCCCTAAAGATAGCTATAACTGTCATGGATTGATGATATAAAGTACTGATCGAGCTGCATGCCAATCCTTATCCTTTCATCTATTTCTTCCTTTACAAGAGGTAGTGGAAGCCCCACCATGATAACCATTATAGATCTTTTCTCCTCCAGATTAATCTAATATCGAATGCTTCTCAAAGTGTGGGAAATTTCAAAGGACTCAATCATTTTCACTTGTGATCGAGATGATTGATCAGGCTAGACTCTACAGCTCAGCATCCATAATTCAAAATACCACTCCATAAATAGTTATATATATTTATATATATTCTACAATTTTGCAGCAATATTCATAATAATATTAGATAGATATTCACACCTACAGTGCTGATTTTGTGGGGCACACATGCACTCAATTAATCCTTGCCCATTTTAGAGTCTTTTCCAACCTTCTTTCATCTTTAGTTAAGAGCCACATCTTTTCTATTAATTGTTAATTAGTTGTCATAATCTCAGGTTACATTAATGCCATTCTATTTCATCTGATTGGAGCATTAATGTGGGGATTATGGGTCAGGCTATAACATATATGATTATAAATTGCATATGATTTTATTTCCAATTAATATTAATGCTTAGGATCAATGATTACACTCATGAACTCTTATTTTTCTTATCTTTATTATCTGTACAAAAAGTCATAGTACATGAGCTGTATTCCCCCTGTCATAAGAATTGAACACTTTAGTTATCATTTATGACTAGCCAAAAAGGAATTAGAAGACACAAGGTTTAGGTGTTTTCCCCCTAACTTTTTCATGTATATATTTGGGGAGATCGAGTGGATTCAAATTAGAGTTGGCAATGGTGAGTAGCAGGAGCAGCTTGCTTTTTTCTTTGATAGCTATATTAAAGTGTCATTTATCCACTTCTAACATTTATCCACTTCTAACATTAGCTTGCTTTTCAGTATATAAAGAAAATATACAATCTGATCATGATATTATCTCACCATTATCATATTTATTAATGTGATCATGGTGTTTAATAACTTTCAAATGATTAATTAATATTTGTTTGTTTTTAAGTCAAAATCCAATTAAATGCTAACTTATATAAGAGAAGGTGAGATTATTGTCTTGATATATATATATATATCTCTATAATATATCTATATATATATATAGTGGTGTAGTACAATCTAGCTATGAACTACTTAATAAATACCTTTTTAGATAAAATTTTACTCCAAGCATGTTATAATAACAAATTGTTGTCCAGTTCCTGATGCTTGTGTAGATTGTTCTTTCCCTCTATTGAAAATCATACTATTTCGCCTATGGGTTAGATAGTAGATACTTCGTACACCTACCAGTTTTGACATCTGGACATATTACCCAATGAAGGAACTATCTCAAGCAATATTCCTATTTCTATTTTCCTTTAGTATCATTATATTCCTTGTTCTACTGCAGCCGTTTGTCAATTGGATTTTCCATCTTAAAACTTTAGTATTCCAAATCAATACTATAGGACGGATGGAGCTGCCCCATTTCATCTCTGAACAAGACAACTGCTGAATTTGTTGTTTCCCTTCAGATTTGACAACATCTTTGGTTGCATGCTAAAGCGTGCAACCAAAGATGTGCAACCCCATCTCAAAATACTCCATGTTTACATCATAATTCAAGAACCACCCACTAACTTCACCAGAAGCTACAAGTACTGTGTTGGGCATATCATTAAGAGACAGTTATTTGCCTTATCTAAGGACAAGCGGAGTGTATATTAATTTCATTGAAAAACCTTTGTAATAACCCTTACTAACTTGAACATTTGATATTCAGATGGATAAGGCTTGGATGCATATTGAAGATAGATTGTAAGACAACAAATACTCTGAAGGTGTTAAACAATTCATAGATATGGCAATTTCACATGCACCTGGTAGAGACTACATTAGGTGTCCATGTAAGAGATGCCGAAATAGAAGTTTCCATCCTCCTACTGTGGTTAAGGATCATTTGTTCATCGTAGGAATAGATACAACTTATACGGAATGGATCTTCCATGGTGAGGAGGAAACTTTGCCAGACCCAATTTATTCAAACGAAGAAGGTGATGGTGCCAATAACTACAATGACTACATTGATGATGTCGACGAGATGCTAGATGACATCCATGTGGGGTCCTTTATGGATTCTTTTGGTACACCATCTGCTAGTATAGCCTCTGGTCACCAAGGTCACACTTCTGATGCTCCAACCAACCTTAACTTTGAAGAGTTGCTAGACGATGCAAAGCATCCACTTTATCCAACATGTGCTAAGTTCTCAAAGCTGTCATTCATAGTCAAGTTGCTGCACATAAAGACAATTGGTGGTTGGACTGTGAAGTCATTCGACATGGTTATAAAGCTTTTGCAAGTTGCATTTCCTGATGCATTGTTCCCAGCCTCATATAATGAGGCTCGCCGCTTATAGCGTGGGTTGGGCTTTACTTACACGAAGATACATGTATGCCCAAATGATTGTGTCTTGTTTTGGAAGAAAAATGCTGAGAAAGATGAGTGTAATGCATCGAGATGGGTATCAAGCACAACATACCCACAAAAGATTCCCCACAAAGTCCTTCGATATTTCCCCTTGAAGCCAAAGTTGCAAAGGTTGTTTATGTCAAAAAAGACTGCCCAAGCCATGAGATGGCAGGTAGAAGATCGTGTTGACGATCCAAGCTGCATGAGACATCCGGCAGATTCTAGGGTATGGAAAGAATTTGACAACAAATATGGTTGGTTTGCCGCAGATCCACGTAATGTAAGACTTGGTCTAGCCAGTGATGGGTTCAACCCATTCAATAACATGAGCAAACCCTACAGCATTTGGTCAGTGCTACTTGTTCCCTAAAACTTGCCCCCTTGGTTATGCATGAAAGATCCATATTTGATGATGTCATTATTAATCCCTGGACCTAAGGCACCGAAAAATGATATTGACGTATTCATGTGTCCACTAATCGATGAGTTGAAGGAATTATGGCAAGAGGGAATTCCTTCATATGATGTACACAAAAGACAAATGTTTTCATTGCATGCAGCGTTACTTTGGACTATCAATGACTTCCCCGCATATGCCAATTTCTCGGGCTGGAGCACAAATAGTAAGATGGCATGCCCTACATGTAAGGCTGAAACAGATTCGTTGTGGCTGGTTTATGGCCATAAACATTGTTATATGGGTCATCGTCGGTGGTTGGCTTCAGATCACAGTTGGAGACGGAATAAAAATGCTTTCAATGGTAAGGAAGACCATCATCCCCAACCAGAAATCATCACAGGACAGGCATTGCTAGATCAATTACATGAGGTCTCAAATGTGCAACTGGGTAAATCTACAAAGAAGAGGAAACGTACGCTCACTGAATTTAATTGGACAAAAAAAAGTATGTTCTTTGATCTTCCTTACTGGTTAGACTTGGGATTGAGACATAACTTGGACGTCATGCATATTGAGAAAAACATATGTGATAATGTGCTGGGAACCTTAATGAATATTGAAGGCAAAAGTAAGGACACCGCCAATTCATGAAGGGATTTGGAAAATCTTGGTCTAAGGAAAGATTTGCATCTACAGCATGATGGTGATCATACGTTTATGAGTCTTGCAGCTTACATGTTAAATGTAACTTAGCGAAGGAGTTTTTGTGCATGGTTGTCGGAAGTCAAATTCCCTGATAGTTTTGCCTCAAATATTGCCCGATGTGTCAACGCTAAGGAAGGGAAAATCATGGGAATGAAGAGCCATGATTGTCATATCTTTATGCAAACATTGTTGCCGGTTGTGATTGGTGGGTACTTACAACCTGATGTGCGTTAAGCCTTGTCCGAGCTAAGTTCGTTTTTCAAAGAATTATGTTCACGAACATTGCAGAAAACGACATTGGAACGACTTCAAGCTAATATCCCCATAATTCTTTATAAATTGGAAATGATATTTCCACCTACATTTTTTGATATCATGGTGCACCTTGCAATTCATCTGCCAGAAGAGGCCTTACTAGCCGGCCCTGTGATGTATAGGTGGATGTACCCTTTTGAAAGGTATATAGGTAAGTTCAAGAGGTACGTTCGTAATAGAGCCAGACCAGAAGGGTCAATTGCTGAGGCATTTGTTCATGTCGAATGCCTGACATTTTGCTCTATGTACCTTAATGATATCTAGACTAGGCACAACAGATAGGAACGCAATAGTGATGTTCAACATGTCTCCCCATAACTAAATATTGACGTTTTCTCCCAAAAAGTTCACCCATTGGGGGGAGCAATCTTAGAAACTATGCCCAGCACACTGTTGGCAAAGGCTGAGTGGTACGTGCTTAACAATTGCACGGAGATTGAGCACTACATAGAGTAAGTGCATTGTCAAGTATTTTGTTGGCAATTCATTTTATTATATTGTAAGTGGATCACCTATTATACCCTTTTATTGCTGTAGTGAACACTATAACAAACTCAAAGAAGAGGACCCTAGTAACATCGAGCGTAGGCACCAAAGTCAATTTCCAGCCTGATTCAAATCACGCGTAAGTTTATATATTGCCCTTCCTATACGTACATTTTCCTAATACGTAGTTATTATAGTTAGTAATTGTGTTATCTTTTGTGAAATATCCATGTTAGATTGCCGAGTTGCATGCCATGACTCCTCCTGAGATGACAGATGACTTATATGCATTAGCATGTGGTCCAGATCCAGTTGTCGCATCATATTCCGGTTGTATAATGAATGGAATTCGATTTCACACTTTTGAGCTTGAAAGGCGTTGCCGCACCCAAAATAACGGGATTGTTGTTCATGGCGAGCATGAAGGTTTGGCTGTTGACTTCTACGGTGTGTTGGAAGATATTATAGAATTACGATACATGGGTTGGCGTAAAGTATACTTGTTTAAATGTCATTGGTGGGACATTGACGACATGAGAAGGGGGATACATGTTGGGAATCACTTCACGAGTTTGAATACTTCTAGGCAATGGTACAAAGATGAGCCTTTCGCCTTAGCATGCCAAGCGTTGCAAGTGTTTTACCTAAAGGACCCGAGTTTGAGGGGAAGTTGGCAAGCCGTACACAAGATAACAAATAGGAATGTTTACAACATTCGCCATAAGACACTTGAGCCTCATGAGGATGATTTCTCTAATGGAGATGCAGAAGATGATGATGCCAATAATCTTAGCAACTATGATTTAGTTGATGAAACTAACCCAACCATGGTCAATTCACTGACCCGAGAAAATGAAACGCACTTGCCCATTGATCCTTCAACCATTGCACGAGAGGTGCCGTCTAGAGAAAGTGACGATGAGGGCTTCATTGATGATGACCTAGAGTATAATGAAGATTTGAGGATGGATAACGTAGAGGATGGGGAGGACGATGATAGTGATTCAACACGTCATATTTTTGATTATGCAGATGATGATGAAGGTATATCTTATTGTATATGTCCATTATGGGTTCTCTAATTATATATAATGTTTATCTCATCCACATAGCTATTTAGTTAAAAAACATATCTTCCATTAT
>QEOT01006697.1:138341-182723 GCA_003123785.1 Pterocarya stenoptera
AAATAATAAAACAATTAAAAATTATTGGTTTTAAATAGATAAAATATGCAATAATGCAACTCAATCATTTAGCTCGCATACAAATGATTTGAACTCCTAAGATAGCTGTATGGTCCAGTTGTGTTACTCTTATATGATCTCTATCTATAACCTGAGCCATATAAAAAGTTTATCTTTACTTCACTTTTGTTTTTCCTTTTTATGTTTTATTCAAACATTTTCTTTAAATTCCATTTTTCATGTACCTTTCCATTTCCTATTTGTTAGTATTTTTATTTTTTCCTTATTTTTTTTCATCTAGCTAGGCATACGGGCAGCGCACGTTGCCCTTACTAGTATATATATATATATATATTTATATATATATAAAGCACCATGCTTTAATTGCATGAAAATATTATGGAGTATTCATGAACGGGACAAAGTTTAAAATATAAGTACAAAAAAATCCATGAATTTATAGTATAAAGAATATCAGGAAAAAAGCTAGCTCCCTAACCACAACGTTAAGAATTTCCATAAAATATCCTGGTGCATGAAAATAAATCTAGTGATATGTCTCATTAAATTACATGCGTCCCCCTTATGGAAACCAATGTCTCATTAAATTACATGTGTCCCCCTTATGGAAACCAATGTCAGTATTATTACATGTGTCCCCCAAATTACATGTGTCCCCTTTATGGAAGCCAATGTCTCATTAAATTACATGTGTCTCCCAAATTACATGTGTCCCCCTTGTGGAAACCACGTATGCCAACCCAACCCACACAAACAAAAGTGTTCTATTCACATCCAATCTATTATATATATAATATATATATATATTATATATAAAGCATCATGCTTTTATTTAGTGAGTTTATTATATGGTACAGCATGAACCAGACAACCATATCTCTTAGAAATATTCTGGGCCAGCCACGTATGCCAACCCAACCCACACTAATCTGGATGTTCTATTCACGAGCAATCTATTATATATATATATATATATATAAAACAACATGCTAATATTTAGTACCAAATATTATAAGAAGTGGATTTTCCGTCCATTTATAACTTAAAGACATGTCTCCATAAATCCATGACCATAAGGTTATAGAACATAAAAAGTCTCAACCAAAATTTGGTGCCTTCATCCACTCACCACCAGAAGCAAATCTCTCCAAAAAATCCACAAGTCACACGTAGAAGTCCCACATAAGCAAAAGGTGGGATTTTAAGAATTGGAAAATGTGAAGTGGCGGGATCAGGGACTTCCAGCAGTAGTTACATCAGTAGCTCCTACTTAGTACAATAGTTGTGATGTCGTGCAGAAAGGGTAAGTAAGAAGCAATCAGCTGAGATCTCGTTAGATACTCAAGAGGGTTGCTGAAAGTGTTAAGAGTTCCGAGGTGAGTGTACGCGCAACCCAGCCCTTTCTGGAGTTCAAGTGGAGCATCTTACTTGTTTTCCATCCAGTGTGAGCAGAGGCAGTTTCGAAGGAAGGAAAAGGTAAATGTTTTTCTCCCAGCCTCATCTTATTTCATTGCTACATTTCTGCGCCTTTAATCCATGGTATTAATGTGTTTTAACCTCATAAAAATCAATACTTTCATGAGGCATGGAACGAGTGTGAAAACATGTGAATGTTTACCTCTAGGTTAAAAATCTTAGGGCTTGTTATTGTGGGTTTGACAGTCAGCAAGGAATTTAGAATATTGTTGTTGTTGGGGACAGTAGTAGACCAGATTTTTTTCCGATACCTTTGTTTGCTTCACCTTTCAGAAGGCTCATGTAATGTTCAAGTCAAAACCAATATCTGGATTTTTTTGAAAATAATCTTTCAGCTATCACGTTCATAACAACATTCACCTGCTGACTTTACTCCCAGTGCAAGGGATTTATTTTATTATATCATTAACAATAGACAAAGACCAGATTTGGCATGTACTTTTGCCAAGATTCAGGTATATTCAACTTTATATGTGCTTCTGATTTCTCTGGTTATGTTAATATTTGTACCATGCAAATTAAAGTGTCGAATCATATACATCTTAAAACAATAACCTTCCAGCCACTTGATCAATAAGTGAGTGGGTAAGGCATAGTATGGTTTTCCAATAGTAGGCTTGCTCAATATCTATATTAACTTGAAAAGTAAATGTAACTACATCAAGGTGATGACTATAACTCGAGGAGGGAGGGGACTACCCCGACCCCGTCCCCGACCTCGACCCCGACCTCGACGTCCACTGCTGGTATCAAGCGCTGTTGACGATTCTCCACCTGCACTCTCTCCAACAAGGAGCCTAATAGATGAGGCTGAGGATCCCCAAGCTGATGAGTCACCTCAAGCAGTACCTGAAGTCGGCCAGCAAGAGTCGAATGATGTACAAAATGACAGAAATCAGGAGGATATTATCACAGGTGTGGTAGTAATATATATTACTTATATGTTTTCAGCTTGTCAATTTATTGGTTAGGGTATAATATTCTTTTTGTGCATATCTATATCACAATTACTAACTTTTTATTATAGTTACACCCATAAAAAAACGAGGACGAGGGCCTGCGAAGGGGACAGCTTTTGAAAAGTTACGTAAGTTGGGTAAGATTGCTATAATTATAAAGGATGGGCACAGGGGTCCATCGTGCGATAATGCTGCTATCTTCAGTAGTCGAGTGAGTTGGGTGGTGAAAGTGCATGCAGAAATGAGGCATGCAAGCTGGAGTGCGGTAGATGAGAAGGAGAAGCACGAGCTCATCAATCGTGTTAGAGTAGGTGTTTATAAAATATACCCATTATTTAGAACGTTATTCACAAATCGAATTCATCATTTTTTATTGTGACAAACCATGTATGAATCTGAATTTGGTTTTGCAGGCAGATTTTGTGTTGGACTGGACGAAGGAAAACCACCGTGAAGCTGTGGAAACGGCTCTCGCTGACAAATACAATGCATACCACTACGAACTGCACAAGCACTACCTCAAATATTCATCGCATGAGGAGGCACTATCCGGTGGGATGTCGCATGTGGAGAAACCTGTTTGGGAGTGGTTATGTGATAGGTGGGCCAGCGGCCCATTCAAGGTATTTGTGACTAGAAGATGATTTTGGAATTATCATGGTCATTCGATGGTGAGGGATTTCACTCAATATGATGTTATATTACTGGCATGTATTGTGCCAAGTACAGGAGCATACATGCATAGTCCTAGTAGACATTGAATTTTACAACTTAGGCTGCCTCTTGGTTACCATAATGGGTTGATATATTTTTCCTTTCTTGCTGTCCCTACAAGATGATGAGGGATCATTTATGGATATCCACTACATGTTTCTGTTTATGGATTAAAAATAAATAAATAATCCATGTTGTTTAAATATGTAAGTCTTCTTTAATACTACCTCATAGTACATAAGAACATTGTCTTGATGGTTATGTTTCCATGGTAATTATGCCTTGATGTTTGAAGAAACTTATAAGCAACAAGGCATAAGTCTCAAAAAATAGGTACTTGGAGTGTTGTGGTAGTTTGACCTAGAGTACCACAAGTATATTCCAAGTGAATAACTTTTTCAGTTTGCATGGCCAGAATTAACTTGAGTATAAAGATAAAACAAAAAGTGTGTCATATTGGTTACACATTAAATAAGAGGTAACTTGTTGTGTATTATGTATCATAATTCAACCTTTACCAGTTCTCTTTGCTTTAACTTGGTTAAGTTTACTGTTACAGCAGCCCATATGCAAGAACATATGAACACTATCGAAGTGTTCCATTTCAGAAGTGAAGGTGAAGTAAAAGCTAATTTATCTTGTTTCACAATGTTTCAAGAGCAATCTAGAAGAAATACTACTAATAGGAAAAGACAAAAAGTTAAACATACTGGTGGGAGGAAATCATTTGTTAGGCTTATGGAAGAGAAGGTAAGACATGTAGTGTGCAGTAAAGTAAATGTGTTTTAATCAAAGTGGAGTTTGATAGTTACATTTTACAATAATTTTCTGTGAAGAGTGAGGAGGCACCAAATATGATTGCATTTTATAAAGAAACGCACTAGTCTAAGCAGAAGGGAAAATTCATAAATGTAGCAAGTGAACATAATCATGTGAGTTTGTTAAATAAAATTTACTTGTTCTTAGTTTCAGACCAAGTTTTAATGGTATATATATCTACTTCTAAGGACTAATGTTCAATATTGTCTTGATATTCATAATCAAATGCTAGAGAGGTTGAATGAGATGGAGTCTGAGGAGGTTGCTGATGTTACAACTACTGCTGCCTCTGTTTTCAAGGAGGTCTTAGGGGTTCAAATCGGGATATGCACAAGGGATGGGGCACTCTAAGATTCATGAGCTCTCTCCATCATTGTAAAAAAACAAGGCATTTGTGCGATTGGCAGAGGAAAATGAATGAAACAAGACTTTTACAGACATTTATAAGACTAAACTAGAGTCACTTTTAAGTGATATGGATGCTTTGAAAGAACAAATTTCTGAGCATGACAGACAATTGAACATGATAACATCACAGTTGCCTTCAAGTAGGGAGTCTCAAGAAGAGGCTTAGGGAGATGCTTAGGCATCTACAGACCTAAAGTTTTTTGGGAGTGTAGGGCTTTTGTGTTTTGTATTCCCCAATGCACATGACAGTGTGACAAATGTGTTGAGATTTTGATGTTCCTTGTGGGAAGGGTAGGGGGTGTTATATTGAGGCAAAAGTGGCAGGTGGTTGTATAGCATATATTAGTTTGTTTTGTGAATGTATAACTTGGTATCAGCATGGAAGTAGTTACAATAGTTTGGTGCTGGTATAGTGCAGGTAATGGTGTTTGTGATGATGTGAGTTATCTTCTTAGATAAAATGCTTTCACCAGATTTTGTGAAAGTACTTGTATAATTATTTGGGTGAGCCCAGCTGGGTCAAACTTACAATAATTTTTGTTGCAGCGATACACCAGATGCATGTAGGTAGTTGTTTTCAGCAAGGGTTAAGGCAAGGAAAAAAGTAGAGGGATGGAACTATATTGTGTTAGCCCAGATGGAGAAAGTTGGCAACCACCAACAGAAGTGTAAAATATAATTGAATACAAGTAAGGTACCGGTATTCCCAATGTTACTTTGATTTAAAATTTCCCCAGTTGCGGTGCATATTTCATATTGGCGGGCTGTAATGCATCTAGGTGATTTTAAAAATGGATTGTTTTGTAGTATAAATAAGTTGGTACTGGCTGATGTATAACTACACTTTTTGCAAATTAACAAAACTGATTGATGTTGGTTATGTAAATGGCATTTCATGAATTAAACTCTGATGCCACATATTATATTTGAAGTGTTAACAGCCAAGTATACTTGCCCCCATTGGTTTTGCATCAAATCTAAAGGATTTGCTGCTGTGCAGATTTCACTCTAGTATTATTTATGTCTATTCAAAATACTAATAGAGTGATGTTTGGACTTATGGGAGCTTTGACTTGATAGTATACTTATGTAATATTAAACACATGGTTTGAGAAAGCCCCCAATGAGAATATTGAAGCAATAGACCAGTAGTATAACTTGTAGTGAGTTCTTCCTCCTTGGTAGAAGATGCTAGAAACGAGAGGAAACAAAAAATAAAATATCTTACATCCCTAATAGTAATTTATAATCCACTAGTTTCCATATCTTTTATGGCTTAAAGTCATTGTATTGTCATCTAATATATTGAATATCCTGTTATCTTTAACCATCCCAGTGGACACTGCAACAGGAACTGGAATGGCCCTACCATAGTTTGACGTACTTGCCATTATATATATGAAATTGGGAATTTGACAACTTATATGTACCTATACTAATTAATGCAATCTGCATCCTATGTTTTATTTAAGATTCTACTTTTGGCTGGTGACTTATCAATACTTTATAATGCTTGTGCAATCCAGTAAAAATTATAGTTTCTCTAATATGATAGTTTGGTTGAAAATATTGGGTCTGGGTCATTTTCAATATAGCATTTTGTAAGCTTTTTAGAAGTTTGGTTCATGTTTTATATGGTAATAATTTGGAGCATGAGCTGAATGACTCTATTTACTGTAATAGGAATTGAAACAAGGTCATGAATTAAGATATTAAATGTATATTAAATGACCAGAATATTGAGCCATATACTTGTTATTTGAAAAACCAATTTGCTGGTTGGATATTGACCTCCTCATCGTGAGTTTGTCTGTAGCTGAAAATGCTCAGTACTATAACTTGGAGATTTATGCCATGAAATATGTGTATACAGATATTTTTAGCAACAATAATAGTATGAAAGCCTATTGCTACTGAGACACACCTTGCTTTCATGGACTAACATCTTTGTGCATTATTTTCATATCTCATGTGTGGATGAAGAGGAAGCTTACGGTGGTCATCTGGGCAGATTAAAGGTAGTTGAAGCAAAATTCAATTAAGTTGTGTTTAATGTGGAGTCAAGTTGCAGTATCATATATGCATACAATGACCCTTCTGCCATTCCCACTCAACATAAACTAATCATGTATTTCCATGGCTTAATTGAACAATGGTCCTAATTGGAAATTGTTATAATATATTGATGATATATAATTATGTTATAGTTCCTTGTGAAATGTTTATTTCAGAATGTTACATAGCAGATTGAGTTGGATACTTAGAAGTTGTCATAATTTGAGTGTTTGCATAGATTATTGTTGTCTAGAATATTCTGTTTGCAAAATAGATTTGATTCTCGTGTATATATAGGTGATCTTTAGTGAAAATGCAAAGCTTGATTGCATTGATCATATGAGAATATTTATGGAAAAAGTATTGATTGGTTAACAATTTGTGAGAAATGTCACAAATTTAGGCTATTGTTTACGCACGATAATAGTAAAAATATATATATATATAAATAAATAAATAAATTCTAAAAAAAAAAAAACCCCCTTTGCCCTACAACTTGTATATTGTAGGTAAAAAATAATAATTACACGCAACCATCAAAATTGTTTGCTACAAGATTTATTCGTGGATATTAAAGTGTCATACCTACGGAAGTGTCCGTGGGAAAAATGTAAATAGGTAGGAACATTACAAATTATTTCCTACAAGATAAGCTCATGGTAATTAATTATTACCCACGGATCAACTAGTTCGTGGGAAAAAAATCATTTAAAGATATGTGAAAAACTATTACCTACGGGATGTTATCATGGAGAATACGATATTTGCTATGGAAGCCTCAGTGGAGACAAGTTTGGTCATACATTTATTCATGAAACAAACCGGTGGAGAAAGAGTTTTCCCCGCGACATAATCTCGTAGGGAGTACTTATACCAAGAAGAATAATTTGTGGGAAATACAGCTTTCCCACCACATAATCGCGTGAGTAGTACTAATACCCACGACAGTAAATCGTGCGAAATACCAACACGCACGACAAAAACTCGTGGAAATTGAACATTTTTTTACGATCATTGATTAAGTTGAACGTCGTAATTGTGACGAGCCACTAAGAATTTGCCACGAAAAAGGTTGTGGGAAAATAGGTTTATTGGCCACGACTTAAACCTTTCGTGGGATATAGTACTTTTTCTGGCGAATTTTATCTCACGAGCTTCCCACGAATAAATTTTGTGGAAAAAGGATTTTTCCTACAAAATAACTGCTTTTTGCCACAAAAATCACTCGTGGGAAAAACCAGTATTTCTTGTAGTGATATAAGTTAATGGTGTTATCCCTATAAATACCCTCAATGATCTCGAAGCTCTCCATTGCACCCAATACAGTTTTGAATTTTACCGTCCCTCTTTGTTCAAAATATTATTCTACTTACAAGTTTTTTCAACAGGAAAGATTTCGGTAAGTCCCTTTCTTTTATTTGGTTCATTTGATTTTTTAGTTAATGAATTGGGTTGTGGTTGTTTGTAGTTGATCAGATGAGTTTGAAAAAATGTTTAATCTTTATACAATCTGTTAGTGCGTTATGTGGTGATTGTTTTGGTAAGGAATCTTCGGAAAAGCGTATGTTTGGTTGTATGAAACGAAGATGTGTTTCTGTAGGAAGAACAAATCAATTGTTAAAGCCTTGGGTGTCTTGAATTTTTAAACGTGAAGTGGGTTTCTGATGAATGGTGGGTTTATGAAATAAGAAATTGATCAATTGAGTTTTTGAGAAATCAGCCTTGATGAAACTTAAGATCGGAGTTATGAAAATTCTGGAATAAGGAATATGTGCGCTACCGGTTTAAATTCTTAGGAATTAACATTTTTATTTGGAAATTTCATGTGATTTATTGTATGGTTACATTTACATGAAAAATATGTACTACCCTTTTTTTTTAATGGAATTAATTGCGGGATATGAGTTTTTACTAATACGGTACCGTTATTATATTATACAAGCTTATAACCTGCGCAATGAACGGATTGTTGTATATGCTGAATTTTATAAATTTATATTTATACAAGCATTATATATAATCACTTTTACAACAATTTAAACCTAATTAATAATATTTGATAAATATATAAATACATAAAAAAAGGGATTAAAAATTGTATATCTATATATAATGAATTTACTTTATCAATAAATTATTTCGTCAATTTATAATATTGAAAAATTAATACACAATGCGTAGCCTCCATTATAATATGAGTTTTCCCACTATTTGTTTGGCCATAAATAAAGACAGTGCCTACAGCAAAATCAAAATGCAATTATTTAGAAAATTTCTCAGTCGAATGAGATGAGAAAATAAACCATTAAATGACTTAAGTAAATAGTTTATTTATAAAATCCAATATCCCAAATACTTATTAGAGACTTTTTTTTAAATGAAAATTATACCTCATTCAAAAAACCAAAATAAATACCAACTATAAAACATTGGTGGTTATATAATGCAATATATTACGGATACTTTCAGATCACTACATTGTGGAGATTAACACGCCTTAATTTGTGACGGCACAGAGAGAAGGAAGGCAATATCTATAGCAAATCAGGAGGGGCAATCTCGTTCTCCCCAACTACTTCATTGTAAATTTCTCTCTTTTAATCCCTTCTATTTGTTTTAATCTCCATTTTTCGTCTAAAAACCATGCCTTTCTCGTCTGTTAATTTTTTTTTCTTTTTTCTTCTTTTGGGCTCTGTTAAAAGAAAAAGAACAAACCTGTGCTAATTATGTCAATATCTCGTCGCCCTTACTAAAATCTTCAATATGCATCTCACACAAAATACAAATTGAGGAGAAAGTAGTGGGAATGAATTATTCTAATTTGTATTGGATGCACAGTTGTTTTGACAGAACAAACGAAAGAAAATGAGGGAGAGAGATCTAGAGGGAGACAAAGTGGAGAAACTCGAAACGGCTTATAGGGAGGTTTCTTTTGACGAAACAATATATAGGTTGAGATAGCGCCTTCGGGTGGAGATTTAAATCGGTTTATATCTTTAGATGTAAGAAATGAAATAAAACTTAAAAATTGTAAGAGTTCATATTCGGTGAAACATTGCTTTTAAAAGGATTACCGCTCTATAAACATAATACTTCAAGATTTCATTTTTTTTATTCCAATTATCGCCAATAATAGCTTACTTTTATGGGTAGAATGCCATGTCGGACTCATATGACTCCGCTTTTATATATAGTAATAGATTAGAGAGGATAATTACACTTAATGACTTTGAGAAAATGTAGACCCATCTGTTCAATAATAAATGTTTGAGGAGGATAACTACACAGAAGGAAACTAAGAATGTGTAGATCTTATATAGAGAAGTAAATGAGAATGATAACTACATCAAATGACATTTAGATGGTGTAAATCCCAAATGTAGAGGAGTTTATGGGAATGATAACTACCCTTGAAGGGGTAGTTCTTTATGTGGAGAAATTTTTGGAAGTGCTTCTTTACATGGTACAAGATTTTCAATTTTTGGTTCAATTATCCATTTTGTTTTCAGCTTTTTTTTTATTTAATAAATGAGTCTCATATGTGACACCCAACTTATTCCTACTTACCGAGTCGTGAATTTACCTTTTACCTGTAAAATTTCTTATTTTAGAGATATTTAAAGAAAAGCATACAAATAAGGAGCTTAGAGAACACATGTGAGGATTAGAAGGAGAGCTATGAAATTAAGTGTCATCTATAGAATAGTTAAAATTTTATTTGAAGTTTTATGAAAGAACACTCTGGGTTGATTTGATGGTTTTAGTGAGATAAGAAAAACATGAATTTAATTTATTATATTTGGAGGTTTTTATTTTATTCTACAGTTTTTATTTTCTTAAAATTACTAATGTGACTCAATAGGTTGGTTTACCTCTAATATTTAGAAAATTTAGGGCGTGACATTAAGACCTCACTTGGATAGTGAGATGAGATGAAATGATTTGTGTCTAGAAGTAAAATGGTTTGTAAATAGTAATGAAATTGTTTGGGTTGAGATGTTTTATGAGGTTTTGAAAAATAAGAGACAGAAAATTGAATAAAAATATTATGAAGTTAAAATAATGTTAGAATATAATTTTTTAACATTATTTTTATTTTGAAATTTGAAAAAGTTGAATTTTTATTTTTATTTTTTTGTATTTTGTTTGGAAGTTTGGAAAAATTATAATGATTAGATGAAAAAATTAAAAATTTGAAATTAAAATGTGTTTGTGCTTGTGGTGTTTGGATATTAAGATAAGATGAGATGTATGGCTGAAAATCGAGTCGATCGGTCGGGTTTTTTTGCTAAAAACGAAACTGACCGACGGGCCATTTTACATAGAAAAAACAAGCCGAAACTGATCGTTGGAGAGGGGGAAACTAGTCGGATCGGTTCTCAACCGGTTTGGTTGTTTGGGCTCAATCTTTTGGGCCTTTTTTGGCCTTTTGTTTCGAATTCAATATCTTTCTGGGCCTTTTTAGGAGTTGATTTCAAATCTTAATTTGCTGAGTTTTTAAAGCCCATTTTAAGTATTCAAGTTTCATCTTAATTTAGAGCCCATTTTAAATATTCAAGTTTCATTTTAACGTTAAGTATATACTTCTATACTAATTGCTAGATAACCTAAAAAAATAAAAAACAACTCCACTAGATGTATAATACACATTACAAATAAAGACGTGCAACTAAAATACATAAGATAAATAACGTTTAACAATTCTTGATCTTTAGTCTTCAATCTTCAATAGTTGTGACGAGTCTCATCCCCTGCAGCACCCTCCTTCCTGTAGGTTACGTCCAGAGGACCCTTCTTATGGGCCGGGTTGGAGACTGTTTGTTCTGGGTTGGGCCTTTGGTCTTAATTCCCTTAGCTTTCATTCACAGGCTTGCTGAGTTTAGAAAGCAGGGGGTGGGGGGAGGGGGGGAATCCCTTTACAGCCTCGCTAATTCTCACTGAACGAGTACGGTGGGAATTTATCACTACTCGAACCTGCCTTGCCACTGAAGTTGGGGTCCCTTTGTGTTGATGTGTGCACGACCTCGAAGTTTAGGGAGACTCTCGTCGTTTGGTTATCCTAGTAACGCTTCCCCATCACTCTTGATTGGCTCGCCTTTTGATGATTTTGATGACGTCTTTTGAAGCTCATTAATGTTGAGGGTGTCAGATGGCTCTTCGCATTCATGTTGCTTTGAGGATTACACTTCTAGAATTAGAAGTGGCTCATACTTCTCTCTTCTGCCATGGGGTGTGGGAGACCAACTGTCGCATTTCCCTTATATAAAGTTGGAGCTAGGGTTTCATTTCTTTTCATTACGTTGTAGCCTTCATGCCATTTTCGTTTTTCCAATTTTTCTTTCCTCTGCCCAACCTTCTTTCCCTCTTTTACTATCGCTGGCGGTGATGGCCTCTGAAAAATCTACTCAACCTAATGTTTCTAGTGGGATATTGACATTGGGTCGTTGTTCGGGGGTAGTTGTTGGTGTTCAAATGACTCGGCGTCAATGTTGGCTTCCCTGGCACTTACCAAGTATCGGACTCAGTACTTTTCAAGGTTCCTAGTCCTAATGAAGGTGCTGTTGATACAGAGGGTCATTTCACACGAGTGGCCTTATTCCCTTTTCTTGTGTGGCCTGAGGCTGCCTTTCCCCCGCCCTGTTCGCGACCTTCTTGACCGCTTGTGTTTGGCCCCTTCCCAATTGCATTCGAAAGTTGGAGGCTTTTGATTTGCTGCAATATTATTTGGTGGCATGCTCTACTGGAATCGTACCCTGACAACGGGGACAATATCGGGCACGAGTTCCTTCTTACTCATAAGGTGCTACGGCAAAAGGGGAATATCTACAATTTGAGGGCATTACCCACCCTGGTTAACCTGGAGCGAAGGTATCTCAAGGTGAAGGATTGGTCCACCAAGTTCTTCTTCGTGTCTGGTTGGGGGTGGGAGTTTCCGGTGGGCTAAGTTAGTCTCCGCGATTTCCTAATCTGGACAAATTGGGGGAAGGTCCCAGAACATCTTTACGGTCGTGGTTCTTGGGCGAGCTGACGAGGAGCAACATTCTTTTTCATTGATTTCTCCACTTTCTTCGTCTCGCTCTACCATCGGTAGGCACTCCTTCAGGGACGAGGCCACTAACGAGGGGCCGGCAGCTGCTACTTCCATCAATTGTGCGGAGATGGAGGGCTGCGAGGGAGTCAAATTCCTTTCGGATGTTGTAGTCAACATGAGTTCTAGAAGCCCGGTCGATAACCCGCCTATCCAGGCAGAGCACTAAGAGGGGGGATGATTCCCTTCTGAATATTATAGTCGGTGCGGGTTTAGGGGGTTTGCAAGACGAACTGCCTTTCCAGGCGAAGCGCCCAACAGAGGTTGATCCCCATCTAAATGTTGTAATCGGCTTCGGTTTGGAAGGTTCGTGTGAAGGTCAAATTGCTCCTCCTAAGGTGGTCGTGCAATCGTTTGAGCCCGAGGGCTCAGTAGAAAACATTTCTCCTTTGTCCTAGCTGGAAACCGGATGGAGCCGTGCGGAGGCCATCAGTCAAGTCATCAAGTGCTTGTCCATTTTGTTCCACAAGGTTCAACAATTCCTTCCTATCTTTTTCCTTCTTTTTACTTTTTAGTCTTCCCTTGCTGATTGTTGCATGTCAGTCCTTTTGTCGCCAGGGTACTTCTCAGCTAGTGGCTTGTATTGTGGACATCCAAGTGGCCGTTGAGCAAGAGAACTTGAGCCTCTGTTCGATGAGTAACACCTCCCTTCACAATGCTCGTGGAGAAAAGGAAGAGAGGGAGCTGGTGGAGCGCGAGCTGGAGAGGATGAGACTTGACTTGGCGGATGAGCACATGAGGGTCAGGAAGCTGGAACGCCACCAGAAGAAGCTTAAGAGGAAGGCGAAGGAAGAGAGGGAGCAATTGGAGTGGCTTAAGCAAAATATTCGGGACGACTTATCCCAAGTGCAGGATGTCGCCCTTCGCCAGGATAGGCAGCTGAAGTTGGTCCTAGGAGTTCGCGATAAAGTGTGGGTACACGGGCTTGCCAAGGGCTGTAGGTTGATGCGAGACCACCTCTTGGGGAGTCCGGAGTTCCGTTCGAGGTCTTTCATGAAATATCTGCAGGGCCTTTCAAATTTGGCTGTAACCTGGTGAGGAAAGAGATGCCTAATGCTTTCTTGGGTTCGGTTTCTCCCGTGCCCACCACTCCAAGGCCGGCTGACTCTGCTTTTGATGCTCCCAAGACTGGTGCTCTCGGCATTGAGACTTAACGGTTGCATGCCTTAGCTTCCCGAGGTGCTGCGTCTCCATTGTTTTGTTCTTCCTTTTCTTTTTCTTTTGGCCGAATGTATATACCTCCAGTTTGTTGCCCAACGACTTGTATATACAGTTAATTAATGAAAATACCTTGTTCTTTCATCGTATCAAGTTGTCAATTACGTCTTCTCTTCGTGCATTTTCTCCTTTCTCTCTTTCTTCTTTTTTTTTTTTTTAGTGACCGGCCTAGGGGGATTTCGACGTAGAAGTCTGTAGGATTCCTGCCCACCACGCTGGCTGGTCGTTCATTTGTTTGTGCTACACTTGTTTACTTTTTACTGGATAGTCCTCATCCCGGGACCTTCCTGTGAACTTTCTAGACTATGCCTTCCCAATTTTCTGTCATACCTGTTGGCTTTAGTTGTGCACCGTTGCACTAGTTATTTTGTTGACTGTATCCGACTATGTCTTTTGAATATTCCCTTTTTTGTCATTTCATTCTTTCTTCTTGAGTGTCCGGCTTCGCGAGCTGGCCACAAGGTTTACGGCCCACCCCACTAGTACTCGGCCTACACCTGACAGCCCCGTCAGCCGGAGGCTTCCTCGTTCACTCTACTTTGTCACATGGCCAATCTCTTGGGGCCTTAACAACTTGTGTTGGTTGTCTTTATTTCTCTGTTCATCTTCTTGTCGTGCTTTACTCGCCTGGCTCTTTTATTCTCCCACTTTATCCTTCCTTTATCGCACGATCTTTCGGCGAGGCTGATTCTATGACCTGCCACGGGGAGACAAGACTGCCTTCGACTTGACTTGCCTCCTCCATCTGCGGCAATATGGGCTATCCAGGTAGTTTGGAATTATACCCGTCTTCCTTCATTTATCATTCTGTATCCATCCTGCTCGTCAAGTAAGGATGTCATCATTACTCTTTTGGGAACAATGGTTAATGTCGCAAACCTAAGTCTTTTGGCCTGTATTGCCCTGTGCTTGTTGTTTTCTGCCATGCTGTTGTTGTCCGCACCGTTGATGTCCATGCCTTTTGTTCAGTATGTGGGCTGTTCATAGACTCGGCCCACTCTCCCCCAGGGAGAGGTCAAGATGCCTTAGGCTGACCTACCTCTTTAAACCCCTAAGAAGGTAATTTCTTTGGGTTGTTGTTGGCCGCTTTGTCCTTGAGTGTGGTGAGTATTTGGACATTCTGTGATTGGGCCCACTTCTACTTGTTGAAACTGTGTAGCTTCCTGTGTGATGCCTTTTCCTCTTTGGAGACTTTGTTTACGTTGGGTAGCCAAAAGACTAAGCCTGCAGTCCATTGGGGAGAGGTTTGGATGCCTCAAGTCAACCCGCCCAATTTGGTTTCCCAAGGAGGTAACTTCTTCAGACGGCTGTGGGGCCGGTCCATTCTTTCATCGTGACTGAACTCGGGGTAAGTATTTGGGTAGCCCAAAGGCCGAACCCGCTCTCCACCACAGGAGGATCCGAGTGACATTTGGCTCAACTTGCCCCTGTTATCCCTTGATGAGGTAATTTTTTAGGGCAGTTTGGATTGAACCCGCTCTCGCTGGTTGGCATCACAGGGAAATGTAAGATTTTGGGCCAGGCTGGCGCTGGACCCATTCTTCGTTCCCAGTGGAGGTCGGGGTAAGTGTTCGGGTAGCCCAAGGGCTTGTCCCGCTCTCTTCTGTGGGAGGGTTTGATTGGCCTTTGGCTCGACTCGTCCCTGTTACCTTGCAAAGAGGTAATTTTTTGGGCAATCTGCAGCTGGACCCACTCTTGCCTGTTGACGCTTACAAGGAAGGTAAGTTTTTTATTTTTATTTTAGGTAGCTGAGGACTAACCCGCACTCCATTGTGGAACGGACAAGCCAACCTTTAGGCCTATCTTTGCCTGTGGTATCCCTCAATGAGGTAAGTTCGGAAAATGATACAGGTAGTCCGCTCTTCGCCTTGATAGGAGTCGCGATAAGCTGTTTAGGTCACTGAGGGGGCATTGGGAGGGGTAGAACAACCTTCGGGCTAGTTCTCCCCTTTGGTCCCACAGGAGGTAGTTTTGAGACTGGACCTTCACCCGCTCGTTGATATCGCAGGAAAGGTAAGTAGGGGTGTTCATCCGGGCCGAGTTTTTTCTCAGTCCGGCCAGGAACCTAGATTCCGGTTCCGGGTTGCAAAACCCGGATCAACCCGGGCCTGGTTCCAGATTTAGAACCCAAGTTCTAGGTTTTAAACTCGGTACCCAAGTTTTTTTTAAAATTCAAACCCAGTATCAAAATGGCGTCGTTTCGATACTGGGTTTAAAGCCATCTCTGTATCGAAGCGCCCCCCTTCTGCCATCTCTCTCTCTCTCTCGCGTGCCGATTCTGCCGAAGGAACCCTAGCCTCCCTCCTCACTGCCGAACTACTGATCGAAGAACCCCATCATCGTCATGACCCCACCATCGTTGTCGCCGAGTCGCCGTCATCCTCGTGACTCCAGGTTTGTTCTCTTCTTTTTATTCCTTCGATTTGGGTCTTCTTTTTTTTTAAAACTTTTTATGCTCAAATTTCATGATTGAGTTTGCAAATTTCATGACTGAGTTTTCATGATGAAAGAAAACCCTATCATCTCTCTCGTTCCAACTTGGGTCTGTGTTGGGTTAGTTTTGTGTGAGGGTTTTATTTCATTTTGGGTTAGTGATTCTTTAGAGGGTTTTATTTCATTTTGGGTAGTGAGTTTGCAAATATATATGCTCGTGATATTGGGCATTGTGTGTCCTTTGGTGGAGGTGCTATTTTAAAGCCAAATGTTGAGAAAGCCAAGCTAAGAAATGTACAGCACATCACATGTAAATGTCCCAATAAAGCTTGCAAAACCCAACAAGGGGGACAAGATATATTCAAATTGATTCTAACCAAAATTCTAGCCAATTAATTTGTGCAAAAAGTACTCAGTGATTGGCCATTGAGTGAATAAATAATATCTTTGAAATGTCTCTTTAATAGATTTTGGAATCGACTCTAGATCCTCATGTGAGACTAGTCAAATTTGTCATAGTTTGTGTATGAAAAATGACCAGTCATTCGCAGTTGTTTATGAGAAAAGGTTTCCATATCAACTAGCATAGCAGTTCAATTCTCTTGTCAAGCGTTTAATGAGATGTTTTGATGATATACTATGATGTTGAAATGAATGAAGTTCAATTCAAGTTGGGGTGTGAAAAAGTCTAGAGATTCAATTAGGTGGAAATTTGTTGAAACTCATAGATTCAAATTTATTGCTGGATTATAATCTCCATACTATACAAGGAATAGGGAATATTAGAGATTTCAGTAACTTACAATTATATTATTTTAGTAACTTACAATTATATTTTTTCAGTAACTTACAATTATATTTTTTCTTCTTGGTTGAAAAACAAAACAGACTTGTAGAAGATCCTTCTTTAGTAATTTTGATCACATTTGCAAACTTCTTCATTGTTTTGTGGAATCCATTTTTGGTTCTTTTTACAAATTTGCAAACAGACATGTTATATTTTGTTATATTGATTATTAGTGTTTGATTATTTACTATATTATGTTTGGTGGCTTTTATTACTTTATAACAGATGGAAGAAGATTCTGTGAGTTGTAATGTCGGTACAACCCAAGGGGTTGGTGGTGACTCCTCGTCTATTCTAGTGGATGTGGAGCATGGAAGTCTTCCAACCCCTTCATCCACATATACACAACAGCCTCCCTGTTCCATCCCACATTTACCCAAGAAACTAAAAAAAAAACACTTAATAATCAATCGGTGGTTTGGGAACACTTCTCGAAAGTGCAACCTATTGACCAGGATAACCCAAAAGCTTAGTGCAATTATTGCACTAAGCTATACAGTTGTCACTACAAGAATGTCACTTCATCTATGATTCACCACCTCCAAAATGCATGTGAAACTTCCCTTCTTAGATTTAAAGAAGTTGAAAAAAGTCAATCATCCAGTGTTAAGAGGGATGTAGAGGGAAAAATGTGTAGCCCACAAAGTCTTGTGAAGTATGATGCAGAAAAACTTAGGGTGTCAACTGCTAAGTTTTTTATTAGGTGTGAATTGCCTTTTAGGCTAGTGGAGAATGAAGGGTTTGTTGAGTTCGTGGCTGATTTAGAATCTCGATTTACTTTGCCATCCCGAATCACTTTAAAAAAGGATTGTATCAAGGTGTATAACGAACAGAAGATACAGCTAAAAAAACTATTGGATGGTCAAAGAATCTGTCTAACCACCGATACCTGGACATCGGTGCAAAATATGAACTACATGTGCATTACTTCACATTTTATTGATTGCAGATGGAAATTGCACAAAAAAATAATAAAATTTTGCCAAATTCCCAACCACAGGGGCGAAACTATTGGGAGGGTGTTAGACTTGGGGTTGCATAATTGGGAGATTAATAAGATCTTGACCATCACAGTTGATAACACCTCCTCTAATGATGTTGCTGTTGATTACATGAGGAGAATAAATGATAGTGATTGATTGTACCATATCGGGTGGTGAGTTTCTTCACATCCGCTGTGCTGCCCATATCTTGAATTTGATTGTTATGGACGGTTTGAGAAATGTTTATGAGTTTGTAACAAGGATTAGAGATGCCGTCAGATATATGAAGTCTTCACCGTCAAGGTTTTCCAAGTTCAAAGCTTGTGCGGTAAAGAAAAATATTAGTGGGAGTATGATTTGCTTGGATGTTCCTATTAGATGGAACTCTACATATTTGATGTTGATTACCGCTAAAAAACACAAACAAACATTTGAACACTATTATATGTGGGTGGATAATGAATTCGTGAACCCCACTGTTGATGATTGGAAAAAAGCACATATTTTTGTAGAGTTGCTGAAAATATTTTATGATGTTACATTGAACATTTCTGGTTCTTTGTATGTGACAGCTAATGTATACTTACAAGAACTTTGCACAATTGAAGATACATTAAATGATATGTACAATAGTCATGATATTATCACTAGGACCATAGGCATAAACATGAAAAGTTAAGTATGAAAAGTATTGGGGTAGAACAGATAGATTCAACTTGATGATATATGTTGCTTTTGTACTTGATCCATAATATAAAATGATAGGAATAAAGTTTTGGTTGAAACGGTGCAAAGGGGATGAGTTCACGGATATGATAGAGGCCAAGGTTAAACTTTTGTTAAGCCGCTTGATTGATCAGTATAACAAATTTCGTGTGAGTAGTGGGGGGAGTTCTAATATGGCTCAAGGGAGGCCAATCACTACTTCTACTTCTATTGCTACCTCAACTAAATTTGATAGCATGTTAGGAAATACCTTCAGGAGCAAGGGTTTAAGGAGTTTAGATCAGAACTTGATAAGTATTTGTCAGAGGGGTGTACACAAAAATCACCCAGTTTTGATATTTTGGATTGGTGGAGAGTTAATGCCACCAATTATCCTGTCCTTACTGAGGTAGCACGTGATGTGTTAGCCACCCCCATTTTTATTGTTGCCTCAAAGTCTGCATTTAGTACTGGAGAACGCATCTTGGATCATTTTAGGAGTTCATTGTCTCCAGAGACTGTCGAAACCCTCATTTGCACTCAAAATTGGTTAAGGACCAAACCTGTCGACATTCGAGAGTTGGAAGAATACGTATAGTCGATGGACCTTGAAGGTAAGTTTGAAACTTGAAATACTTTTTTAATATCTATTTATCTCGGTTTATTATATATCTAACTTAATTTTTAATATTTTTTTAGAAGATCATCTAGTTTCATCTTCAACAGAGGCTGATGTGAGTCTCTCTTCCCATTCATGCTGAAAAAAATCTAAAGTTAAGTGCTTTCTTCTTGCATAATCTAAAGTAGGTGTCAATGAAATGAGTAAGAAGCTTATGATTTCATTAGTTTTTGAACAATTATTTCAGCTTATAACTATGACATAAGATAATTTAGCTCATAAAAGTGGGTTGTATTAAGGATCTCATGGCATCCCATTTGATTTTTATATCTCTAAAATTCCTCACTAGCATTTGTTATGCTGCAAATGCTGCTATCAGTAAAGTGAGATCTAATCTTGGACCGACTTGATCATATTTAATTTCAATGAGCTGGACCTTTTCTTAATTTTTCTTTTTTTGAAAAATAATACTTATGTGCATATGTATGAAAAGCAAATAAGGAAAGTGCATGATTTTCAGGAACTCCACGTACGGTAGTTCTAAGAACTTATCTGAAAATTCAGTACTCTAATGCTCATTTGACAGAAGATATATATTTCTAGGATGACATTAACTACAATCTTAGCATTAACCTCGAGACAATATTGTTTAGACTTTAGAGTTTGATGATCACATGCTTGTACTGTTAATGTCATGACAGAATTCAAATCCTCATTAGTTTTTAGGATTTAGAAATTGCCATCGTGTCCAGATTTGCTTTGACGTGTCTCTGGCTCTCTGCTTAGTAAGGAGTTTATTTTAGTCTATGCCTATTTTAGAATATCAAGTGTCTGCTAAAACACGGACCATTTGAAAGGTAGGTCTTGAAAATTATTCTAATAGAACTTCCCCAACTACAGTGTAGGCCACATATTTTTAGAGTTTTATTTTTGTCAGGTTTATGTCCACCTATTATATTGCTTCTTGTTTGTACAGGTTGTAACAAATGATCCTTTCCCATATGGCCTGCAACAACATTAAAGGATAGTTTCTGATTCAACCAAGAGAGCTTGTCAAAACCAATATCCTGTGATTGTTGGAAGAAGAGCTAATTGATGGAAAAGTTTATGATTTTTTGCAAACCAGTTGTTGTGTATTAGAGTTTGATTTAAGCAATGTATGTGTTTTGTAATATTCTTAGCAAATTAGTTCAAAAAATGTAATATGTAGTTGATTGCATCGTGTATGTCGCATCCATTTTACATGATGAATATTGATTTTTTTTTTACATGCATTTAGTTAAAAAGTTAATTAATTGTTTATGTTGTATTAAGAAGTAAGACTAAAAGAGATTTATATTGGTTTTCTATTGAGAATATGATTTGAAATTCTAAATGGAGACAAAATCTTTGAAGTCCAATTAATAATAAAAAAGCTTTTGTTTAAAAAAAAAAAAACCCGGTTACAATCCGGAACCCGAATTTCCAAATTTCAAAAACCCGGATCCACCTTGGTTCCGGCCCGGGTCAACTCGGTCTGGGTTTGGAACCCGGGTTCCAGTCTGGGTGTACCTGGGTTCCCGGGTTGGAATTCAGATGAACACCTCTAAAGGTAAGTGTTGAGTTAGGATGGTGCTGATCCCACTCTTCGTTGCTGCGAAGGTCGGGATAATTCATCCAGGGAGTCGTGAGGCTGATCCCACTCTCCACTGCGAGAGGGACAATGCAACCTTTAGGCTTACCTTTCTCTATGGTATCCCATAATGGAGGTATATTGTTCGGATAGTTTGTGATTGGATCTGCACCCGTCTGTTGATGCTTGCAAGGAAGGAAAGCCTTCATTTTCGGGCCACCCGAAGGCTGACCCGCACTCCGCTGTGGGAGGGATAAGGCAACCTTTAGGCGTACATGTCCCCGTGGTATTCCGCGGGGAGGTAAACATTAATCTGTTGATGACTTTATAGTTGTAGATTTTGCTAGTCGCAAATTTTCTCGTTGGCATTTTGTCGATAATGTAAAAGTTCGAAGTAGGCGTTTTGCATTGTCCTGAAAAATCACAATTTTCGTTAAATATAAGAAAATTACACATTTGAGAAAGTGATATTACAAGATAATAGGAAACGGGGTTTTCGGACGGGGGGGTTGTCCTTCATTCTTCCTTCTGGAGCCATGCACCTTACTCCCCTCCGAGTCCGGCAGGGCGAGTCGCAAATAAAGGCCTGCGAGGGCTCTTCAATTGGTGCATGGCCTATTCTTTCCTTGTAGCGCCTTCCGAGGTAAGCCCACCATCCTTCTGCTTTAGCTCCTGGACGTAGCATTCTCTTGTCAAGACTTATTCGCTTTGGACTTCTCCCACTCTTTGGGGAGTTGGAAACCTTATCTTAAGGTGGTAGGTCGACGTGACAGCCCTCAAGCTGTTGTGGGTGGGCCTCCAAATAATAGCGTTGTATGACGATGGGGTCCTTACTACCAAAAAGTCGACCACAACAGGAGCCGTGTAAGGGCTACTGCCAACGAGGACCGACAGCGTGATGGTTCCTGCAAGTTGAACCATAATTCAAGAGAAGCCTTTCAATGGCATGGGGGTCGGTTCTAGCCAAGCAACATCTATTCCCATTCTGGTTAAGGCCTCCCAAAACAGGATGTCTGCATAACTCCAGTTGTCGATGAGGATTCTGTAGGTGGTGAAGTTGGCGATGAGCATAGTGACCACCAATGCATCATCGTGGGGTTATAGAACCCCCTTCTTGTCGGCTTTTGTGAAGGAGATGATAGGGATAGGGTCACCCCATTGATGCTTGGCGGGGTGGTACTCTGCCGAGTACACCTCGTGGTACCGGGCCCGCCTGATGCTTGTTGGGAGAAGTAGTTCTTAGTGTTATGTGAGGTGGACTTGTGGTACGTGCAGTGGTGGTGCGCTATACCCTTGTCATCCTCTCTTCGGGCGGATGAGTTGTTGGTCTCGTGGATGGTGAATGTGGGCCGATCAAACCGAGGTCCTAGTCTCCTTGTCGGGACTTCCTCCTCCCTCTTATCTTGGGAGCTCTTCTCCAACTTCTCGTGGGGCTTAGCTTTAGCTGGGGCCTTTGCCATCTTCTCTGCTCGTTCTAACTCTTTTCTTATTGACTTTGTCAAAGCGTGAAGAGTGTCTTCCACTTTGAAGAAGTTGTCAGCCTGGTCCATGAACTCTCGCAACTTCACGGGAGCCCTCCTTGCCAGCTCAACCATAAATTGGGATAATGGCCAAACTCCTCCTAAGAGCGCCACCAAGGTTATCTTCTCGTTTTGGTCATCAGTGGTCTTGTGCTCCTTATTGAACCGGGCTAGGTAGGACTTCAGGCTTTCGTCCTTTTCTTGTTTGATGGTGAAGGGTTACGTAGCCGGACACCACCTCCTTCGACTCGACATGAACTAAGTCATAAACAATCTGGCTAGCTCACCAAAACTGTTCACTGATCCAGGTGCCAGAGACCCGAACCATATGCGTGCCGGTGCCTTCAAGGTTAGTGGGAAGCCATGCAATGTCATGTGAGCCCTGAAAGTTTCCAAGTTCTTAGGAGGATCCCTTCCTCCATCATATATTTCCATAGCTGGGACCCTGAACTTTGGTGGTAAGGGCACCGCCATCACCTCCTCCATGTAGGGTAGACCTGTGCTTGTGAGCAACTGGTCCACCGTTGATGATGTATCCATATTCCTTGCTATCTCCTTATATTTTCCTTTAAGATTACGGAGCTCTTCTTGCATGTTCTTTTGCTCCTCTTCCCTATTCGGTCCAACTTGAGTGTTTCAGGACCCTGGATGCTAGCTATCGTTGGACTCTGCTCTATCATCTCACTCTTGCTGAGGTTTTCTAAGTTCCTCGTTTTCTTAACGAAGTACTTGCACCTCGTCAATTAACTTCGTCACACATTCTTCCAGCTAACTTCACCAACCTTATTTCCATGGCGTCTCCCATGTCTCTCCTGAGTTGTCCAGAACAGTTGTTGCAAGCATGAGAAATACACATAAGATTTACAAGGATCCCAGAGACAACGCCACTATTAACATCGTGTTTTGCACACCTTTGGGCCAGGTTCTGACAACTCAAGTCTTTTGAATGGGGTCTGCAAAAGATAGGAGAAAAGGTAACTAGGAGAGAGTGGCTTTGGGGTCGGGAAGTCTCTAATGCCAAAGTTAGTAAATACGACATGGTTTTTCGATTTCCTTCTCCTAGACAATATCTTTGGTGGTCCGTTGATATCTTTTTTGTTAGAAGATCAAGGGTTCACTGCACATTATGCCTACTACGCAGATGGACACTTGAGAGTTAGACACTACTCGAAGGGCCTTCAGATCGACAAGTCTCATCCTCTGCAGCACCTTCCTTCCTGCAGGTTGCATCCAGAGGACCCTTCCCATGGGCTGGGTTGGAGATTGTTTGTTCTGGGCTGGGCTTTTGGTCTTAATTCCCTTAGCTTTCATTCACAGGCCTGCTGGGAGTCCTCTTACACCACTCAGAGAACCATTTTGTCTCATGATTGTCTTCACCATCATTTGTGGTTGTAGAATGTCGAAAGTGGCTCATGTTGTCAGCTATTCAAGGTAGAATCGAACGTAGCATTATACTCTACATACAAGTCTGCTAATAACCGTCTCACACTTGACACCAATTTTTCAGCACGAGGCTCATCATGAATTTTTTTCAGGTGAAAAGTAAGAAGTCCTAACTTACTACTTGGATCAAGCATTAGGGGTGGCAATATGTGACACGACTCGTGAACCCAATATGAACGCGACACAAAATTAGTTGATTTGAGTTTGATGTTAATGGATTCGGGTCAAATGGGTTGACCCGTTAAGACACGATTTATAAACAGGTCAATAACGGGTCAACCCGCTTAACCCGAAATCAACCCATTTTGACCCATTTAGATTTTATTTCAAAATTACAATTTTATTATTGTTAAGATGTAATATTAGGATTTATCAGTATGCTTATTTTTTTTATTATTGAGATTGTAATTTTACACCTATACTCAATTTGTTATTGTATGGTTTGTAATATTAGTTTTATGATATGTTAAAATTTGAAAAATATTGATATTTTTTATTAGTAGGTAGTCTTTTTTTTTTTTTTTTTAAATATTGTGGCTACTAATAAATATAGATTTTAACTTTTACGTAAAATTATGTTAATAATGTCAAGTGGCTTATGTATGTTAGTTCAACCAATTTATATGAAATGGGCTTAAATGAGTCATGTCGTGTTAACCTGTTTCTAATTAATTATTATTATTTTTAATTAATAATATATTATTTCTAATTAATTAAAAAATATTTATAATTAATTATTAAATGGGTCAAAACAGTTGAAACGACACGACCCGTTATCTAAATGGCTTGGGTGAGGGTTTGAAAGTTTGACACGTGTATGGGGGATTTCCTCCCCTACCCGAGGCTCAGCCGAGCCCGGCCTAAGATAGGGAAACCATGGACGGACTAGGGGAAAAGCAGACCAAGGAAAGAAGGTTGGATAACCATGCCGCATTTAATGGCCCTACCGCCCGGGCGGCACACTCCATTAATGGAACTGTTGCAGGACCATGCCACATTTAAAGAATCTAACATAATGAATAGTACGAGGACTCTAGATTCCATAGCAACAAACCTGATTTGCTCACCGAACTTCTAGTATAAATAGTTAATCCCAAGTACGAGGATCCTCTCTGGTTCTTAAATTTCCTTACTTATTTACTACATTCCAAAAACATTTATTGACTTTGGCATCGGAGATTCCTTGGCCCCCAGACCACTGCTCTCTCAAGCCGCATTCACCTTTCCCCTTGTAGGGCCCATTGTGAAGACCTAGGTTGTTCGGAGCTTGGCCCAAGGGTGTGCAAAACACGATATCAACAATACGTTTAGCTTAACGGGTTGGATTCAGGTTGACCTCTATAGTCGAATATTCATGACTTGACACGATATGATCACGACCCAAAAATACGATTTGCCACCCCTATCATGCACAACTGCAATCAACACCAATAAATTCATCCTATCTAATGACCCCTAATAGTTATCATATTTCATTCTTATGCTTATGGCCATACTCATTAAACAACTATTATCATTCTCACTTAGCCTAATCAGCTCTTTTTGGAGTTCACAAATCTCCAAAAAATTGGTATTGGCCTTAACATATAAAGACCCAGAAAATCTCATAGTGGCATCATAAATTTTTTTTTTAAGACTTTACAAATACCTGCACTGTCTCCCATCCCTTGGCTTTAGGAGGCTCTCTGTATCCATCACTAAAGAAAGAGAGGAAATTGTAATCCTCACTATTCATCTACCTGAAAGCCTTCTCAAATTTCTCAGTCGCCTCCAATATCATGTAAGTTAAGTTCCATCGAGTTTGTACATCAAGAGAAACATTTTCTTAAACATTTTCTGCACATCTTTTAAACTTATCTAATCTTGCAGGGAATGCGCACACAAATCTAACCATTGAGATGGCGTCATTAATCTCATTCAAACTCATCAAGAGAAACATTTTCTTAAACATTTTCTGCACATCTCTTAAACTTATCTAATCTTGCAGGGAAAGCACGCATATATCTAACCATTGTGATGGTGTCATTATACTCATTCAAACTCTTATTCACAATATAATTTAAAATATAAGCACAACATCTCATGTGCATGTACTTTTCCCCTAACACATTGCTTGTAAGACGCAGAAACAAATAGTAAGGTGCAAAATGCACCCTTTCGCCAAGTGAGTTTTTTCTTCTTTTCCTTTTTTTCCCCTTTTTCATCCCCAGCCCTGTTGCCCTACTTTTTTTTCTTCCTTCCTACGTAGCCCCCATCTCAGTCGCACACCTAGTAGGTCCTAGTGGAGGCATTGCAATCGGCGAGGAGGACTACAACAGTGGTGGCATCATAGTCTGGTAGCAACTGCTTTGGCCACATGGAGAGGGAGAGGGACCTACTAGGTGTGCAACAAGATGTCGGACGACACCAAGACGTTCTCTTTGTCTTTATCTTTGTCTCTCTCCCCCATGAGTGCTGCTACGACTTACTGCAACGAGGTCATGTACGGTAAACTAGAGCGTTAACCATGTAATCTTGCTTTAATTTAAGTGAATTGTGCGATTGGTGTGTACAAAAGGTTGGGTGTCTTTGTTTGTACGTTGTAAATTGTAGATTAAGAGATTTCATGGCTTGTTGGTGTTCGGATGTGCCCCAGCGAAGGACAGGTGTAACCATTGGGTTGGTGTTCTAAATATGCAAGGATTGGTGAGTGTGTTTATAATGCTAAATTTGTAACGGAGTTAAACGAAGGTTATAGAGGTTGGATGGAATAATGGCAAAATAGTATTTTGGGCATTTGGCCTAAGTCATTATAAACTTGATGCACCATGTGCGATTGTTTTGACTGGTGAGCTATTTGGTTGGCATGTTGGGAGGAAGTCTAGCTGATTGTATGTTTGACATGTCCGAGGTAAGTTTGTTTAACTTTTTGTTTAACTTGAAAGTTTGGGATGCTAGCTTGACGTGTGTATGGTTAAGGGAATCCGAGGAGGTTGGGTTAATCTATTTGTGTAGTGCGGAGATATTGTACTTGGGCCATTACAAACATAAAGCACTAGGATGGACTATTTTGTTATGGGTTGTTTACGGGCGAACTTGGATCTTTAGTTTCGAGTTTTACAATTTTTTAGTTGGTTGGTTTTGTACATGTACAAGTTCTTAATATGTTAGCGAAACCTTTTTGGATTAGGTTGTGATTCTGTTGCGGTTTAGGTTTAGTCTTAGATAGTACTCTACAAAAGTTGGGTAAGCGGTGTTTCTATACTAGACTTTGCCAAAAATTGACCGAGGTCGATTTTGTGATAACCTGCATATTTTGTTATGAAAACAACCTCGATTATTGTCTGCACTAGCCTATTTTGAACCTTCACATCTGGCATTTTATCACGACCGGTGTAGATATGAGCAGATTTTTGTACTCTATTTCTCTACTACATAAATTGTGAATATGAAATTTGAAATAGCTATTCGATTATATGATATTATCTTATCAATTTACTACTTCTATTAATGCATTGCATATGATATTATCTGATATCTAACCTTGCCATGAGTGTAAAATGGTAGCCTCCGACGTCTGACCTTGCCATAGGTGTAATATGGTGGCCTCTGATATATGACCTTGCCATGGGTGTAAAATGGTGGCCTCTGATGTCTAACCTCGCCAACATTTGTGGCCTTTTATGTCTAAGTGCAATCACTTTACTAGCTTAATGATTTATGTTCTGCTTGGCCATCCGCAGAATGCATAACCCTACCATGGGGTAAACATGGCCTTTATGCTATCTCTGATGTTGTTTCATCAATATACTTGCACTGAATGTCTCTTTTTGTATATTATATTACATTATATATATAATGATCTTCGAAATAAGATGTTTCTAGAAAGATTTCAACTATTTTTATAATTGTCTGTCTTATGCATTATGTAAATGGCTCATATTTACACACTAGTATATGATCGCTGCTTATTGAGTTGTTGATAAACTCATCCCTTATCTCTAATATTTTTCAAATGACTGTGAAGTGCCAGTTGAAGATCAAGAATAAGAAGCATGGGCGGGACTAATTGAGCGTAGAGAAATAAATGCTTGAAAGGCACAATTGGGTTACCAGTTTTGAATAAATGCCAAAGGGTACAAGGGACCATTGGAATATTTATTAAAGAATTAAGTTATTTACTACGTTAGTATTTTGAGATTATAGTGCATTCGTTTAGACTTGTGGAGTTTCTTTTCTTTTTTATGTTTACACTCGAAGCTTGGTTACAAAGGAATGTCTAATTTGAAATAAATGAGTTTTATATGTTATAGAGTATACCCTTGTCATTTAGAGTACATTTTTGGGTGGCTGAGTTGTAATTTTAAGAGATAGGAACTAACCCCTGACCCTCCGGGTACGGGGTGTTACATTCCCTGTAAAAATTGTTTCAAATATTAAATTGTAGTATCATTTAAGCTTGCATTATCAAGAATTATAGTAAATATCTTATCAATGCCTCAATCAAGAAGGCACGATCCAATATATCTCTCAATAGTATCCCCTCAATGATTAGGAATTAAACAAAAATTAATGATCTTTTTTTGCAATTTTCAATCCCTATTAATGAAATGTGCAGTTAGACACATATAGTAAAATTTTGTACAGATGTTTATGTATCTGTAGTCAATAAAATCTTCATGCCACCATCTTTAAATAATTTTTTTAGCTTTCCCTTTTCTAATGCAAATAATTTCATATAATATCTTGCGATCGTGACGCAACATGGCACTTTAAATTGAGGTTCAAGAGACCAACGCATCTTCCTAAACCCTTGCCCTTCAACAGTTCTAAATGGCAACTCATTGGTAATTACCATCTCAACAATCGACAATCTTACAGCCTCTTCACCATATTTGTGGGTTACAAGATTCCTTATCGTAGTACCATCACTCTCTCCAAACCCCTCATCAGGTGTTACCTCCTCCTCAGGTGTTACCTCAACCACCAATTCTTTTTTGTACCTATCCAAAAGTCCACGTTTATGATAATTTTTGAGACATGGAGGCAAATGGTTTTGCATAGTTGAAGTCTCGTTCCTCTTTGAGTGGAAATCGTACATCTTGCTATAATAATTACACTTAACCTTAGGATCATCTATGGGACAACCCTCCACCTTCTTAAAATGGTCCCAAACAACTGACAGACCCTTCTCCTTCCGTTTCTTAGGAAATAGACAAGTACTAGTCTACTACTGTTAAGGGCACTGAGGGGTCTTGATGTCTGGGTCTCTCTCAAATCATCTTCCAAGTTAATGGTTGGTTTATTTGAATCAATATTAATTGGAGTAGACAAATAATTCATCTAACATGTGAAAATTAAATATATAATTAATTACAAGACACCAAAACTTAAAAAAAAAAAAAAAACAAAGAACAAAAAACACTTAGAACAGCAACACAATTACATAGTAGCTAGCTTGCAACGTGGTAAATAACAAAAGTCTAAGACTCTAATCTAGATTTTAGCTCACTCTTCTTTCCACAATTTATTTCAAAATATTTTTACAATACAATTGTCAATTAAAAATTTATTGCATAATAAATTAACAATAATAAATTTTTTATATCTTTTATGCAAAATACATATTAAATGAACACCCAAGAATTTGATCTAGCACTCACAGTGAGAGATAGGTATCAGATCACTGTTCACGGTCTCAAGAATTTGATCCAAATTTTTAAAAATTCTTGTACATTTATAGATAATTTAGACATCAAATAATATGAAAAATAATTTTCAAACATGATGAAATCATCAAAACTGAGCTTGTTATAGATTAAAACACAAAAAGAAAAAGAAAAGGCTAGATCACATATTCACAAATTCAAATCAACATGTGAAAATTGACAATTTCAAAAGATGATAGTCACCGGTGGAAAGGGAGAAACTTGAAGGGGCTGAGGGAAGTTGGAACTTGGAGAGATGAGAGAAGTTTGGGAGAAGAGAGATGAGAGAGCTCGAGGAGATGAGGGACAGGAGAGGTCAGAAAGTTTAGAGACGTGCGGGGGTTTAACAAGCAGTGTGAATATCATGAAGGAAGGGAGCGGCGGGCTGTGCGTGATTGAGGAGAGAGAATTCTGAGAATCGGGAAGAAGAAGAGGGAGGGGAGGGGAGGGGGTTATTAAACACTAGATCTAAATGACGTCGTTTGGTGTATTAAACCAAATGATGACATTTCATATATTGTTTTTTTTTCTAAACTTTGGATGTAAAACGATGTCATTTCACTTAGTTAAGTTAAACAACGTTGTTTTATACATGAATAATATAAATATATATTATATCGGCCGGTGCAGCAGTTTGAACCATAAATGACGCTGTTTCACTCACTTCAGTGAAATTGTGTTGTTTTATATACGAATAATATATATATATATTATACTGGCCAGTTCGACTATTTGAACTAGGTTCAAATCAGGATCAAACTGGCCGACGTCGGTTTTACAATTTGCTACCGCAGGCTGACTGGTTCTCTACCGGTTTCAACTGGTTCCAAACTCCAGTGGCTGGTTCGCATCGGTGACTACCAGTTTGGTTGGTTTATGTACAACCCTAATAAATTAAATGAGATAAGATGACAGGCTTTTGCTATTTGAACCAAGCCTAAATGAGTAATAAGTATTTTAGAGGTCACTTAAAGAGACTTTGTGTTTGATTTGACTTTCTATAGGTTATTGTCACTAGAAATTTCTAACTATCAAGTAGACCAAAAAAAAAAAAAAAAGAGAAAAGAGAAATGCTTTAGATACAAAAAGATCCTATAAAAATAAATCTACAAATCGACGTAGTTGATATGGTATATTAAATTATAAAATCACTTTTATTAGAAAGCGAATCTAATATATTATATAAAATCATGTTATATAAAAAGAATGGTGAAAAACTTTCCCTCAAAGAAAATTTCTATAACTCCAGGCCCAATCCCTTAATTGCTCTTTTACCTGGGCCAGCTGGATTAACCTGGATTGATAGTGATGGGTCATGCTACAGATGGTTTTTCTGACCTAAATGGATTATTAACCAGGGTTTATATTTTCCTGAGTGCCAATATCCGTCCTCTCTCATTTCATTTCCCTCGATGTCTCATTTCTCATCTATTCAAAACTCAAACTGCATCATATCTTTCATAATCAATGTGTTCTGTTTTTCAGATATGAGATCTAAAGACCATCATCCAATCCCCCTTACAAGATTTGGCCCTTTCTCCAACGATCGGTACTAAAAAAGGAACCTCATGTCAGAGCCTTAGAAAGACACAAATTCTGCTGCGTTTCATATGCATCAACCATGCAAAACGACCAAATCTTTTATACACCAGTCCAAACCTGACAACTAGCTAAGGTACACGTACGCTGAGGCAATGAAAGTCAGAAACTGAGTGAAGACAAGACTTGCTCACAACCTTTCCTGACTGTTGGTAGGGGGCCCCGCCATTTGGAGAGGTGGGTTCCACGCCATATCTGCATGTCCGCCGCGTGCTTAACAAAGAAACAAGGCAACGGAGATCCTCACGTGTTCTCGTCCTCATTCCAGAAATGAACTAAACATCGAGTCACAAGGAAGTGACGGAGAGATTGGAGGGGCACTGCTAAACTGGGTTAGCCTCCAAACAGAGTCACGATTCTTGCTTTTGGACTGATACAACCCCTCATCATGTCCATCAACCATCTGCTTTTCCATTGAAATTAGAGAAATATTCTAGCTAATTACAAAGAGATTTTATAAAAATAATTTTATAAATTGATATAATTTGATATAATTTGTCAAATTATAAAATTATTTTTATTGTAATATAGAACTGACAAATCAGATAAAATCACGTCAATTTTTCAGATTACTTTTGTATAATTTTTATTTTTATTTTTATTTTATAGATATAGCAGTACTCTTGAAATTGTCGTTATCGTTTTCCCCCATTATTTCTGCCATGGCCCGGGCTTCCACCTCCAACCGCACATTAGGTTTCAAGTTCCTTTTTGCATACAATTTTCATGATTGCAGAGGCCAAACCCATCTGAGTGGTGGTTACCATAAGCTCTCTGATCTATGATCTACACCTTTGATGCTGCTTTCGGTTTAATGGATATTAGCGTGCCTTTCTGTAGCATATATACAACATCCAAATTATATTGGAGATGCACGAGTACTCCAGTATGCGATTTGGAAGGATATGGACCCAGGCCAATCAGTGGATGGTCAACTACTTTTTCGTAGTGTGCCATTTGTTTTGCCATGTGAACACAAGTTATTTTTCTCCTTTGTTACTTGGATATATATATATATATATATATAACTTATCCAAAACTTCAAACCATGTTGCTTAGAACTTCTTGTTTTGTATGTTTTAGGACCTGCCACAGCCACAGAAAAATGCATGTGACCAAAGTTAGCTTTGAATTATGGTACTTATGCTAGCAGTACTTGAATCCTTTAAGCAAATCTAGTTGCATGGAACTAGTTAAAATGGTGTAAATAAGGGTTTTGTTTATATTGCACCAAATGGGATATATCAAATCAATAATGACTAGGACTTGGTCAACTTCCACTTCCTGCTGCAGACCGAAGCACTACTTACTTGGTCACGTGTTTGTGTGCGATATTGTCTGCCATTTTTGTTCTTTTGCCTAGATTTATGAGGGAACCACTACACCAACAAGCTCAAAAGCTACATATTCTTCGCAAAAAAACAACTTGATGTGGTTTTACCATATATATCCCACCCAACTAATATATGTGCAAACCACTGATCTTTTGGCTATACCTGGTTGATCAGATAGGACTTTTTGGAAGTGATGTTAAGTCCTGTTACCTCATCTACTCATGTTAGGTACTGTTCGTTCCAAGGATGTGCCGGATGGAATGGCGTATTTGCAACCTTTTGGTGACTGGATTGGTATTAGGATTTTGTCTTGGCTACTTCTTTACTCAAGTATATCGACTAATTTTGATAATATACTTGCTGGCTGCGTATTTTTGTGTCTCAGAATTATTTTGCTATTTTTGAAGCATGAGAAGTACTGGGACCAGAAAAGCAGCTCATGTTATAAACTGTCAAATTATTAAGAGCGTTGGTACTGGGTTTTTGGAACTAACCTGATAACATCATCAGACAAAGATAGATCGATGAAGGGAAAGTTGAAAACAAAAAAGTACGTACATGATGAGTTTATAAGTACATACGTTAGGTTGATTTATTTTTTTAATATTTCACTGTGATGATCTTTTCATACATTAGAAAATTGTTTAATTGTGGAGAGTTATATTTTATAAAAATAATTATTTTTTATAAAAATAAATTTATTTTGATCGTAAATAGTTATTCTCGTTGCATCTAGTAAATCACAAATGGTCATTTTTCTTGCAGTTATATTTAAAAGCAATTAATGATATTTCTGCATCTTCTAACTTCTGGTTGTTGACCCATTTCTACAAGCAATATTGATCTAATATTAGAGTAATATTTTCATTACATTTTTACCACAGATGTGCCATAGACAGATTTGTGATCAACTGGTCACGTTAATTTGTGTTTTCTGCATGCCTTTTTCCTTCTCTGCTCGTTCTTATTCTTCTGTTTTAATGTAACCTATCTGGCTATAATTTTGTGGTCCTGATGATCAGTACGCCTAAAGTATATATAAGACTTGCACAAAAAATATCTCTCGACTTTTAATCAACACAATTTCATTTTTCTGGCTACTTGAATACAATTATCTATGTGATTGAGAAGAGCATGATGATGCTTTATAAATGGCGACGACATCAATTAAATATGTACAGAAAACTCGATTAAACTACTCTTTCAAATAGAACTTTGGCAATGTGGATGTTGATAGTCCCATGATCACAGTAGGCTGCATAATAAAAACTCTTCGCTAAAGCGAGAAATGTTTGCTTGATATCAGAATCAATATCATCCGCTGAGTTCTGCAGCACCAATTGCACGAGTTCTTGCATGTCAGATTCTATTTCGGGGGTTGTGATCATGCTCATGTTCGCATATAATGAAGTACTGTGGCTGCCATTTTCTTGTGCTGCCTGCAAAGATCCACACACACACATATATATATATATAAGTTAATTTATACATAAAATAATGGAAATCATGAATTAATGTTGCATATGCATGCAATTAGTGAAGCTAATTATTGTTGTCGCATTTGAGCGACCTGCTTGTTAAAATATTAGTCGAGCAGCCTTTGCCCTCGTGGGCGCCATGCATGCACACCAAATTATTGAAAGATGTAATCTCTTTCATAAAAATGCCTTTTCATCACACATGCATGCATATATCAATTAAACATGCAATATATTTTAAGAGTAGTACTTGTACCTTTTACACATTTATTCAAGTGGTCGGAAATATGGAAACCATGCATGTAATATATTTATATCATATACATACATATATATACATATATATATTAAAATGATATATGTTTGGTTAGTAATTAATTAAATAAGATCAATATTATGCCTCGCTGAATTAATTAGAAACATGCAACTCGATCCCTCTTTAATTATCGTGGTTCTAGCTAGCTTGTCATAGCAGAAGCAAATATATAAATATATATTAGCTAGCATGCATGCATCCAAAATAATCACATATAAATATAGATATATATTGCTAGCATGCATGCATCCAAAATTGACACATATTCCAAAGAAAGAGCTAGCTTGCATGCATCCAAAATAATCACATATTCCAAAGAGGCATAGAAAGAACACGATGCTCGTACGATCGACGTAGGTGTTTAATTCCCGATAAAGCAAGATGATTTTTTTTCATACGGTTTTTTTTTTTTTTTTGGGGGGGAGGGGGATGATAAACCTTCGAGTAATCTATAACTATTTTATAACTAAATAGAGATGGATAATTATGTAAAATTAAAAATATTTTTTAATAAAGTGACATAATTATATGTTTTGAAGTGAATAATAAAATACTTATAAAAGAGTTGTGTTTAATTCAAGAGGGTTGTCACCGATAAAGCAAAATACTTTTTTTTCATATATTTTTTTTTTATGAAAATTTGTAAACCTACAAGTACTAGTTAATAACTATTTTATAATTCTATTTAAAATGAAGAATAATTATGTAAAATTGAAAACATTTTTTAATGAAGTGGCACATGAATTACATTAGTTGATTTGAAGTGAGTAGTAAAATAGTTGTAAAAGAGTTATAGGTGTATCATTATCTTTTTTTATATTTTTAAATATTTAAAAAAAAATCACAATATCATTAAAAAAGAACATTTTCTTAATCTGTTTTAAATAAAAAAAAAATCGGTGACCATCCTCGAAACAATTCATTGGTGGGTTTAGCATTATTGATATATATATATATATCTGTATATAGTTGTCTGTATCACCAACCTTGTCATATTTTTGGTAGGAACAAAGTTTGTAGTATACTCTGTTAATGAGGCCGGACAGTCTAGTGTACTGAGGATGCGACAAAAGCTCCTCCGAAACCGAGCGGCCAGCGGTGAGATTTATCGTATGCGCAAGCAACTCCGCCTCTCCTTTGTGCCTGTCGCCTTCGCTATGCCACTCCAACAGCCACTTTTCCCACTATAAAGTACATGTATGTATATGTTTAATAGCACAAAAAAAAAAAAAAAAAAGATTTCTGGAAGATTATTAATTAATTCAGGCCCTTTTTAAGTGATGTGGAGTACTTTAATTAATCAATCGGAGAATGCATGTTGGAATTATATATATGCAGGGATATAAAATAGATGCATGAATGCATGGAATACCATATTAATATTTGGTAAATGACAAAATTTGCGTACTTGTGGTAATTGTGGTTGATGAGTCATGCATGGCCACCGTGAATATTATTTGGCTTCTTCCTACTCAGATTAATATTCTTTGACTAATTCTTTTTAAAGACTTTTACACTACACATCATTCACATAGCATAATTTGATTTAAAAAATAAATTTTAAAATTTGAATCTTCTAAATATCAAATTATGTCATGTAAAAGCCTTCAAATAACACTTAACAACATGTAAAGCCCAAAACAATATACGTATCGATGAAAAGCTATCTGTAAATATTTTATAAGAGAATGTGGAGATTATTGCTCGTGCCTTTATAAGTAATGGAGCATGCATGCTTCATTTGTAAGCGAGCGCATAAGATTAATCAGACTTTTGGAATTACTTTGCAGGTAGATCGATGCACTAGTACTAGTAGTATATATTTAATATGTTTGGTAATTGACAAAACTTGCTGACGTGTGGTAGTGGTTGATGATGGGGTAGTGGCTTAGGCTACGTTTGGGTAGTGAAGTATTCTCAAGTATTATTTGAATAATATTAAAAAAGTAATGATAAAATATTGAATAGTAGTGAAAAGTATGTAAAAAATAATAATAAAATAATGAATACCTTACTATCCAAACTAGGCCTCTTTTTAAGGTAGAAGAAACTCCATTAATTCATAATGAGACATTACAATTTTGATCTGAGATATATAGAATACAAGCCAACTACTGTTTTTAAGGCTCCCCAATATACAAATTTCTTTGTGACTAACATGGTCTAGTCCATTGTTGTAGCTCTCTAAAAACAAACAGTCTGAGAGACAACACTCTGTCCTAAGAAAAATTTAACAAACCCCACATTCTCTCCTAAGACAGAATTAAACAACCCCACACTCTATCTAAGACGGGGTAGATGACACACTCTATGGACAAAAACCCAAGAGACTGATTGTTTTTTTTTTTTTTTTAATCTTAACCTAAAACAAAGGAAATAACAAAAAATGTAAAAGATATATGGAAAATGTAGCGAATTACAATTTGGAAAGCTGTAGATCCGCATGAAATTATATATATATGCATGAAATTAAATATGATGATTATATTAAGCTTAATTAAATATATATATATAATATTATATCGATGAAATTTAAGTCACTACTAAAATTAATTCATGTAATCAATTATAAGTAACTCACCGCTTGTCGTAAATGGTGGCTAATTTCTTGTCCGTGCGCAACTACTGCCTCCAACGAGAGATGCCTTAGGGTTTCAAGCAATGTCCCTACGAGTGCCTGCCCTGTGATCTTCTTTGTAATATTGGACCTTGATCTGCAACATATAAAGTCACATCCACAATTAAAACTATATATATATATATAAATATATTTATTGGCGTACGTCTAATTGTATATATATATATATATTTATATATATATATATAGTACTCAGATCGATTAAGTAGCATTTTTCCGATGACCCAATAGGTAACCCATAATTTTCCGTGAATGATAGCATATATTATACGACTTTGATCATGAAATGACAGCTTTAAGATAAGAGTTTATATATATATATATAATATATATATATATGGCAGACACATGCATATATATACAATTAAAAGCATTTTGGACCAGCTTGATCTAATTTTCCTATATATGCATATATGGTCCATGCTTTTTCCTTGACATAAACATTACAGTCGCACGCACACTCGATCGATCATCCTTTTGTTGCAGTACTAGTACTGCTCTCATTGTTTGATGCACTATATATCATCATGTGTGTGTCATATGTATATACACATATATATATAGAGAGAGAGAGAGAGAGAGAGAGAAAGAGTAAAACAGCATGCTGCATGCTGCATGATCATCATGTGGCAGCTGGTGCATGGGATTGTTCTTGCATTAATTGCCATTAGTGGATTTGTAGAACTCCCCATATTGGAAGGGATCGCCTACAATGACCCCACTACTACTACTTGATCAGGATATTGATAAATTAGGCAATGATGTACTTAAAGAAAATCCACAAAGGATTGGAAAATCCAGACACGTATTTATTAATATCCAACTATTCGATTCTCCCTAACTTTAATTGATCATGTATTACCTTTCAAATAAAACATGAATGCTAATTTTGGAATGCATTATATTGTCAAATGGGCACTTAATTAATTAGTCAGAATTATATAATGGGTAGCTCTATAGCCACCGCTCCCAGCTCTCGCTGGAGCTACCGTTATGTAATTGTTGTGTTTTTTTTTTCTTTTTTTTACATGTATTTTTTTAACATTTTTAAATATTTTCTAAAAAAATAAAAAAATTACAATATCATTAAAAAAACACTTACTTAATCTCTAAGTTAAAAAAAAAAAAAAATGCAGCGGGAGCTCTGAGAGCGGTGAGATCAGTAGCTTTACTCTTGTATAATATTGGCCTTGTGCCCATTTTTGCAATTCCTGCAATTCTTTTGGTGTCATGAATACCAATTGGACCATTCCTGTTTTCTGGATGTAAAAGATTTGACATATATTGCAGATGGCTGGCCGGCTTTAAAATTATTTAGTTTTTTCAGGTTGAAAACTATTAATTAAGTAGTAGTCCCAAATTAATTTAGAAGGTCGTTAAGTAATTACATTACCTGATTCCGGCCATTATCATGTAGTCTCGTGGACGAGAGTGGTTTCTGAATTCATGCAGGAAGGCTGTCCTCATTTGTTTCTCACGAAAATGACATGTGATTGCCTCGACCAAGGCTGTGGTTTTAGCCCATGCAAGCCGTTCTTTCGACCTTTCCGGTTCGAAAATACTGGCTGCTGCCAGAAAATAAGCAAAGAGAGCTGTTCTTCTGCTTACTCCAAAGTCTCCTAGATTACATTCTGAGTACCACCTACGTACGTACGAATTAATTAATCATGCATGGAAATTAATTAATTAAGGACCAATCAATTTATAATTAATTAAATATCTTATACTAATGATGCATGGAGACATGAGTTCTTGCTAATTAATAGAACTTACTTCTGAATAATATCCCATTCCAGTCGATGCAAGGCTTGGCAATCATTGTAGTCTAGTTTTGCAAGCTCCACATAGGCTTTATTGTTCACATACGGCATCCTGCGGTTATATAAATTATCAATTAATAATTAACACTAATTATATTCGGATTGAGATTTAAATTAAATCCCTAACTTTCGTAGTTGAAATGGTATATTGACTATATATATATATATATGGAAAATGATAGGGTTACTACTCTCCTACCACCTATTTACTACTTTTTTATATTTGATTTTTTTAATTTTTAATTTTATTTAATAATTAAAGAAGTAACTATTAATAAAATTATATATTTTTTAAATTTTTTTTTAATGATTAAAGATGTTAAAAAAATACTTAAAAGAAAATGATAAAAAAATAAATATACCATAAATAATAAATAGATAGTAATCCTATCACTATACATACATATTTATATATATATTTATTTATATATATACAGACACACACATCCGAGCATGAAGACATACGTAAAAGACAGTTGGAACTACAGTTTGGCGAACTAACTAGGTAGCCGTACATGCTGCTAGCTAGCTGGCTTTGTAATTAATAAATTAAACTCTATGATAGTTTGTGCTAAAGCAAGTGTGGATGCATATATTAATTAAAAAGGAGATCATGAGGTTATGATCGGTGAACACATCACATTTTGTCATTATTTATGCCATTAAGAAAAGTGGTAGCACTGTAGGATTGATTTATTGTGATTTAGGGTTAGTTTGGGTAGTAAAATATTCATAATACTGATCAACTACTATTTATTTTTTATTATTTTTTATCTAATTTTCATTATTATTTACTATTATTTAATATTATATTATTATTTTTTCACTATTTTTTACAGAATATCTAGTTCATCTCAAGCTTAGTGATTAATGGAGGCCCAGCACTCTCTTAATTCGTTACGGCCACTCAAAAGCAGAAAAGACGAAAACATGTGAAAAAAACATGACGATCCAAATAATTACGAAGATATATAAATATATATATATATATATATATACCTGTAAAGGGTCTTGCCGATCCAGACATCATCGTCGCCACCATACTGTTCAATGTAGAATCTGGTCTCCACCCGAGGTAAGCTTGCATACCATGGGATTTGCAGTGCGTACCCTACCTGTTAATTAATGGCGATTATATATTAATTAGAATCATCTGCTGATATATATTGGGTGTTGGCTTCTTGTTAATTGAGTGGTTTGCAATGAAAATGACTTTTTTTGGGACGAAAAAGTTTTGTAATTCAGATCCTGATCTTCTGCACTTTGTTAATAATTTGAGGTAATAATTGGATATTCATGTGTATATAAATCATGATCATGACTACCTCGCTAGGTAAGTCCTTCATTATGATCCATTTGTCAAACAGCTCGTTTGCAGCTTGTTTTTCTCGCAAGAAGTTGGATGAGAATCGCTTTGCATTCTCGAGGATCTTCTCTCCCGGAAATAGCACTTGAGAAGCCCTGTACAGGTTAAACATCCCGGTCACGGCTTGTGTAGACTGCCCGGCAAAGCAGAAGAACTCGCCACCTTTCTCAAAATGCTGAAACACCTCTGTTAATTATAAAAAACAAATAATAATATAACTATATTAGAGTATGAAATAACATATAATAATAATAATAAAAAAAAAATGATATATAGATCATTATATATATTATATATAATATATATATATATATAGAGAGAGAGAGAGAGAGAGAGAGAGAGAGAGAGAGAGAGAGAGGTTGTACATGTGTCTTGCAAAGTACTTACCAGCGGAAACCTGATGGCCATGCAATCTGAGTAACCTGAATCCCATGGCAGTGTCGTCAATGTCATAAACCTCTGAATTTCTCGCCCAGCAAATTCCTTTGCCCGTCCAATATCTGGAAATAATTAAAACATATGTACATTATTTAAGAGAATTTTTTTTTACCTGACTATATAATGTATATATATATAGCTAGTATTTCTATACATATATTTATACCTGTAAATATAATTAACGCATTCCTTAATCTCTGACTTAAAATATGACGAAATTCCAAGGCGCTGCAACCGATCCACAGCCCAGATGTGCTCAAACAGGTCCACTGGATACACATTGGGGACTAGATGTATAGGAATATATATATTTAGAAGCAGATTAATGAATTGCATATATATTATATATATAAATATATATATATATATATATATATTATAGGAAAGTACTCAGAAAGCGAGCACACTTGAAAAAGTGAAAAGTAGCATGAATTCAATGTAATATATATAGCTTGATAATTACCTCCCCCATTAAACCTCTGGACTGCTTTTTTTAAATATCTCAAACAATTTTTGTCCTTGGTCTGCATGAGAGCAAAGGCAGTGGAGGATGGAGAGAACAAGAACGACCCATCTTGGGACTGCAGTTTAAGAAGCTTTTCCCAGTCCAGGCCTGGCATTCCTTCCAAGCTATGGAGTAGAGTTGTGGGCACTTTGTGCATGATGTCCCTTGGTATCCTATCCCACACACACAGACTATAATCATTACCTCCATGTAAAAGATCATAACCAGCAGGCTAGCTAGGGACCTGTGTTCTTTGAAATAATTTTACAAGATAAGGCAACTTTCCCTCCCCAATACAACTAATTTTATATATTAGTTCCTGTGTGGAAAGTAGCAAACATAATCATGGATGGTGTTTGAGACGATCTGAAACTACCTTGTGAGCTTTATGTTTCTCTTTGCATATATATCTTGCAAGGCTGGAGAATCATAAGGTACTTCAATGTCTAAACTTCGAGCAATCTCTAGAAGTGAAGGGAAAGCAACTTCAAAGCCAATGGGCATGTGCTCATCATTCTCACATTCAAGCTTATATATTTTTTCTTTTAAAAATGAAATTCCTATACAAGGACAAAAACCTGACTATTAGCCAAAATTAAACACAGGATAAATATTCAATTGATAAAGAGAGACAAAAAAAAGTGGGGAACAGTTAATGACACCTTTCTCGCACTTTTCAGGAAGAATATTCCATGATTTTAAAGCAACAACGCAGGCTAATGTGTTGATTATCCGATCATAAGCAAAGAAAATCTCACAATCTCCCCATGACCCATCTGGAAGCTGATTGTTGGCAATCCACTGAAGGCTAGATGGGAATTGAGGAAGACCACTTCCATTAACATCTTGTACTAGAGCAACCCATGCTGTGTCATAAGCCGAAATGCTGATTTCTCCGTCTTCCATGGAGCCCAACATCGACTTGATGGAATCCACACGTTTCTGTTTATGATTTGATGTAGAAACCTTCAACTAAATACAGCAAAAACACATTAAAATTACCAGAACTTTGTATACCCATTTGACACATATTAGTATTTTTAAATGTATAAAAAAAAGGGTATGAAAAAAAGTTAAGGTTTTGAGAATTGTTGGAAGAACCTCAAGATCAGTTTCCCTCTCTATGTCATCTTCCACAATCTCTGACCACTTTATGACTGGCAGACCATTTCGAAACACATCTGTGGCACATGAGTACATGATATATAACAATTGACCATTAATTTTTATGTGAACACATACATGCATGATGATCTCGGATACATAGATATGGACATATATAACTAAATAAATATATAATTTAAGTATATTTGTACTTATAACAATAATAATAAATTTGTATATACCTTGAATCCGAGGCTTGGATATTGCGCTGCATCTCAAGGGAGAATCAAAGTTAACTCGTTTGTCTTTTGCCCCGAATGACCATACACCTACAAAACATGATGCGATGCAATCAATCAATGACTTAGTTTCCTTATCTGATAATTAGTTAGTGTATTATTTATATACTGAAAATTATTTCAAGAAAAGACAACTTAAAGCATACAAATGTAGCCCTGTGTATGGGTGAAATACATGATGATGCCACTAAGCTGACTAACCAGTATGAAGGTATAAAGTCTTATGAAAGAGATTGGAAAACCCTTGTCCACACCATTCTTGTAAAAGAACGACGAGAAAATCCAATGACAAATAGTACTAAATTAGTACCCATGATGTGCGTTTCTTTACGAAAATGAAAAGCTGATTAAGAAATATTGAACCAGTAGCACTGCAAGAAACGCAGTTTCTTAATTAGTGCTCTTGTGTTTCTATGCCATCTCGATTCTAAATTGCATTTTTCTGTTCTAAAACCAGAACCAGAGACGAGACTACTTTTCACACACTTTTGAGTCTTGACTCGGTTGGACTGCAAAAGACTCTAACAAAATCAAGCTCTCAGGCTTTTAAGATATTTTCTTCCATCTTTCCTCAGCAGTAGATTCTTTGTTTGGTCAACCAAGCAATAAAGCTGACCAAGAAAGCATATGTACCAAGAGAAAGATCTGGTCAGAATCTTAGCAAACCTGAGCTGGGTATTCATCAATTCTAACATGGGTAAAGGAAAACAAGTACAAATATAAACTTAAGCAATAATTAAGGTCGCTAGCTTGCTGTGATCTTTAAACACGCGAGCTCTCGGGTGTTGAAATTAATGTCTACATCGAACAGAGAAAATAAAAAATAAGCAGAAGGTCCATAGAAGAAAAGGTGAAGAGCTTACCGTCCAAGGATAAGGAAGATCTTGGAGGTGGGATGTTGTAGCAGGCCGAAATTACTGCAGGAGAGAGGAGGAGATAAAGGTTTGATTGCGAGGACATGATCCTATATGCTTTTGTTTTGCTGTGCAGAGGAAGGTATCGAAAGTTGAAGCATTTAAAAGGAGAGGGAAGCAAGCGGACAGAAGCGACTTCCCAAGATATTCCCGCTAATAGGTGCATGGGATCATCCAAATCTATTGAATTGAGGAGTCCTGTCCTTTTCCGCCTTCTAGCCGTATGGTTTTTTTTCTTCTTTATCAGTAACTCTAACGTTTGAGATAAGATGAAATAAGTTGATATAAAATTAAAAAGTTAAATAAAATATTATTAGAATATGTTTTTTAATATTATTTTTATTTTAAGATTTAAAAAAATTGAATTGTTTATTTTATTTTATGTAGAAATTTAAAAAAATTGTAATAATAAGATGAAAGACTTTCAAAATTTTCAAGATTTTAGATTTTAGTGTTGAAAGGAAACCAGGCCATATGATTTTGCTTCTGGATTTATTTCCTTTTATATAATTTTTATTTTATCCGGGACATGAATTTAATTATTTACATTCCCTTCACATAGCCGTATTAGTAATTTTATTAATTAGCACTTAATTAATATGATTTTTTTTTTACTAGATTTTTTTCCTTATATGTTGGATTTTAGTGTCCCTCCCCAAATCTAGATATTATATTAATGAAAGATCTGAAAGAAGCATAATTAGTTTTGAGTTATTCTACTCAGTAGTCCTACACCACACACATATATGCTGAGTAGATCGGACTTTTTTATTTTTCTTTTCTTAGCAGATATGTGGTGTAGGGCTGCTACGTAAAATTTTTTAATTATTTTTTATTAGCATTTAATTATATGATTTTTTTTTTTTTTTGTAGGTTTCTTTCCTTTTATACTAATTATTCATTGAATAATGCTAGCTGGACATGAAATATTTTAGAGTGGATTTTCCATATCTAGAGATTAAAT